>CM046046.1:24673582-24993582 GCA_025215565.1 Flaveria ramosissima | reverse complement strand
CTAGGGCTGCAACTCGCACATTTAGCAAACACCATAACTTCATATCAATACCAAGTTAATAAAAAAGGTAGTGTTGTCTATTATTAAATCATTATAAGTTCTAGAGCTATAGATTGTAGACCGGCATAACCATTTCATTATTTTATAGAGCAAGGGAATTGCATAACTTTACTATTTCATAGGACAAAAGAAAGAAGTTTTTACACATGGTTAAATGTATGTGATATTATCCAAAGTGAAAAAGTAGATATGAACTTAAGCTATCGATAGTTGATTGATGTTACCAAATTATAAACAAAGCAGCACATGTCATGTACAAAAAAATATTTAGAGATTTTTGAATTGCATTTCTTATCTTTTTATTATTATATGTAATAAAAATACTTTAGTTATGTAAATTTTTATATATATTATACAATTATAAAATTACTATTATACAAACATGTGTAATACATAGGTTTATAACTTAGCATACATTCAAACAAAAGTATGCTTTGTGTAGGTTAATTAGTTTATTGATTTATTTCTTAAAATTTATTAAATGATAAAATAATGATGTCGTATAAAACTTACCATTTTTGTAGGACAAATAGTATATTTGATCTAATTTTAATATACATTTTTAAATTTCTTTGACTTTGAAAATGAAGTAAAAATAAGTATCCCAATTTTATAATCCATCGTTACAACACAAAATGAAAATAAATACATACAAAACACCGAAAATTCTATAATACCTTATGACTAAACAATGGTATCTTGTGCATAAAAGCTTATACCAATTTCTTGATGGGTCGAAATTAGCTACCAATGGGGCTTAAAAACAGACATCCATGCACAATAAGCACATACAATCTTTTGAGATATATACACATAAATAGCAAATGATAGGCTCATGAGTACCAAATCCTTCCAATCCCCTTTGCGTTTTGGGCTCAAACTTTCTTTAAACCCTCTCCCAAGCTTCTTTACACCCACAAAAACCTCCATGAACCTTTGCTTCTTCTCCTTAGCCCCTTTCTCGCTATCGGTTGGCTGATCGAACGGAACCCGGGTTTGGCAAGTGGGTCTGGTTCGGTGGTTCATGGGGTTGACCACATCTTGAGCTATGGTCTTTGATCTTAATGTGTGGAATGAGGGGCTTATTGAGAGGGATGCCATATGGGTTTAGTGTCAAAGGTTTAATGCTTGAGGTTTTTGGGTATTTGATGGTGTGGTTTGATCAGTATGCATTTCAAGAGTTTGAGAGGGGTGGGTCATGGGTTGGTGAGTTGGCTTTTTAATTTTGAAGAAAAAGAGGATAAAACAATGACTCCATGGGCCATGTTAATTATTGAAAGAAAATATCTAAGAAAGATGAAGTCATTTGCACCTTACGTTTTGAAGTGAGAACATATGGATAAGATGGTGAACTTGTTTGACGGTTTTATTAAGTATATATATAGTTTAATTAGAAAGTTTATTTCTGATTTATCTGATTAAGTTGTAAATTTTAGTTATATTTAAGTATTAATGAGGTTCATAAATACAATTAAATTTGTCATTCAATTGTTTAAAACTTAAGATAAAAGATCTAGTGGAGGTGAGGCGGTTGTTTTTGAAGTATAATTTAAAATTCTTTTCTTCACAACTTAATTAATAAGAATAAAGTTTGGAAAAGATATAGTGTTGTAAACCACAAGCGCACACGCGTATGTAAACATGCAAACATGTGCATGCGCACGAAAGAAAACTAAGCTCATATATGTTCTACTCATTCTCAATTGATTCAGCTCATGGATCAATAAAATAACTTAGTTTTCTTTGGAGACGGAACCAAAAATTTTCAATCAGAGGTCACAATATGCAATCTTCCAGATCCCGATCTTGGTTGTGCACTTGTGCCTACTATTTAGATCCTATAACAATTGTAGTGCAATTATATATTTTTTAAAGAGTAAAAATACTAAATAAGTAACAAATCTAGAATATAATAAAGCGTTAAAAGCATTCACAATAGGTTCCCCATTTTGATGTGAGTGTGTACCCTATATTATGGTGGATAATTGTAAATGGTTGTGAGTGAAGAAGAAAAAAAATTTATGGGGATTGTATCGTGTTTCCCCATAATTTATGGGGATTGTACCATGATTTCTTATATTTGGGGAAACACGGTACAACCCTCATATATTTTTAATATTTTTAAGAGTGGTTGTGAGTAGAGGTGGGAGAAAAAAATAATAATAAAGATATAAGAAAGTATTATTTAATTGATCGAATTAGTAAAAAAGTTGTGTTTTAGTGTAAATATATAGATGGGGATAGGGATGCTAGTGTGAATGCTCTAACGTGATGCAACAAACCATACTAAAATTAACCTAAACTAGGTTTTACCGCACGCTCACGAGGAATTTTGCAACTATCCAAATTATATCCAAATATTAGAGAAACACATGTGCAAATGTATATGTTTTGTGTGATGAATTTGTTATCTACAGCAAACTCAATTTTGCTTCTTTTTCATCAAATGTTTCAAAATCTTGATTTTGCTCCCCGTGGTTTGTAATCCATCTTGATTAACCCCAACCCACTAACACTCTAAAAATTTTCTATTAAAATCAAGGGCATTTTGCTCTTTTATATGATAAGGATTAAAAATGTAAATTATTCACATTTTCGACTATAAGTGTATATATTATATAAAACCCAAATAAACTTTTTATTGACATCCATAGCCGCCACCACCACCACAACACCGGCACCGCCACCACCACCACAACACCGGCACCGCCGCCACCGTGACTACGACCACAACACCACTGCCCCTAAAACCACAACACCACCACCACAGCCACCACAAACCACCGCCTCAAACACCACCACCACTGTCACCACAAGCCATCACCCCCAACAACACTACCGCTACTGCCACCACAAACCACCCACCCCCCCCCCCCCAACACCGGACTTCCTTATAAATTGCAAATTGAAATCAAATACGAAAACCAACCACCACAATCGCCATCACCACCCACATTTGAAATTAAAGATTTGAACCACCACCACCATGACGTCACCAGCGCAACCGGACTTCCTTTACACGGGCATAACCACATAACAACACAACTAGCATCACACCACCATCATATACATCAGAAAATCAAAAACCCTAACAACAATCCAACCAAAATTGAATCTAGTTATGCCCAGATTCATATCTTCATCTTCTAAATTCAAACCTTAAATCCTATTCTTCAACCTTGAATTGAAGTTTCGAGTTCATGATTTTCAGATCCCTTCACTTGCGTACACCCTCAATCTCCAACCTTGAATCTAGAAACTCCCACACCAGATCCCTTCACCTTTGCACACCTCAATCAAAGCCCTAATTAGGGTTTTTTAGGTTCTTTTTCTTTTGGTAGACTGTGATGGTGGGTGGCGAGAAAGCAAGAAAGAGTGTGAGAATGAGGGTGGCTAGTGGTGGAGCAGTGACCAGCGATGGGAGGTTTGGCAGATGGTGGTTTGAGATGCTAGGTTGTGTGCGCATACATGTATAATCATTTTATAAAAATACCACTATTAGTTTGAATAATTTATATATGTGGTCCTTATATATAAAAAGACCAAAATGCCATTGATTTTAATAGAAAATTTTAACAGCATTAGTAGGTTAAAGTTAATCGAGACGGATTGCAAACCACAGGGAGCAAAACAAGATTTTGAAACGTTTGGATGAAAAACGTTATTTGACCCGAACCACGGAGCAAAAGCGAAGTTTACTCTAACATCTATTTGTGCATTGCTAGTTGTACTTTGTGAGGATTCCTATAAGTCTGATGCAGCCAGAACATCCAAAGTCTCTCTGCATGCATGCAAGAACATAAGTAGAAATGCTTCGGAACTTTTACACCTTGCATTAGAAATATTCTAAGTGTAAAATCTTTCGAAGCCAAGACCAACATCTTCCGAAGCCAAAGAGTGAAAAGGCAAAGGCAAATCTGCCTTTTGACTCTACATTTGATTTTGTTGTCTAGTCTTATGTATCCAGCTGGCCTTCAAAGTATGGTCGGCTGTAAGATGTAGTATATGTATCTCAAGTACTTGTAACTTTCTAAGTATGTTTTGTAACATTTGTAATAGAACTTAAGAAGCAATATACAGCATTCTTGAAAACCAATTACTTGTGTTGTTTGCTATCTTGTTCTGTCTCATTCTTACTTGTGTTCTTAGCATCTTCCACTTAAGTTAACCAGTTCCCTATTTGATCTGTTAAGTGTTCTAAGTAACTCTCCTCATTGTGTCGTTGTGTTGTAAATGCATACCCTTCAACGGTCCTGCATACTTTATGTAGTTTTATTCTCGGATAGTATTTGTGGAAAACTTATTTCTAAAAATGGGTGATTTGAATAAAATTCATTAAGATGGATGGTTTGAATAAACTTTATTGTTCTCATTCTTAATCATATTAAGGGAAAAAAGAACATATTTTTATTTTGAAAAGTATTCTTTAGTAGATATTAAGAAAAATATTTCTAACTACGTTTTCTATCCCATGTGTTGCTTCAGGAATCCCGCCATAATTCCAAGTGTCAAAACACGGAAGCGTCCCTCGTAGGGCTGCAAACGAACTGAACTTTCAGCAAATAGTTCGTGAACCATTCAGCGGGAGTTTCGATTATGTTCGTTCGTTTAATAAATGAACGAACACGAACAAGAAATTTTTGTTCGTTTAGTTAAACGGACGAACATGAACACAAGCCGCGTTCTTTCATTTATGTTCGTGAACGTTCGATAACGTGTTAGCTTATGTTCGTTAATATCCGTTCGTGAACGTTCAATAATGTGTTCGTTTATGTTCATTAATATGTTCGTTTATATTCTTGATTTTTATGTTAGTTACTTTCATGACTATTATATCAAGTATTTGTTGATATTTATTGTAAGTGCTTATTTATTTTTTATTGATTTTGTATAATGTTTGTAATAAAAACGTAAATTTTATTGTAAAATAAATCTATAATCATTTGTATTCGTTTGTGCTCATGAGTTGTTTTGGTTTCTTCATGTTCATGAACAGTTGTTTGTGTTCGTTTGCTTTTGTTTGCATTTATTTATGTTCGGTACGTATTCGAGAATAGTTCATGAACATGTTCATTTTCTTAATGAACGAACATGAACAAGAAATCGCGTTTGGTAAGTGTTCGTGAACAGTTCATAAACAAGTTTATTTATTAATGAACGAACACAAACAAGGCCTTGTTCGTGTTTGTTCGGTCCGTTTCAGCCCTAGTCCCTCGTCTTAAAAACTAAGGTCACTCAATGTGTTTTACTCATATTTTGAACGGTTTGTCACAGTCGCCATAATCGTGTATGTCATTTGTAAATAAAAAGTTACGATAAGAAACATATTACAGAAAACAAAATAAGAAAATTAAATGGGTTGAAAGGTCAACTGGAGGGTCACCGGGCACAACCTTGTAGTTGCACCCCTGGTTTTACCCAATTTAAAATGTAAGATACAAAATTACCAACATACGAAATAGAGTAATTTGTGAGTCACGATAAGTTACTTGTATGGTATCACCACATGTTAGGATCGTGTATTGCACGAAATACTAACTGATTAACGTGTATACCAACTCAAATAGTGCGGAATCCTATTTGATTAGCGATCCAATCAGTGAGAACGCACGTCGAATCAATTATCAATTGAATCTAAACGTTAAGAACGATCTAGAATCGATCTAATGCGATCTGTGAACTTGGAACAGGTTCTTGGAGGCATCTGGACGGCTAGGGTACGTCTGGAGTCGAAGTAATATCAAGTGTTACGTTTTTCCACGAATTAGGTGGTATTTATAGGTTAGGGTTACTCATTCATGCGACTGAACCATAAGCATGGTTCATTCGTGCGATTGAGCCATACGGTTGATCCATTCGCACGACTGAGTGTTCAGTCGTGCGGCTGAGTCAGTCGCATGAAGTTGTTCAGGCGTATGGACTGTTTAGGCGCATGGACACTCAGTTGCATGGCCATTCGGACGCATGACCACTGTTGGGGCGCGTGGTTCAGTCGGACGCATGTGAACTTCACTTAACCAAGTTTGAATGAATTCATTAATATAACATTATGTGTATCAATTCAAACAATCACAAACCTATATAATCAAGTCAATATCAACTCATTAATGAAATATTAAACAATATAAATCACAACCAAGCATTCTCATTTCATTAATAACCCAAGCATTACATAAGTGTAAGACATTCAAGACATATTACATTAAGATCCACATCTAGGTACATATGTATCAACAAACTCCCCCTTGGACCTAGATCTATCTAATGTCTTTCTTCTTCATTACCTCCTCATACTTTTTGTACTTCTCTTCTTTTGTGACTCCTGCGTGTATCTCAAATACAAAGCAGAGTCTTATAACGTTCTGGAACTGTAGAGCTTGTACAATATCTTGAGAGTCATAGAATAGTGGCCACTTGTATAATGTGTAGACGTCATTTGCAGACAAGTTAGTAAGCCACATTAGGTCAAATACCCTGATAGTATCCAATTTTCCTTCTTCGTTTAAGACTATGACTGCCTCTCCTGTTCTCCAATCGTAGTACCACCATTTGAAGTGTGGAGTGAAGTCCTGTGGCATTTCCCGTAGTGGGATCTTGGACATGGTGCGCGGAGGACTCCACTTCAGCACTATTCTAGGCCTTCCAGTTATGGAATCAACCTCAGACCTTCGGATATACCTCGTAGGTTGTTGAGGTTTGAAGTTGACCCATCGGGTGTGGTACTCCTTCTTTAATGCAGCCTCAAACCATCCTACATCTTTCTCGGGTCAGCATATAACAGCTTCAGCTTGACCAGCTGGTTGAGCTCAAAACCAGGTAGAGTCTTTAGATCATGTGGGAATCTAAAGTAATCAATCCCCTTCTCTCTCTTTATCGCTTATACGTTAAGATCCTCAAAATGTGCCCACGCGATAATCTTGCCTGACACCTTGTGATGTTTCTTCACTTCGTAGAGCTTGGTGTAGACATTCGGTTTAGGAGCAGCGCGTTGGGCTCAGATTTCCTCAAAACATGCAGCCTATTCTGCCTTTCTGATGTTAACATCGGCGTCTGAGGCTTGGGCTTGTTCCTAACTCTTCTCAGACTCTTGCTCCATCTTATCCAGTATCTCAAATGTTTCACTGACCAGCGAATCACCCAGGTTGTGCACCAGATTTCCTCCTGGTCAGCATACTTTGGATAATGTTCTGCAGTGACATCCTCGATTTCTATCTCATCAATGTTGTTCAGCTCTTCGTCACTGGTTGACTCAAAAGTTGGAGCATTCTTGATATTCTCATCAGGATACAGAATGAACATTTCAGCCAGTTGCTCATTTGTAAGATCATGAATTATTTCCCCCTCTTCAGGGGTACAACTCACTGATCTCCTGACGATCCCTTGCAGATCAAGAATCATAGTAAGTTGAGTCTTGACCTGCTAAAAGGTGCAACATCGTATTCGTCCCTTTGAAAGTTTGGATCTGCTTGATTTAAACATGTAACACATCAAACATTAGTTAATAATCAAAACAGAAATACATTAATGTTATATAAACATTAAGTACATAAGTTTAATACATGGTTCAAGTACAAAAGCTATCAAATACATAAACGTCTAATCATTACTTTTGTCCTGAATAGCTGGCTCATCAATAGGTGAGGCAGAAGACGAAGCTCGTTGGTCTTGATTTCTCTTCGAACGTCTTTCTTGACCCTGAGCTGAGGCAGATGCAGCTGCATCTCCTCCTTCATCATCATCATCATTCTCCCTTTCCTCTGTCTTTTCTTCATCATTTGCTTCATCATCATCACTATCTTCATCTTCATCCTCATCCTCATCATCGTCATCACCATCGTCATCACCATCTCTTTCCTTTATCTTCAGAGGCTCATCCTTAGTTCCTTTGAGCTTGAGCATGATAGTCTTTTTGGCATCCTCTAACTCCTCTATCTTCTTTGTTGATAGAACTTTATGCTCCTGGAGTTGTGCAATCTCTTGGCTCTGAGCAGCCATCTGCTGTGCTTGCTGCTCAATCAGCTGAGCCTGTTGAGAAATCTGCTGAGATTGTGCAGCTGTAAGATCTACCAACTGACGAATCTGAGCTGTCTTCTCGTCATCGGCTGCCAGCAGCCTCAGCACCATACGGTTTAGTGCTGAGAGCTGTTCCTCTATCCCACTGGGAGGTAAAGGTGATCCAGATGGATAGGTGGGATGTGATGATGGCCCGGCTTGGTGGCTAGTGGTGGTGGTGGTAGTGGCAGTGGTGAAGATTGGGGTTGGTCTAGATGATAGTGGTGGTGGAGTGGGTGTGGTAGATATGGTGGTAGATGGGATGTATGTAGTGGTGGGTGGTGTGGTGATAGTGGTAGAGGGTGTGGTAGTGGTGGTGGTAGCTGTGGTGGTGGCTGTGGTGGTGGTTGTGGTGGTGATCAAGGTAAATCTTCTTCTTTTGCTCTTCATTCCATGAGGCTGAGCCATCCTCTTTTTCCGCGTTCCCTTTGAGGAGGATGCTCCCCCTTGGCTGTTAGGTGGGTTCGGGGTATATAATGGATCTGTATCAACAACTGCAGCATCCCCGGACTCCCCATGGCGTCCACCAACCGCCCTAATACCTCTCTCAGTGGCAACCACCTTGCTGCCCACCGTACGCACCAGAGGTTCTTCATCTGACTCCTCGTCCTCTTCCATTTGGAAGTCAGGGTGAATAGGAGCTGGTTCGGGTTCACCCTGAACATCCCCTCCCTGATCAGCATCATGATCATCGTCGTCGGAGTCATCGGAGGGAAGAGCAATCTGCTCAACGTCCGAGTCACTGTCATCGTGGCGCCACTTCCTCCGAGCTGGCGCCACATAATCCTCACGGGCCAGATGCCCAAACAGTCGCCTGACAGGGGGTTTCACCGGCTTCCCCCTGTACACCTTCATCCTGCCTAAGGTGGTATCATCCATCACCTCAAGCACCACGGCATCTTCCTTCTCCTTCGGCAAGGAAGGGAGCTTCTGGTCAATAATCATCTGCATGAATCGAGGGTACATGCAGAAGCCCTCCTTCCCTTTCCCCTCAATGTTCTCCACCAAGTAGGTGAAGATCATCCTGGAGAAGCTGAACGGATGGTTCAGCCTCAACGCTGCATATGCGTTCTGGATCTGATCTGACAGCTCATCAAATCCTCCCTTCCTAGACGCTATGCACTTCAGCAGCACATGAGCGAGGTACTTGAACTGGGGGCACAGGTTGCTCTTGTTGAGCACCCCTGCGTTGATGTCCCCAGAGTACTTAGCTCGTAAGAAACATCCTCTGACAGTAAGGGGGTGTAGTCTAGTGGGACAGTCAGCATCGTCCCCAAACTGCAGCACAGTCCTGAGATCATCCTCTGTGATCTCAATGGCCTCTCCAAAAATAGTACTCCTGATACGATGAGGCTCAGAAGATCTGTCAACAACTGCGCCTTCCCAGATGGCCTTCTGAATCGAGCGATATGGTGTACATGGAGCAGATATAGCATGAGCGATCCTCGATCTCCTCAGAAATGTGATAATGCCAGAAAAGTCTGAAGCATTTCTGGATGTCAGATCCAGATGGGCACAAATATTGTGCTTAGTACTCATAGTCCAGCGACTCGCCATCTGTTACACAATAAATATAAACATTAGTATCCGTTGGCTAAACATATCTTGAAACACTTGGACTTGAAACTATTCTTTTCTGTCATGCGAATGAGACTGTGCGACTGAGATCAAGTCGTGAGAATGAGCAGTGCGACTGAGATCCAATCGTGCGAATGAACTCATACGTACGACTGAGTGTGCGACTAGGCTCATACGTATGTAAACTCATGCGTTTACACCAGTCGTGCGACTGAACTCATACGCATGGTTCAGTCGTGCGGTTTAGCTGTTCGCATACCTCAGTCGTGCGACTGAAGTTCATCAACCTATCCATTCGCATGACCTTCTGGCTGTTCAATTCAAATTCAATTTTGACCAATTTTTAAGATTAGACATCGTGTTCTGGTTCATTAGACTCGTAATCATTTAATTTAACACCTAACAACTTTGATTTCATTATGTTACTTAGTCTCGTTAGGTTATTAGTCCAAACATGTTTGAGTTTTCTTGTAGGTCCGATTGTCCAGATTTGGACTCAAATTGAGTGAAATACTGATGGATTTTCACCACAATATACATGTATAATCAGTGCAGATAGTCAGTACACAACAATCAATGATGTATAGTGATCAAACGAAAATTTGGCAGAGTAACGCTAAGTCGTGCGAATTAGGGCAAATTTGGGAGTGATGAGTCTCTGCGACCGACTCCCCCTCTATTTATACTAAACCTGAATTCAATCGTACGACTGGACTCATACGCTCATTTCATTCGGGCGAATGGGCTTCAGTCGTGCGATTGGTTCAGTCGCCCCCCTTCAGTCGTCCGACTAGAGCTCAGTCGTGCGACTTGTTCATACGCTCACTCTCAATCGGCCGAATGGGTCATTCGCATAAGCCATTCGGTTGAATGGTCCATACTCATATCCATTCAGCTATAACAGGCATGAGTATGGTCCATTCGTACGATTGGTCCATACTCATGGTCCAGTCGTGCGACTGGGTCATAATCATGAAATTTTCTGCCTTTATGACCATTTGACATTTAAACCCTTTTAAACTGTTGAATTAACATTCTGAACATTTGATCATCTCAGACATGATCATTTTAACTTAACAAACTTTTGATCACCTCAGACGTGATCCTTTTAAACACTTTGTCACCTCAGACGTGACCCATTTACTTTTTGAAAAACACATGTGGTCACCTCAAACATGACCCTTTTAGGTGATTGACTCCCTTACTGAATTCCATGATGTAGTCCTATATTAAACAAACTGAATTGACTAAATAAAAACTTAAACTGAAGTACAAAAATAAACTTGTTTTTGACTTTTTGTGAGGTGTAAATCCTAAGATAAAAATCTACTGGATTCGGTTCCGGAATAGGTAGCTTCAATTTATTTTGACCATAACTGGACCGATTCAATTTGGAATCATACAGGCAAGTCAAATCAGTTGGGACATCTTATCCAAACCTTTTTGATGCTCACTTCTTGTTTTTCATCCAGAGTCGTTAGCAAATTTAGGAAATCATATTGGTACTATTATATCCACACATTAATTTGGACTTTCAAGAATTGTAGCCACGATGATTGTCAGTATGCTGGTCCTCTTAAATCCATACACAGACTTTTGACACAGATTGGTGATAGTTTAAGGTTTAATTATTTCAACCAACTTTTGTGGATCCCACGCTTATGTGGTAATCAACATTCCTCAGGAGCTTTTGAGCGGTCTATGTGACAAGAAGAGACTATTCTTAGAGCTTTCAAAGAGAAGCCAATCCTCAGGTCAGTGCCATCGCACAGCAGAGAGGCGGCAAACAACAATGAATTCTAGAATATCTAGGTTATGCTTATCCTCAGGTCAGTGCCATCGCACAGTAGAGAGGCACACAACCTATCTTCTTGTTAGAGCATCTTTATTTTTCTTTTGCACATAACGCACTAACAACATCAGCTATTAGCTTGATAGCGTTTGCTTTTCATTTTTTCGTGCTTTGCTCTATTTTTGGTCGTCCGCTCACATTTGTGGCGTTTATATGCTCGTCACCCCTTATTGGAATATTGTTGATTGTGTTAACAAGTGATAAGATGAGAACCCACAGTTAGTTGAACAACTTAGTTTCATTTTAAGATCACCAACCAGGCCTAATCGTCTATTGTGTTGAATCTACCGACATTTATCTGTGGTCTAGCAACCTCTAGGTCTACTTTCATTGTGTTACCTTAGTAGTTACCAGTTTTTCTATCATTTTTCCTTTTATACTGCTCAGACTACACAGACTTAAACTTTGAATTTGGCATCTTATCTAATTTAAACTTTTAAAGTCCCGCTTGATTTGTTCATGTGTACTATCATTTTCCAAAGTATTTGAATCGGTATCACAGATACGATCTACTTTCTATCAGCTAGCCTCGTTTTTTTTAATCGGTGCCAATTCTCCCCCTAAAATTCTAAAACCGTAACCGATTTACGTTTTTTTAGGATTTTAATAGACAGCTAAATAACATATATTTAATTTAAACAGAAAATAGGATAAATACCGAAAATAAAAAGAAAAAATAAAAATTAGACTAAATGCATCGGACTACACATGGTCATCATCTGGAATGACATCACTTTTCTTTTTAATACCGTTGACCTCTAACAAATACAGAAAACGTGGTTTGTCAAAAGCCTTTGTATAGAGGTCAGCGCGTTGAAAATCAGTGTTTATTTTTACCACATCGATTAAATTCTTTTCAAAACAGTCACGTATAAAATGATATTTATGCCGATGTGTTTGGTCTTAGGATGTTGTACTGGATTTTTAGTTACTGCAATTGCAGCAGAGTTATCAACAAAAATAGGAGTAGAAGAGAAATTTAAACCGTAGTCCCGCATTTGCTGTTGAATCCAAATGATTTGAAAACAGAAACTTGCAGCAACAACGTATTCGGCTTTACAGGTTGACAATGCAACCGATGTCTGCTTCTTACACTGCCATGTCACTAATCTCCTCCCAAAGAATTGACACCCTGCTGATGTAGACTTGTAATTCATCTTGCAGCCACTGTAATCCGAGTCATTATACGCCGTAAGCTCAAAGTCATCATCATGAGGATACCACAACCCAAGGGTTGGAGTACCCTTCAAATACCGAAATATCCTCTTGACCCCAATCAGATGGTTTACCTTTGGCTTAGCCTGATATCTTGAACATAAACATATAGCATACATGATGTCAGGTCTTGAGGCAGTGAGGTACATGAGAGATCCAATCATTTCTCGGTACATGGTTGCATCGACCAGATCACCATTTTCATCGGGTGCTATATCATGGTTTGTAGCAAGTGGAGTCCCAGATGCAGAAGCATTCTCCATGTCAAACCGACTGAGAATGTCTCCTACATACTTGGTCTGATGTAGGAAAATTCCTTTTGGTGTCTGATCCACCTGTAACCTGAGAAAGAATTTCATCTCTCCCATGGCACTCATCTCAAATTTAGCCTTCATTACTGCTTCAAACTCTTTACATAACTCTTCATTCTTTGATCCAAAGATGATATCATCCACATAGATTTGAACAAGCAGCAAATCACCATCTTTCTCTTTGATAAACAGTGTGCAATCAATAACCCCTCTGCGAAATCCATGTTTCACAAGGTGAGTTGAGAGTTTCTCATACTAGGCTCTTGGAGCTTGATGAAGCCCGTATAAAGCCTTGTCGAGTTTGTAAACTCTGTCCCGATGATATGGATCTTCAAATCCCTCGGGTTGACTGACTACACTATCTCTCGGATTTCACCATGAAGGAATGCACTCTTCACATCCAATTGATAAACTTTAATATTCATATACGATGCATAGGCAAGGAAGATACGGATAGCTTCCATCCTTGCCACGGGTGCAAACACTTCATTGTAATCAATGCCCTCGACTTGTCAAAACCCTTGAACTACAAGTCGAGCCTTGTTCCTGATAATGACGCCTTGGTCATCCTTCTTGCATTTCAAGACCCATTTGGTGCCAATGACCTTGGCACCTTTAGGTCTATCTACCAGAGTCCATACACCTAACTTCTTGAACTGAAGAAGTTCTTCTTGCATGGCACTCACCCATGCCTCATCATTCAGTGCTTCACTGACGTATTTTGGCTCAACCTGCGAGACAAAACAATGATAAGCACCGTCGTGAATGTATCCTTTTTCCATTACCGAGGCATAATCGGCTGAGTACAGCTAATTTCTAGTTTGCACTCCTGATCTGACATCCCCAATGACATTGTTTAGGGGATGATAGACATTTAGATGTGATCCTGGAGTGGTGGGAACAACTACCTCAGAGTCAAGATTATGAACATTTGGTTCTGCCTCTGAGGTAGTAGGAGTTTGAGGTTCCGAAGTCGAAGAGGCATCACTGTTAGATGCTTGTGGACTTACAGGAATTGGTACCTGTTCCTCCTGATTGTTCTGCTCATTTTCCTCAGCTTCATCTTCTGAGGAGGAGTCACTTGCTTCGAGTGCTCCCCCTGAGTGGGGAGATGAATCACCATGTGAACCAGATGATGCTGAATCTTGTGCCGGTGAGTTCAAGATATCATACATCATTCTGGTTGCTAACTCCTCGTTAGAAGTGGAAATAGGTATGTTGAAGGACTTGAAGAATCCATCATAGTCGAAAAAGTTAGCGGGTCCTTTTCCAGTAGGTGGTGTGGTGTATATCTAAACATCAACATTACACCACAATTCTACTTAACCCATTGAGTTGTTGTAAACTCTCTTGTTCGGTATGTTGTATCCTAGGAAGATACCTTCATCAGCCTTCTCGCTGAATTTTCCTTCTTGAGTCTTCTTCAGTAGTGTGCACGGTGCGCCAAATGGTTCGAGATACTCTAGATTAGGTTTACATCGTTGTAGTAATTCGTAACATGTCTTGCCATGGCGTTTGACTACCAGAACTCGATTTAATGTGTAACATGCATTTGCCACTACCTCATTCCAGAATTGGATAGGCAGTTTCGAGTCTGCTAGCATTGTCCGTGCTGTCTCTATCAAGCTGTGATTCTTTCTCTCAGCAATGCCATTCATCTGAGGCGTGTAGGCAGAAGTGAACTGGTGCACAATCCCCTTTTCCTTGCAGTAAGCCTCCATCCATTGATTCTTGAACTCGGCCCCGTTGTCTGAGCGTACCTGTCTTACCTTCAGCTTGTAGAGAGATTCCAGTGTAGTTACTAATTCCTTGAATGACTCAAATGTTTCTAATTTGGACTTCAGAAACATTACCCAAGAGAATCTTGAGTAGTCATCAGTAACCACATAGCAGTACAAGTCGCATGCAATACTTTTTGTACTGACTGGACTAAACAGATCCATGTGAAGAAGTTCAAGAGGAAGCTCGATAGAATGAACTTTCTTTTCCTTATGAGACTTCTTCGTCTGTTTGCCTTTCTTGCATGCTACACAGAAATCCGGAAGTTGGAAATTTTTGACGTTAACTCCTCTCACTAGATCATTCTGGATCAAGTGATTCATCTTCCGTTGATTAATGTGTCCCATTCTCCTATGCCAGGAAATGGAGTCCTTTTCAGTAGCTTTTGATAAGAAGCACTGAACTTCATGATCCGTTGTTGAAGCCGTTGATAGATCCAAAACATAACGATCTTTATATCTTGAAGCTGTCATCAAAACTTGGTCCTCCGGAATCACATAGTCCTTCTTCAGGACATAACACTTCTTATTTTCGAATATAACCTTAAATCCTTGTCACATATTTGGGAAACAAAAAGTAAGTTGTTTTGAAGTTGTTAAACGTAGTTCACTTTGTCAAACTTAACTTTCTGATTTTCAACTTCTCCTTGAGCTGTGATATAACCTCCTTTGTTACCAGCAAAAGAAACATGCCCTCCTTTTATTTGTTTGACGTTTGATAAGAGTGTCCTGTTTCCTGTCATGTGCCTGGATGCTCCGCTATCTATAATCCACGTGTTGGTTTCAGCACTGTAGCGAACACCCTGCACAGTCAATTTAAAGCATTAGTTCAGGTTAGGAACCCAAGCCTTTACTGGCTTGGGTTTCCTAAAGGCATCACACATCATGAATTCAACCCATTGACCCTTAGAAGATGAGGGTAGCTCTTGTGACTTCTTGTCCTCATTATCAGACACAGAGGCTGACTTTTCTTTGCATAAGCCAGATTTGTGTAAGGCCTGTTTGTGATAAACAGACGACTGGCTAATGGTTGAACTTTGGGTTCACTAGTTCTTCTAGGTGGAGTCAATGAGTTCCTCTTAGAAGACCTAGGTTTTGATTCCTGAAGTTCAACTTTCTTCCTAGGTGTCTGATAGTAAGGACAGTAAGAAGCAATGTGTCCACACTCTCCACAATTGTAGCATGACCTGCTATCAACTTTATAATTGAACTGTCTATGTGGAGACGTGTGTGACACCCTAGTGACATTGTTATGTTTGGTTTTTGACTCAACTTCTTTTGATGTTTTATCTTGTTTAACAAACTTAATAGTTTTAACATTCTTAACATCTTTTCCATTTTGGTTAACCGGACTTTGACATGAAACTCGTGATAGGTTAGCATTAACAGTCTTTTTAGTCTCAGGTGGTGGTGGAACCACTTTATAACCCAAACCCTCCCCATTGTTATGCTCTCTCACTAAGTGTTGGACAATATGAGATGAACTTGTCCAACTGTGCAGTTTTTGCTTTAATGAATTGACTTCTACTTCTAAAACTGCTTTTTGTTTCTTCTAGAGAGTTAAGATAGTACCTAATGTTATTTGCTTGGTTAAAGGCTACTACTTCTATTTTCCTAAGTTGTTTATTCAAAAGGTCTATCTTTTCTTTGTAACTATGCTCATTTTGTTTTAAAACTCTATTTGCCTCAGTGCACAGTTGCAAATCTTTTACTAAGCTATCGTTATGGTCTAATAACCTAGCAAATTTCAGATCTATGCTTTCTTAAATTTATTACAATCAGAACAAGCATGATTTTTGAAAAGTTGGTCAGTAGTACTTACCTGAGGAGGTTCTGATGAATCAGCCATCAACGCAGCATCTGATGTTTCTGGTTCTGGTGATTCTGTCTTTGTTGTAGTTATCCCTTCTTCAGGCTTGTAGTTGACCTCAGTTGCAGTCTCTTCAATGTTTGACATCGCGAGTTTCACTGCAATATCTCCTTCACTCGCGGAATCATCATCTAAGTCTTCCACACTAGCAATATTTGATTCTCCCGGAGAGACAAACCGAAAACTCTAGTCCTGTCCTTTATCATCATGAGCAGTCAAGGCTTTTGGATCCTTGCTTGATGAAGTAGGACTGCTAGCTGGCTTATCTTGACGAGTGAAGGACGAGAATGGATTCCCGTTTCCAGTCTTTCTTGGCTTCACACACTCTCGTTTGAAGTGCCCCTTTTCTCCACAGTTGAAACAGGTCACCTTGCTCTTGTCAAAACCAAAAGTAGTGTCCTTAGTAGCAACCAAGTTTTGTCTGGTCTTCTTCACAAACTTCTTAGCTCTCCGGACAGCACTTGCTAAGGCCCACATTATATCCATCCTCTCCAGCTCTGTCTCATCTACCTGCTCGTAGTCCTCGTCTGCCAGATGACAGTTTCCAATTTTCCCAGCAACAAGTCCATCATAGGAGTGGACTACTGCAGCTAAGAGATCCATGTGCTCTCTTGCTACTTCTACCGTCACATTTCCGAGATTCTCGGTCTTCAGTCTTGTAGCATTTGCTTCAGATGCAATGTATTTGGTACTAGAAGACCCTGACGTTTCTGATCCTGAAGTAGAGGCTTGTGAAGGACCAGATGAGCTTGACACAAAGGCGATCTGAAGTGGTGCTCCAGACGTCTTGACTTGTGGAGTTGCATTGTACAGAGCTGGATTCTAAGTATACGAAGACTTTTGAGCTCGGTACTTCATCCTTAGGGCTTTTTCTCGTAGCTTTAGAATGAAATCATTGATGTCCAACCTCGCTAGCAATCCATTCTGTCTCAGATTTGAAACAAAAGAAGCCCAACTTTCTGACAACTCGTCTGCAAAATTCGACACTTTGTCTTCCATGGTCGTTGTTATGACATCTCGTAATTTTGTTAACTTAGAAGTTAACGTTGTTAAATCTTAAAAGGGTCTTTCATGCCGTTTTGAAACTTTGGGGTTGTTATATTTAATAATTAATTTAGTGATAATAATATTAATAACAATAATAATAATAACAACAAGATTAATAATAATAATCATAATAAGTGTTAACCTTTGAAATAAATAAAAATAATATAAGTTCTATTATTTTAAAACTTGTATTTAACTAGTTTCAGCATAAAATAATACAATTTTTAAACTTCAGGGTTTAAAGTGTAAATTATTTACAACTAATACAAAAATTTAAAACTCAAATAATAACCCTTGGAAACCTCAGGGACCAAATGTGTAATTTCTTCTAAAAGTCCCAAACACACCGTCGACCCTTATTTCCTCCGGCCAACTCCGGCCACTGTTCCGGCGACACCCAAACTATCCAAACTCATCATTTTCTTATGAAATAAACCGGTCCTCAACCCTCGCAACCAAGTTTCGAACTTACGTCTCATGATAATTCTAAAAATTCGTCGGTTATGCTTTGAACACCCGAAACCGAAATGCATTCACGAGATAGTTCAGTTTCAACTCAATTACGAACAAATTAATCAAATTAAACTACTAAAAACGCTTAAACGATGGTTATGAATTCAAATTTGCGATTAATTACATTCAAAATCATACGGTTACCTTCGATTCACGACTCGAAACCTCCGAACCAATATTAAACTCGATGGACTAGGATCAGATCAAATTCAATTTGTATAATATGGGGAAAACATTCCTTTTGAATCCTTTGAACTCACTGCGCCTTCAATTTCATATAATGTAAACGCAATCATCAAGTTCGATCATCATCATCTTCTTCGGCTCGACACTTAGTCGATGTCTACCTTTGGAGCAATTTCGAATGCAATTGATAAGGGGCTTTCGTCCCTCATCACCTCTGGAAGCTTTAGCACTCATTAATCGAACCATATCAACAATAATTATATGGATTCGATCATCCTCAACAGACGCGACCCCATCCTTTTAATTCGCTATCGATTCCATCTCAAAACGGGTAATTAAACATATCTTCTTAGTCGATTTCTTTTGCTTATCAAAAACCCTAACATTAATTTGATTAACAACATCAATCTGATGTTCAATCTTGGGTTTATACCGATCTAGGGTTCATGAGCGATTGGAGATTTGTTTGAATGTGATTTTTATGTATTGTTTTGCATTCTAAAACCATATTCGGGCCTCAGCCCAACCGGTTACTACCCATCCTAGTATGCAGGAGGTCTCGGGTTCGAGCCCGGCCTCCAGCATTTAATTTTTGTTAATTTATTTTACATATATTTAATTTTGAAAACTATCCTAATATATTATTAAATCAAAATAAAAACTAATTTGTTAGCTAAAACATTACGGGGATTATTAAATTAGTTTTAAAGGTTTTAAAAACTTATGATTTTAAATTGATTATCTTATAAAGGATATCAAAGATTATACAAACATTAGTAATTATTTTATGTAATTTAAATGTTATAACCCTATTTGGATCAAATGTGAATTATTCTAAACCGTTATAAAACTATAAGTACAATTATTCAAATAGTTATTTATTCATTTAATCATGTTATATATAATTAGTTAATGACATTATTTCTTAAACTTTATTTAAGTTTGTGAGACTTATAAGATAACATAAATTCTATATTATTTCTTTATTATTGTTGTAAAGCTTTGATATTATAAAACTTTTATAAAGATTATTTTAAAACGATTAAAAACCTTATAAAATGTTAGTTTTAAGGTCATTTAAAGTAAATATCAATTAATTACTTTTATCAAATTTTGAATAATTAATTATTGAATTATTCATCTCTTTTCACATATCATATTTAATCATTATTAATTCGATAAGTTAAATCATTGAATTTTTATTTATAATTGCTTGATTCCAACATTATAAACCCAAACCATAAACGATTGTTTTATTTTATTTTGCTTGATTTACTTATTAAAAATCCCCAAATCTCAATTGAAACCCTAGTTCGCATTAAAACGTTAATCTTATTATTTAAACTTAAACTTGTAAAATATATATATTTAGGTAACTTGTGAAGGACTACGTTGGAGCGTTGCTTATCATATTTCTTATTAACCGTCATTCTTTACTTATTTGATCAAGTGAGTATTTCCATACCCCCTTTTTGTTTATTTTCACACTTTGGGGTGAAACATGTTAACTTATATCATTGCACTTGTAAACTTATTTGAGACTTGTAAACTTTATGGCAATTCATCATGCAAAGTTGTGGTTAGTTGAACTTTAGTGGTTACCATGTTATGGCGTTATATGTACAATCATTAACTATTGCTAGCCCAGCGAAGTCATAGATCTATGGGTAAGACAAGCCTGCTTGGTTGATCCAAGTACACTTAGCTGATCGTATATACTTTTAAACGTTTGAGACTTGTAAAACATTGTCGAGGTTTGATTGTTGCATTGTTCATAACATCCCTAATCACTTTATTCACTAACTTATGACTTGATTTGCCATCTTTTATATACTTATGTATTGAAAACTATGGAATGCTCACCAACATTTTTATGTTGACCCTTTATTTTTAACATGTTTCAGGAATACCCCAAGTATGCGTTCTACTCTTTGAAGCTTGCACATCTAGGAATGGACCTAGATAAATAAATGAAATAAGATTGATTTGTTACATTCTATGTTATACTTTTAATTTCTTTGAGACATATGTTGTAACGTTACAATTGAAACTTATGTTTAAATTATATTTGGATTATTAATAGCGTTATGTGGCTGTGAACGATCTTAACTCTCACTCCTCGACGTTTCCGCCGTCAAGGTTGGGGTGTGACAGTTGTGACACCATGCGTGTGCAGCTCGCTCATCAAATGGTAGAATCTATCAATGACATCATCTAAACTCTCATTACCCATCGATGAGAAGTTTTCAAACTCTTTCTTCAACTCTTTAGCTTTAATAGCCTTCAATGACCAGCTCATCCCATAACTTCTTGGCTTGCTTATTCTCAGAGAATTGATGGAAAATATCCTTAGGGATAAACTGAGTAAGCAACACATACACTCTCTTTTCAGCATTATATTTGACTTTCTGTGCATCGGTCATGCCACCTAATGTAAGTTTAACCCCATCAGCACCTACTGGCATACTGTACCCCGTCTCAATTGCTTCCCACATATTAGGATCTACTCCATTTAAGTAGATCTCAAAACGTTGTTTCCAGTGTGGGAATTCATCTAATGTTATAAGCTTAGGGGGTTTATTGTGATTCCCCACTTTACTCTCCAGTAGCAGTAAGTTCTGAATACGTGAGTCCTTCCCGGCTGTAAACGCTGAATACTGGTCCTCCATTTCGATTAAATTGTCTCTTAAACAACTTGTTTTACTAGTGCGAATGGAGCTGTGCGATTGGGCTACCCGTGCGATTGAACAATGCGAATGGTTCAATCGTGCGATTGAGCTGATGCGATTGGTCCAGTCGTGCGAATGAACTGATGCGGTTGAACAATGCGAACTGTCTGCTTAGTCGTACGTATGAAGGTACGAATGAGTCCAATCGTACGTTTGAGAGATGCGAACGAGTCCAGTCGTGCGATTGAGTCAACCGTGCGACTGAAGCTGCTGGATTTCGAAAATTTCTAGGTTTAAGGTGTTTTGGCCGTAAAAACCCGAATTTTCACCAACCATAATCGCCGTATGCCGGAAAAACCAAAACTTTATGAGCAGGGGACGTCCAAGACACCGTTTGACGCGAAAAGATTGCGTTTTTAGTGAAAAAACACTACTTTTGTATCAAAAACGATTGAATCACACGTAATCAAGAGCCAAAGCTCTGATACCACTTGTTAGGATCGTGTATTGCACGAAATACTAACTGATTAACGTGTATACCAACTCAAATAGTACGGAATCCTATTTGATTGGCGATCCAATCAGTGAGAACGCACGTCGAATCAATTATCAATTGAATCTAGACGTTAAGAACGATCTAGAATCGATCTAATGCGATCTATGAACTTGGAACAGGTTCTTGGAGGTTTCTGGACGGCTAGGGTACGTCTGGAGTCGAAGTAATATCAAGTGTTACGTTTTTCCACGAATTAGGTGGTATTTATAGGTTAGGGTTGCTCATTCGTGCGACTGAACCATAAGCATGGTTCATTCGTGCGATTGAGCCATGCGGTTGATCCATTCGCACGACTGAGTGTTCAGTCGTGCGGCTGAGTGAGTCAGTCGCATGAAGTTGTTCAGGCGTATGGACTGTTTAGGCGCATGGACACTCAGTCGCATGGCCATTCGGACGCATGACCACAGTTGGGGCGCATGGTCCAGTCGGACGCATGTGAACT
Source organism: Flaveria ramosissima (assembly GCA_025215565.1). Lineage (NCBI taxonomy): Eukaryota > Viridiplantae > Streptophyta > Magnoliopsida > Asterales > Asteraceae > Flaveria > Flaveria ramosissima. The sequence goes on along the minus strand of CM046046.1, from coordinate 24,971,453 downwards.
TCACTTAACCAAGTTTGAATGAATTCATTAATATAACATTATGTGTATCAATTCAAACAATCACAAACCTATATAATCAAGTCAATATCAACTCATTAATGAAATATTAAACATTATAAATCACAACCAAGCATTCTCATTTCATTAATAACCCAAGCATTACATAAGTGTAAGACATTCAAGACATATTACATTAAGATCCACATCTAGGTACATATGTATCAACATCTAGGTACATATGTATCAACACCACATGAGCTAATTCAAGTTGAGCTTTATACAAGCAAACTACATTTTGCTCAAACTAAACTCAGAAGAGCAAACGGTCTCAAGCCAAATCAACCTAAGCTCGTGTACAAGCAAGCTACTCTCAATTCAGAGTCAGCGAACTACACCAAATCAACTCGAGCTTTTGACGAGCAAATTAATACGAGTTTTAGAAAAATATATATAACTAGTTGAATTGCAATACTAACTTATAAACTAACATTTGCCTATTCTTGATTATAAAATAATGTTAACCAAACAAAAATCATATGTATCATATATTCATAATGATTGTATATATCACAATTAGAATCTTAGATTTATAGTTATTTGTTTTGGTTGGTTCACATGGCTGGCATTTATTGGTTCACGTGACTAAACCCTTTATTTTTTTATATTTTTTTAATTATCATTATAAGTGTGCATTTTATATCGGTTGTGTTCCGATAAAAATATATACCCACCCATAAAACCGGGCTTCGATCCCAAGCTATGCTTAAATCCTGTTGTCAGATATTTAGCGAATTGTTTTTTCCTATAAATATTTTTTTACTAAAACTTAATTTAATTTCTTAATTTCAAATTTTATTATTTTTTATCGTCTAACTAACTAAATATATGGATGATTAAATATTTAAATTTTCATTACATTTTAAGTTTACCTTGTATTTGTTATATTAATGTAACAACATATTCTAATTTAACATTTCTGATAAGGCTTTTTACTTTTTTCTGAAAGCAACATGTTTTTTTATGTATGTGTTTATAAGTATCTTTATGTTTTGGCTGAATTTACAATTAAGTTCATTTTATACGTAAAACGCACTAAAACATTAGGAACCTCCCAAGACATGTTTTGCAAAGACATTTTTGATAAAACAGAAGATTCAGTTGTAATCCAAAAGCATTGGATCTACAGATCTAAACTAAAAATGTTAGAATTCATGAAGACAACTTTAAAATTCAAACGGCTACAAATTTAAGTTCACCTTGATTGCCTACTCATCATCATCATCAAAATCAGAATCCTCAGTTGCTTCATCATTTACATCTTCATCTTCTTCATCAGAATCACTAATCACATATGTCATCTGCTTTCTGTTGGCCCTTTGTGGTCTTGCTTTAGCAGCAACTTCACCACTTGATTCTCCCACAACCATCTCATCATCATCATCTTTCTTGTTCATCTTTTCCAGCACAGACCCACTCTTCTTGTTGAACGGCGATGGCCTCATCTTCCTCACCTTCTTCTCTGGTGATGCTTCGACCACTGGCTTCAAAACCTCTGTAATCAGTTTCTGCCCAGTTTGTTTTGATGTCTTAGAGGACGCACCAGCAGCCGCCCCTCGTTTCTTTGTTGCAGCCACCGGAGGCTTGGATGCTGCTGCTGGTTTCCGACCACCCTTCTTTTTCTCTTCTGGTGGTGCTGCTAGAACTTCATAGTCAGAATCATCACTCACGTCAATTTCCTCTTCGGTTTCTTCATCAGAAATGATGGTAGCCTTTTTCTTCGCAGCAGCAGCTCTTTTAGCTGGTGCTTTCTTTTTTGGAACTTCTGTTATTTGTTAGTGATGTTAGTTAAATACTTCACATACAAGATTTCTGACCATTAACCAAATGTAAAGATGATTTTACCTTCTTGATCAGGAGATGATTCAATATTATGCCTGGCTAATCGATCTTCCAGCTCAACAATTTCATCATCATCCTGCTCAGATTTCAAGTTTTGTTTAGCCATACGCTCTGCTAGCGAAGGGATTTCCTCGTCATCTTCCTCTACCAAAGTAGCCTTTCCCTGATAACCACACAATATAAAGGATTTAACATAATCACATTGCAACAAATTCATGAAATTATGAGTTTGTTAGTGGTTTACTTTGGACTTAGCTGGAGCTTTCTTTTGGCCTGCTGGTCTGCCTCTTGGTTTAGGAGCAGGAACATTAGCATTACCTGAGAAGTCATTTAAAACATGAATTATAAAGATAGATGCATATACAAACCATGTAAAAATATACTATTGATTCTTGATATACCGGTTTCCATTGAAGAATCAGCTGACGTGTCCATTGGTTCAATAACAACTGTTGATGTGGCACTTGGTTTTTTGGTAACAGCCCTTCTGACAGGTTTCCTAGCATTCCTACCACCTCCAGGACCTTTGGCTCTAGCCTTCTCTTGTTGTTTCCTTCTCTCTGCTTCATCTTTAGCGTCTCTTTTGTCTTGTTCCTAAGCACACAACAGAAAAGGATTAAAATTACGGCAAATCCCAGAAAGAAAAATGAATTTTTTTTAAAAGAAAACATGAAACATACATCCAGTTGGTTACTGAGAGCATCAAGATCCCTCAACCATAAAGATTTAGAAGGTGTGTTTGTGAGTTCATCAAACTCTGCCTTCTTTGTGTCCCTTTCATTCCATAGCTGCTGCATCTTCTCATAGGTCAATGTTCCAATTGCCATTGACAGCAAGTAATCATATTCAGTTCCAGGTATTGTTTTACTGACGGACCCTGCAAGGGGCTTTTCTTCTTCCACCGCCACCTGAGTGGTTTCCTCCTCTGAACCCTCTTCTGTTTCATCAGTTCCTTCAACATGATCAACGGCCCCTGCAATTGATGCTTCTATAACAGCTTCTTTTGGTAATGGTGTGTACCCTTTGACTTTTAGTTCAGCACACAAGTCAGCTTTCTTTCTGTTGCTCACAACAATCGTTCCTTCTACAACCTCACGAATAAACCGCACTTTGTTTTCCAGCTGCAATGATGCCTTTCCAAGCTCACGAAGCAGAGCTGTCTGTACTCCACCACAGAATACAAAACATTATTTATAAACAGGTCAGTCCAGATTATGTTTCATCTTTAACACATGAACTAGTTAACATTAAAAAAACTGGCTTAAAAGAAAAAGGGTCAAATGGATCGAAAGATGTCCTAAATGTAAACTATTTAGACATCAACCAAACCTGACCCTTTTTGGCAAATTTCCCATCCCGTCAAAACAGCCCACTTTGCCACCCTTAACATGAAGTTTACTAATGTAATATATGTAGTTATTTTAATTACCTTCCTCTTCTCATAATAATCAAGACGAAGGTGAAAAAAATCCTCAAGAACTGCGATCACAAAGAATGAGCAGTCAATAAACCAATAAAGATTAAAGAACAGTCTTCTTTTGTTATGGAATTCTAAAGCTTACTTTGTTCAGGGGTGTCATACTTCTTAATCACACCATTAGCATCAAACAGATGCATGTTACTTGTGCTTAAAGGAGTGGTTAGCTTAAATTTCTTCAACAAGCCCTCTTGTTTTGCTTTTTTCATTTGATCTGCAGTCATGATAACTTCAAAATGCACAGTAGTGTCATCATTATGAGCCATGTATTCCTGCAAGATGTGAAGTTATTAATATTACCTCTAAACGCATCATAAGCTATAAAATATAGCTATATTCATTTTAAAAAATAAACTTGTTAATCTACCTCAATAAAAGGCTCCTTATCCTTCCCTGAAAGTGAAGCAGCCTCCAAAAACTCCTTGTAATCTTGAGTCCACCTCCTTATTGGCAGCTCAGTGATACTGAGAGAATTGTTGTCCTCATTTTCCTCTAAAATTCCGATAGTGGTGTACCCGGTATCCTTTGATGTTGTTTTCTGAATAATTCCCTTAAACCATTTATACCATGGATCCATAGGCACCATTTGCTCACCATTCAATAGGCGTTTTAGGTTAGCAATAATATCCCTTGGATTATAATTTGGCACAAATGAACTCCAGCCTGTCCCTATTCCTTCACTTCCATTTACCAGAACCATTGGTATGATTGGCATATACCTGTAAAGAAAAATAAACAGAAATGGTAATAAACACAAAGGTATCTTATACTTGATCAAACACACAAAGATTAAAAATTACCATGTAGGCTCAATGGATTGCCCATCTTCATTCAGGTAGTTAAGTAAAAGTTCATCCGCCTTATGAAAAAGATGGCGTGTGATTGGAGAGAGTTTAGTGTATATATATCTGCCACTTGCATGATCCTTCCCACCCTGCAAATTAAAACTTTAAAATGTAATGTTTGTACAGAAATAAAATACAAATTGCCCAAATTGCCCATTCAATAGAGTTTAGCGTATGAATGTACATGTGTATATCTTACCATTTGACGGGTACCAAATTGCCCACTTGGATAAAGAAGGTTGATATTATTGCTACCCACAAAATTTTGTGCCATGCCAATTATGGTACTGACTAGACTCTGCTCACCATGGTGATAAGCAGAGTGCTCAGACACATAACCACTGAATTGAGCAACTTTAACTTCCTGGAATATAGGCTTCTTGAAAGCACAAAATAGAATCTTTCTTTGGCCTGGTTTTAGTCCATCAACCATTGATGGGATTGATCTTTGAAGATCAGCCATTGAGAACAGAATAAGTTCCTTGTTGATAAAGTCACGATACGGGATATGTTTCTCCTTTGAATCAAAATAGGTACCAGCCTGCCATAAAGAAAGTAAGAAACAAATTTTGTAAGATGGAACTTACCATTGATGCAAATGTTTTTAATCATTGAATGCCCAAACCTGAAGTGCCCGAAGCCAGTTCTTTCGCGCCTCAACCTTCTTTTTACTAAAGGCAAGCTCTATTGCGTCACCATCTTCGTCATCAGCCCAGACGAAATCCTTTTTATGCTTTTCAAGATCAGCAAAATACTCTGCACCTTCTTTACCATTACTTGTTCCCAAACCCTGAAACATAATATTTTTTTAGATTGAAAATGACAAACAGTTGGTATAGTTTATTTAGTCATAACTTGCAAAAACAAACCTTATAGTACTTTATTTTGTATTCCCTTGATTTGTGCCCAAGATTTTCCTTCCACGCCTCGTATTCAGGCATTGTATAGAATGATATCACATTCTTTGTCTTCTTGTTAGTAGCCTTAACAATTGGTGTGATAAACTCCAACACAAATTCTGGAACTTTTAGTAAAGATGGCCAGAACGAGTGAAGAAAGTTGATCAGTAACCCTTTGATGTGTGAACCATCATGATCCTACACTCCAGATTATGTTCCGTCAGCAGAAAGTAATGGCAATCCCAGATATTATAACAACAAAAGTATAGATTTTGATTCACACCTGATCAGCCATAATCATTAAATGACCATATCTCAAAGACTTGACATTGTCATAAGTTTTACCATGCTGGAGCCCAAGAATTTTTTTAATGTTTTGGATTTCAGCATTTTCCTGCAACTGTTTAGGACTTGCTTCCCTAACATTCAGCAATTTACCTCTCAAAGGAAACACACCATAATAATCTTGCCCCACAACAGATAATCCAGACATCTGCAAGCAAATATTGTTTGTATTATACAATCTTTATGTGAAGAAACACATACAATTATAAGTTTATTGAACTACAAGTTACACTTACCGCAAGAGCTTTGGCTGAGTCTCCTTCTGTCAAAATCAACGTGCAGTTATCTGAATTATTTGTAGCAGCAAAATTTGCCTCTTCAAGTTTAGGAATGTTGAGCTTTCCCCTTTTGTTACCATCAGTTTTCTTTAGGTCATTTTGCTGTTTAAACTGTACCCATGAGACAACTCTTTTGACCACATCAGATTTGGCCACTGCAAAACATATGACAAATAAAAATGTAATTAACATATGACAATTATATGTTAATTCCAAACGTCAATTGGTTGCATACTTGCATCCGCTTACCTTTCTTTAAAAACTCTGGCGAGAGTTCACATGTTGATCCAAAACTGGTTTGCTTGATTGTCAAGGTCTCTTTTGTTTGCGAATCAAAAGCAGGGTTATCAATAAGAGCATTTACAAACACCCATAAGTAGTTCTTTACATTGTGAGCTTTAAGAGTAGCATGTTTGTTCTGTTTCTTTACAACAGCCACAAGGTGATTAGCAATCTGATTGGTTATATAATCGACATGAGTCCCTCCCTTGATTGTTGCGATGTTATTCACAAAGCTGACCTGATTAGTACAAAATTGAAGTAAAAGGCATAAGCTTAGTAGTTGAAAATAACTAGTAATAAACTCAAAGAACAAACATATACCTGCTCAAAATGTCCATCAGCCATACTAACACAAATCTCCCATCTTTCATTAACTTTTTCATAAATCCTATAATATGACAAATTCTTAGTATCACAGTAGCTATTTAACTGGAAGAAAAGAACTACTATTAGCTAAGGTCTATGGATATTGAAAATAACCTCAAGGCATCCGATGTTGGTGGAAGATAAAGCTTTACATAGTCTTCAAATGTCTTTGGCGGTACACGCTTTCCGTTGAGTTCCACTTTGACAGTCTTTCCAAGACAGCCCGCTAGATCGACCACACGCTTCTTCATCAAAGCAACAACATCATCTTCAAGGCATACCATGCCAAATTTTGATAAATCAGGCTTGAATGAAACCATAGTCCAGTTTTCACCACTCTTGCACTTTGTTATCGTTGGTTCGGATTTCTTCCCCATGTTGTTTGTGAAGACCTAAACCACAACCAAATGTTACAAAAGCAGCAGCAAGAAAAATTAACATACAAAATAACACTCAGCAATTCATGACATATCACATATGAAGTGCAATAACCCTAAACCTTAATCCAATTTAGTTCTGGGTAAGTAAAACTTGCAAACATGTATAAGTATCCAAAAATCTTAAGAAGCACTAATCTTGAACTACAACTATCAAAATGACCCCTAAATCACGACCCCTAAGGCAAATCAGATAAGAAGCCACACAATATATGCAAGAAAACACAAATGTAAAAAGTGTAAGAACACTAGATCTTGCACAAGCACATTCTTATTACTGCTGTTATGAACCAAACACATTGTATAATCAAAACTATACCTGTTTATACTGTCTGTTACGCCTCCCATCTGCAGTCTCGATCGTAAACTCAGTAGAAAAAATGTTCGCAAGCTTCGCACCATACCCATTTCTCCCACCAGTAGTCTTCTTTATCGAATCATCGTAATTACTACTCGTCAACAGATGCCCAAAGATCAACTCCGGAACATAAACCTTTTCCTCCTGATGAATCTCAACAGGGATCCCATCCCCATTATTATACACACTGATCAAATTCCTCTCAACATCAATTTTCACCTTCACAGAGTCCATTTTCGGGTCCCGCTGCTTGTTATCCGCAGCATTCACAAGAATTTCATCAAAAATCTTGTAAAGCCCAGGAACATACGAGATGGGTCTCTTGACCATTTGATCATTCTCCCACACCCAAAGTGTCTGTTCGTGCTTTTCGATGGATCCGATGTAGGTATCGGGTCGGAGGAGGATGTGCTCGAGTTGGGTCTTCTTCTGGTAGGTTTCTTCGATGGTTCTGGAGGTCTTTGCGGTGGTGGGTTTGGTGGTGGGTGGGATGTTGTCGGTGGTGGTGGATTGAAGCGGTGGTCGTTGTTCTGTCACCATGGTGGTTGATTGAAGGTTGAGAGACACAGAGATGGTGTCTTTGGGTGTAGAAAGTTGCAGAAAGATGTGAAAGGATTGAGGGTTTTGAATTTGAAATCGAACGGTAAATTAAGGGGTCGATTGGAGTGTTAGGGTTTTGAAATTTGAAATTGTGAGCGGGAAAGAGAGTGAAATTTTTGAAGTATGGAGATTGGGGAAGGGGATGATCCATCGGTGGATGGGGTAGTGGATGTGTTCGTAAGATTGGTTATACATTGTGCAACATGTGTTGTACAATTTGTTTATATGGCAATTTAAATACTTTTAACAAGAATTACTTTTACACTAAATACCAATCAATTTTTTATTCAAAATGATTTTTTTTAACGGCGAAAATTTTATTAAACTATCTGGAAGCTAGCAAAAACTTACAAAAGAAAAGAAGAATTGTTAAAATTAACCAATGCATCCACTTTAAATTTATCAATTTCCCCTATATTTAGCCCATATGAATGAAGACACTAAAATATCTTCATAAATGGACTCTACTGTACGCTTGCTCCTATTAAAAACTGAATTTTTTTAAAAATAGGGTATTTAGGGAGAGAGATGTGACAAAAGGGATAAGTCTTGTCGGAGTGTGACATTAGGGGATACCGTCACTGGCAGGGGCGGGTTCTGACTTTTTGATTGTGTGTGTGGTTTGAATGTTTTGAATGTGTGGTGAATTGTTTGGTGATGTGACTGGTCAAAGTGAGACCTCGCCCTTGGGAAGGGCGGGTTCTCCTCCTACCCGTCTAATCTAACAACCTTCTCTAATCTACGGTCCACATTTCAACCACCTTTAATTCTTTAATTATTCGTTTGACCACCTTTCACTATTTATTCGTTTAACCACCGCATATTTTCCTTCACAATTCGTTCAATTCATTTCTCCAGAATTTCTCTAGAATTTCAAATTTTATTTCAAAAATCAAAATGAGCTGGAGAATTACACCAGGTCCACTAAATAACGATTTGTTATTTCTAAGTGGTCAACATAGAGTTGATTATTATTTTCGAGATCCAGAAAGTGATGAAGGAATTTTATGTGTTAGACGAGGTGATAAAGCTTTTTGGGATTACATTGAGGAAGTGCCTATACCTAAAAATATTATGAGATAATAAGGTTGGCTGGTTTTGCGGGTTTGATCGAGTGTGGTTATCGCAAACTTGATTGTGCTCTTATCTCAGCTTTGGTGGAGAGATGGAGGCCGGAGACACATACATTTCATTTACCGGTTGGCGAAACCATAGTAACCCTTCAAGATGTACAAGTTTTATGGGGTTTGCCGGTTGAATGTGATGTTGTTTCTGGCACTGATTATGCTATGATTGCATCTGAAATTATAATGAGGTTTGAGTATTTAACCGGTTGTACACTCGCTACAAACGTTGTAAATGGTTATAAGTTAAACCTAAGATTTATTTTAAATGAAATAATAAAACCATTCCCTGATAATGCCACTGATTTTGTTAACGCATAAACGTGAACAAAAATATGAGCTCATCAAGTATTCGTGTTCATTCGTGTTAACACATTGATAACATAATAAAATAAACCAGATGACCGACCCAATTGCAGCACCTAACTTAAATTAGATAAATAAAATAAAGGGTTTTGAGAACCCACCCTTGCCAAGGGCGAGTTCTCAAAAAGGTCATTTTGAGTGAGATGGTCACATGGTCGATGGTCACATGGCCGGTCACATCAGGAGCAGAACCCGCCCCTGGCAGGGGCGGGATCCCTTAATGTCACAACGGGTCAAGATTTACCCCTTTTGTCATTTCTCTCTCCCTAAATACCCTATTTTTAAAAAAAAATCTTAAAAACTTGATCATTTCGCCAAAGCCAAATGTGCCATAAGGTGGCTTGAAGGATGGTAAGAATAATGTCTCTAAATCTTCTTGTTGCATGCATCCGAGAGGGTATTTGTAATAAGTCATGTACATTGTCTATCCTTCCAAAATCGCATCTACACCATCTTTGTACCATCCTCCAAAGCGGGGCCACTGCATCACAATCTAAAATGTCAGCGTTGCTGAGTGAGTTCTATTTTATAATAAAACATACTTTACTTTCATTAAAATCGTTCGTTACGTTTGCATGATCACACATCATACGTATACATAGATAATATCATTATTATCTTCTTCATTCGTTCATTCATCATTACATCTTTTCTTGCGCATTTGATATCTTCCATACCAATACCATGTGCTACACCCCAAACTATATGGCTACTGGGCCGAAGTCGATAAATAGACAGCTAAACATGGTGCCGCAGTACCGGGTAAGCGGTAGAGGTTCTATACAAATGGTCGGTCACAAAGACGGATCCCAATGTGCATCCTCCCGGGGTAGCGAACCCGCACACCGTTGGGCTAACACCTTATAATTGGCGTGTCCCGATATCCAATGCTTGCAAGACTTCCATTACTTTCGTTCATTTATGCATGCATTTAATTTATGTTCCCTTTTTTATCATCTTTCACTTACGTTACATAATAATTTCAATTCATTCATTAACATAACACGTAAAGTCATAGGAAAGATAAACATCTATCATAATCAGGAACATCAACAAACACAATTATCAACATCATACAAGGAAACATCATGCATACATAACATACATCATACATAAATATGCAACATCATCATCATGCCCAACATACCCATTAAGGCCTCAACAGTCATCTTACATGAATTTACGGGAATTTCCATGTCAAAACCTACATCTGCACTTTCCCCCGAAAGTCAGTAATTAAACTACACTTTTCCTCGGGTACAACAGCCCTACTTGGGCGTATGGACACCCTTCAGTCGCATGGCCTCCAGGCGACTGAACATCATGCGATTGGACCCATGCGGATGAACATCTATGCGAACGAACACCCAGTCGTGCGAATGAACCTCATGCGGATGGACACCCAAGCGAATGAACACCCATGCGAATGACCTTATGCGGATGGAACCTATGCGAATGAGTACTTATGCGACTGGGACTAATGCGAATGAGTACCTATGCGACTGGGACCTCAGTCGTATGACTCCCCATGCGACTAGCCCCCAATCGTACGAATGAATCCCCAGTCGTGCGAATGAACCCTCAATCGTGAAAATGAACCTCAATCGCCCCCCAGTCGGCCGTATGGCCTCCAGTCGGTCATATGGCCTCCAGTCGGTTGCCTAGCCCTAGCTGATGCAGAATGGAGTTCATCCCGAACCCAATCTGCCATTTTCGGCCTCCAAGCTCATCCATACCCATTCTAAGCCTAAATCAACCATCCTAAACCTTAGGAATGCGTACCACAACACCATTCAAGCACACACAAGCCCGGAAACAAACTCCAAACGCATCACACGCAAACACACCCAAATGGGTCAAACACACACACATACAAAAAACGAGTTTTTTATGCTTTCCAGTCCCAAAATCGTTTGAAAACAAGTAAAATAGGGGTCCTAGAACTCACATAAACAACCACAACGAGAAGAGCTTCGATTGGACTCGCTACACGACGATTTGGCACACTAAAATCCACTCGAACCACCCTTTTTCTCTCTTTTTCTCTCTTCTTCTTCTCCTCTCTTTATTGGCTGAAATGTGGGTGTGGGGAGAGGGTAAGGGCTGCCCTCTCCCTTTAAATACCACCACATACTCAACTTTCTCTCGTTGGCGAGTTTGGTCCCTCGACTTTGGACTTTATTTCTTTTTCTTCATTCGTCGGCTTCAAAATAAATAAATAACCGGGTGTTACACAAACTCCCCCTAGGCTGATGCTACCAAAACATTTGAAGATCTTTAACTGTTGACAGTCCTCATAATGATGATGACCATGCCCTTCTTCAATAGATGGTCAGGATCACTCAGACTCTCCTAGTATCTTCTAATCTCAAAGAGATCATGTAGAGGTAGGTTGAATAAGTCTTTCCATGTGTAGACATCTTCACCACCTTGATCTCTGATCACATGCTATCTCCATGGATTAGTTGTGAAGGTCCAGCATAAGATGGGTCTCTCAGATGCAAGAGGAACCACTTGGATTGGAGTTGATTGGGTTGCCTCTTCATGCACTTCCTCAGGTTGATCTGGCTTAACGTGAGGTGTAGAGGTGGATGATTTAGGCTTCCTCTTCTTTTTTGACTTTGCTTTAGAAGCCATCCTTTTTCTCCTCTTTAAGGACTTTAACTGAGAAGACTGGTCTGCAGCACCTTGTTGATCAGTCTTGTCTTGCTCGGTTGGGTGTTCCTCCCTCACAGGTTCAGAAGGAGAGGGAGTTTGACTCTGTTATGGATTAGAAGATGAAGCTTGCCGAGGCTCAGTACGAGGTCCAGGTTGTGTTGTCTCAGATTGTTCAACCTTTACCTCCACTTCAGGAGGAGCTTGACTTGGATGGGAGTGTAAGTCAATTAGCTCTCCACTCTTGATCTTCTGCTTGATTACCCTGATGTGCTCATCCATTATGGATAGAGACATAGGGCCAAGTCTCCTTCCAGAGAATCCATACAGCTTCAAGGAGCTCATCATTCTTTGTCTGTCAGCAGACTTCTTCATGCTCTTTTGGATAATGGCTCTTGACTTTGTAGCCTCTTCCCTCATCTTTCTCTTTGTTGCCTTTTGTTCTTTGAGCACTTGAAGTTCAAATTGTTTGAGATGCTCAATCTCAATGTACTCAAAGGACAAGGGAAGAAGTGCAGATGCCTGGTAGAGTCCTGTAGCACAAAGGTAGTTGATCAAGTTTTGCCTATATGTTTCCTTGTCTACCTGAGGTTCTTGTGTAGCTACCAGTCTCCTGCATAGGGCTTTCTTGAACTGGGGAAAGAGTAGAAACATGCTTGTATAATCTTTTCTGTCTCTTATCCTCTTTGATTTGGAGAAGTATCCTTGCATCATTTGCTTCCTTTATCTCTCTTGACACTTCCATGTCAGCCAGTTCATTGAGTTACTTTAAGGGGAGAGATATAATCTCATCAATGTCATAGTTCCTGGTCTGTAGGTAAGTAATCCTGACTACCCTCAACTTATCATCTTGAGTGTTTGGTCTGGGGGCAGCCCTGATTGCAGCTTGCATGAAGCCTGAAGACCTAGAGGAACTTTCTCCCCTTAGCTTCCTCTTCCTCTCTCTCTCTCTCTCCTCCTCTTTAATCTCCTCAGGAGTTAGAATCCTTTTCCCTTTGTCACCCACGGACCTTTGTGACACAGGGTGGAGAGAGCTTTGACCTTCATTGCTTGGTGTAGCATCCAAGCTCTGGCCAGAGAGAGGTTGTGAGACACCTTCACCAGCAGCTGTTTCACTAAGGGGATGAATTTCTAAAGTAGTTATTGGTGTGACAAGGCTCTCAGGCTCTATCACTGGGCCTTCAGCCAAGGTTTTTCCTTTGAAGCTAATCTCAAGGTCTGCCTCAACATCTAGTTAACCAATGACATTACCTGATTACTTTTGTCTCCTTCTTAGACTAAACTCTTCAGTAATTTTGTCTTGAATCTTTTGTGCCAGCCTGTCAGCTTGTCTAGATTGACTTGGGTTGACAAGTGGCATGTTGATTAGGTCAAGACCTTCATAGTAGTTCAAGGTCTGAAAGTTGAACACCTCTTGCTGCCCTTGAACTATTTAAAGAATGAGGGCTCTTCTATCAGCATCATACCTCCATCTAATAATGTATTATGAAGTTTCTTTGGGTGGAGATGATATAGCCCTTGGAATGCCTTCCTCAAAGAGACTCCGAATGAAAGAATCTATAGAGTCCACATCAATGTGAACTTGAGGAAGTTGCTGAGTATGCACAATTGCAAGTGAGGATGGTGAGTCCTCAATGTTCATACTCCCTGAAGAACTCCTAGGTTCTGTGACTGTAATGACTTTCTCCCCCTTTTTGATAGCATCACCCTTTTGCATAGGTGAGCTAGGAGTTAGGTCAATCACATTCACAGGTTCTTGTGTTCCTGGTTGAGCTTTCCTTAAAGGTCTCCCAGCTAGTTTTTCCCTGAGATAAGATATCTCAAGTTGCTGATTATTGACCTTGTTGTGCAGGGTAGTCACCTGAGATTCAAGGTGACTAACCTTAGAGACTAAATAGGAGAATGTTTTTGATAGTTTTTGCACCTTTAGTCTCAAATTCCCCTCATCTTCATCAGAAGAATCATTAGGAGATGAGATGATTGGACCAAAGTCCTCTCTCTCACCACCAGCTTCAGGTTCTTGGCTGCTGGATTTCCTCTGCACATTGACAGCCTCAGTTGAAGTGTCAATGGGCTGAGTTGTCATGGTTGAGGTCTTAATGATATAATCACTTGTAGAAGTGAGAGCCTCTTCCATATGGATCTCCTGAACAGGTTCAGGTTGATCCACCTAAGTGATAGGTGACTGATGTGGGCTAGACAAAGGAGACTCAGGAGTACTCATCTCTCTTTGAGTAGGGGAAGAGTAGAGAGACTCATGGTACTCATTGAAACCTAAGTCTTCATCAGTATAGAATTCAAGGTTGGGAATGGGTTAGTTTAAGTCTAAAGGCTGGGGATGGTAACTGTCCCCTGAAGGTTGTTTACTTGAGTGTTGAGACTCAGAGTGAAGGCTTAAGGCAGTTGGGCTTGTGAGCTCATCAGGCTGAGCTTGAGGAACCTCAGCACTGATTCTTGAAGAGATGGGTGTGGTTTGCTCCTCAGTGGGGAAGTGGGAGATCTAGTATCCACTTCCTCCTGTATGGGTACTCTATGGGAGCCTGCACAAGCTCAATAGCTTGAGCAAGGGTTCGTTTGGATTTTCTTTGGTAGGTGAGGGTGATTTGTGGTCTTTTTGGTGGTTGGGAGGTTGAAGGTGTGGGTTCAACACTAGCTTGTGTTGCTAGGTTGTCACCTTGAGCAATGAGCTCTAACATTTTTAGGACAAGGGTTGTTTCTACCCCTGAGAAGCCTACACTTGGCTTCTTCATGATTTTAAATATGTCGGGCTTCATCTGTCCCAATTTAAGAATATTATCTGTTTCCCTCAACTGTGAGCCCAGTTCACAGTTGAGAATGTATTGAACATATCTAGGAAACATATAATACTCTTAGGAGTCCAAGTTAGCAAGCAAATTTGTGTAAACAAACTGAGAGTACCTGAACTTGACCCCTTGAACCATTCCATGCACTATGAAGGAGAGATCCTCAGGAATCTGGTCCTACCCTCCATGCTTGTTTGACAAGCTGTGGATAATCACATGGAGCATGTATTTCCACTGGGATGAGACATTTCCTTTCCTGAAGGTTTTTACAGAGAAATCTCCCTCATAGTCTATCTGCTCAAAAGAATGATTTACAGCTTCCTTTGGGAAGGACAACTCACCTTCTTCATCATCCAGCTGTAAGTGAGTGTTGATGATGGCCGGAGTGATGAAGATTGTCCTCCCCTGAACTATGGTATACAGTGCCTTCTCCCCATCAATAATGACCTCTTGACAGGTCTTCTGAAATTTAAGCAAATAATTCTCATATAGAGTAGCATCAATGGTTAGGGAGGTGAATAGCAAACCTCTAAGAAACTATCATCTTTCTAAAAGTTCAACAGAGCAACTTGGTTGTGTTGCCTATGAAGTTGCATGGAGAAATCAGGGTTATTTCTGCAATTAGGTTGGCCATTTGGAGAAGCTTAAAGGTGAAGGAAGGTGAAGAACAAAGGCGGTTTGGGAGAATTTAGGTTTAAGAAATAGTGTAATTGAAGAAGATAGTGAAAGAGGGGAAGAACCATTGGGTATTTATGCGATTTAGGTTGGCCATTTGGAGAAGCTTAAAGGTGAAGTAGTTTACTTTTGCCCAAAAAGTAGTTTTTTTGGAAGTCGAGAAATCTTCCGAAGGTTATTTACTTCGGAAGTTCTGAAGAAAAAGCTTCCGAAGGCAAATTTGCTTCGGAAGATACTTCAAAGGTTTTTGAGAATTTTGTTCGGAAGAAAGTTAACACTCAGAGTTTTTATTCTAAAAAGAATGAAAACTTCTGAAGGTAAATTGCTTTCGAAAGAAACTTGTTCTTTTAAAACATAAATGTACTTAAGTTGATTTTAAGCTTCAGAAGATATTTCAGAAATTTCTTCCGAAGGTAAAATTACTAAAATAGTTATTTGTTTACCAAGACATAAACTTCTTCCGAAGGTAATTTTAAATCTTTCGAAAAGGAAAGAGATCAAAATTTTTAAAAATCTAAGAAATAACTTTTGAAAAGATTTTCTTCCAAAGAAAACAAGGGCTTATGAAGATGATGAAATAGACACTTAGGACACACAGGTTTTAGAAATAATATAATTAAGTTTTAAGAAAAGCTATCAAAGTTAATCATCCTAATAGCTGATACAAGATATTTAAATCTTTGTTCATCAAAAGCTTTGGTGAACAGATTAGCATATTGTTTATTTGTGTTAACTTTGACTAGTTTGATTAATCACTTTTCAAAGTTATCTCTAATCAAATGATATTTGATATTGATATGCTTTGTCCTTGAGTGCTGCACAGGATTTTCTGTGATTGAGATAACACTGTTGTTGTCTATGTGGATGGGAGTCTCCTTGAAGTTGAATCCATAGTCCAGCATCTGATTTTGAATCCAAAACACTTGAGCACAGCAGCTTGTAGCAACAATGTATTCAGCCTCAGCAATTGGTGCAGACACACAAGATTGTTTCTTACATTGCCAAGAGACTATCCTTCCACCAAGAAATTGACATCCCTCTGATGTAGACTTTGCAGTCATGTTGCAACCACCATAGTCACTATCTATATAAGCATACAAATTAAAGTCAGAATTCTTTGGATACCAAAGGCCAAGTGATGGAGCACCTTTGAGATATCTTAAAATTCTTTTGACAGTGACCAGGTGTGACATCTTGGGGTTGGCTTGATATCTTGCACAAATGCATGTAGCAAACATGATATCAGGCCTGCTAGCTGTGAGGTACATAAGAGACCCAATCATTGCCCTGTAGAGATGCTCATCAACACACTCCCCCTCAAGATCAGGTCCAAGGGTGTGGTTTCTAGCTATGGGTGTCTTAGCAACCTTACAATCAGTCATGTTGAACCTTTTAAGTATGTCTTGTACATACTTTGACTGACTTATAAAGATGCCATTGTCGAGTTGCTTCACTTGAATTCCAAGAAAGAAATTGAGTTCCCCCATGACACTCATTTCAAACCTGTCCTTCATCAGCTTCTCAAAGTCTTTATAGAGCTTTAGATTAGTTGACCCAAAGATAATGTCATCTACATATAATTGAACTAACATTATGACATTTCTTGTTCCTTTGATGAAGAGAGTTCCATCAATAGTACCCCTTTTGTAGCCACGCTGACAGAGATACTGAGATAGAGTCTCATACCACTTCCTTGGTGCTTGGTGCAGCCCATAAAGAGCTTTATCAAGCCTGCAGACATAATTAAGATGATCTGGATCTGCAAACCCAGGTGGTTGTCTGACATACACCTCTTCATCAATCACCCCATAGAGAAAAGCACACTTGACATCAAGTTGGTAGACCTTGAAGTTCTTGGATGCAGCAAAAGCTAGGAATATTCTAACAGCTTCAAGTCTTGCTACAGGAGCAAAAAAATCTGTGTAGTCAATTCCTTCTTCTTGAGTATACCCTTGAATGACTAGTCTTGCCTTGTTCTTGATGACAAGTCCTCTATCATCCTTCTTATTCCTGAACACCCATTTGGTTCCTATGGTAGTCTTCCCTTGAGGAAGAGGACATAGGTTCCAAACCTTTTGCCTTTTGAATTGAAGCATCTCCTCTTGCATAGCTTCAACCCAACTTCCATTCTTTAGAGCCTCATCAATTTTCTTTGACTCTATCTAGGACAATAAACAAGAGTAAAGACAAACATTTACATCATGGGTTTGTCCTCTTGTTCTCACCCCTGAATCAACATCTCCAATGATGTTTGTGGTAGGAAGAGACTTGTGGATCCTTAGCTGAGGGATCACAACAAGTTGCTTAGACAGATCTAAATTTGAGAAATTCTGATCTGGCAAGGAGGATTCACCCTCCACATCAGCATACTTATCAAGATTGACTTGATCCAATGAGTGTGTGACATCATTGATGTTGTTTTCAATGGAGTGGTTATCAGCATCAAGAAATTCCTGATCACTATCACCACCACCATTTTCTCCAACATTTGAAGCTCCTTCATATGAGTTTTGTGCCTCTAAGCTGGAATTTGAAGGCACCCCAGAAGTATCAGCAGGATTTGTCATTGATGTGCTGGTAGAACCTTCATTTGCAGGATTGGTTACCACTGGAGCTGAAGATGTGTGGCTTGAAGGTCTTCTTAGCTCAAATCTTGGGTTAGGATCACCTGTAGGTAGTACATCTGTGGACCCTAAAACATGCTCACAAGATTTATTAAAACATTTGGTAACTAAATCAAGATCAAATAGCCAATCCGGACCAGAACCTTTCACACTGGGAGTGTGGTCATTGAAAGTCACATTGGCTGACTCCTCAACTACTCTAATTCTGAGATTGTATACTCTATAAGTTTTAGCTAGAGAAGAGTATCCAATAAAATGTCCATCATCTGATTTGTCAGCAAACTTGGCAATTTGATCTTTGGTATTCAAGATGGTGCAAGGACATCCAAATGACCTGAGAAAATCAATGAAAGGTTTTCTCTTGTGCCAAAGTTCATAAGGAGTCTTACTATGTGTCTTAACTACTAAAACTCTGTTTTGCACATAGCAAGCAATGTTCACTACCTCTACCCAGAAGATGATGGGCAATTTAGAGTCAGACAACATAGTTATTGCAGCTTCAATTAGTGTCCTGTTTCTCTTCTCAGCAACACCATTTTGCTGAGGAGTCCTGGGAGCACTATATTGTCTTGTAATACCTTTTTCATTACAAAATGTATCAAGGATTTGATTCTTGAATTCAGTTCCTTGATCACATCTTATGGTTTTGACCTTGTGATCACATTGATTCTCAATCTTTAAGATGAAATTCTTTAGAATCTTAGGGGTCTCATCCTTAGTTCTAAGAAAGAAGACCCAAGTGAATCTAGTAAAGTCATCTGTAATCACCAAATAATAAGAGGTCCTTCCTAGACTCATTACACTGGTGGGGCCAAAGAGATCCATATGTAATAAGTATAGGGGATTAATGATGGAATTTCTTTCCTTTGGCTTGTGAGATTCCTTGTGTTGCTTCCCCTTCAGGCATGCAACACAGTGGTCATCACTTGTAAACTCTTTCTTTGGTATTCCAGTTACCAAATCATTCTTAATTAATTTATTCATATTTTTAAAGTTTATATGGCACATTCTTTTATGCCAGAGGAAAGACTCATCATTATTTGCTTTAGATAGAAAGCATGAAACTTCTCCTGAGGGAGATGTTTCTTGCAAATCCATCTTATATATGTTCCCTTTCCTGGGGGCTCTAAGCAGGATGTGCTCATGAGGAATGACCATCCCGGGCTTGAGAACAATGCACTCATGCTCAGTGAAGAGCATGTTATGACTCTGATCATAAAATTAGGATACACTTAGAAGATTGTACCCAAGCTCCTTCACAAAGTTTACCTTCTCAATGCTGAGCTTACCATTTGTGACATTGCCCCTTCTTGTAATGTAACCTCCTGCATCTCCTCCAAAAGCAATTGGTCCTCTATCAATTCTTTCAAACTTTTGGAGTAGTGACATATTGCCTGTCATGTGCCTGGAACAACCACTGTCAATGATCCATACATTTCTGTTTGTCTTGAGTTGTTCCTGCACAAAAGAGATGGTTAGTTACATTTGGAAACCCAAGCCTCATTGGTCTTGGGCTCATCAAAAGAAATTGAAGACAATGCAACAGTAATTGATCCTATAGTCATGCTAGAAGGATCATTTGTTGATGTTGATGAAGAACTTTCAGCCACTTGGTCTTTCTTTGACTTCCACACCACCTTTGGAAGCTTAGACTTGACCTTCATTATTTTGGAAGTTTTGTTGACTTCGGAAGTTTTGATGACTGGACCTTCGGAAGATCTTGCTTTCACTGCAGCATGCTTCAGTGCTTCGGAAGTATTCCTTTCTTTCGAGACCAAATTTTCTTCCGAATACAAGTTTCCACTTGTCTTCTTCTTCATTTTGGAGCTTCCGAAGGAAAGAGATTTTCCTTCCGAAGCTTGCTTCTTCTTCTCCAAACTCTTAGAAGTTTCTTTCTTGGTCATGTGAAGAGTACTATTTGGATTGTAAACACAATCCTTAGCAAGATGAGAGGTACTCCCACACATAACACAGTCCATTTTCTTCCTTCTAGGAGTTTTTCTTTGTGAACAAGGCTGAACTTGATCACTTTTGTTCTCCATCTTCATCTTTGCAGATGATGTGGCAATTCTTGTGGGGATAGAACTACCTTTGGAGCTGGATGGTTCAGGTTGTACAACAGTGATGCACAACTGATCAGCCTTCTTCTTGATGATAGGATGATTTGGACATGAACCAGAAC
Organism: Flaveria ramosissima; assembly: GCA_025215565.1. Classification (NCBI taxonomy): domain Eukaryota; kingdom Viridiplantae; phylum Streptophyta; class Magnoliopsida; order Asterales; family Asteraceae; genus Flaveria; species Flaveria ramosissima. The sequence goes on along the minus strand of CM046046.1, from coordinate 24,951,237 downwards.
TCTTGTTGATGGAGTTAAAGTTGGTGTCTTCAGCATTTACCACTTCAAATCCTGCAGAGATGAAGACTTGTTTCTGTGCAGAATTGAAAGTGGCCTTGATCTCTTGAGCCTTCTTTGACTTTCTTTTGGCCTTCCTGATCAAGTTCTTTCTCCTGGACTTGGTCATCCCAACAGCTTTGCTCTCCTCAGAGGGATGGTGACCCTTCTTAGAATGCTCTTCTTCACTATTCTCAAAGCCATTCTTCACCATCTCCTCTTTATCCTCTTCAGACAAAGGGTCTATAAAGGGAAGCTCATCTTCATTTCATACCTAGGAGATGTTATAGACAAGATTGTGTGTGGAGGAGCTATCTCACAAGATCCCAGTCCCTGCTTATTTTGATAACAAACTTTTGCATGCAAGGATGTGGATATTATGTTCTTGAAGGTCTCTTCTTCAAGAACACATTTTTCTGCCTTGACTTTGTTGATCACAAGCTTAGCCTGACATTCAGTTAACTTAGTAATAAGGTCTTTGATCTGAGTCTTGTAGTTTGTGTGCTCATGTTTAAGAGTTGAAATAGTTTTCTTTAAATCCTCTATCTTTAGTTTATAATCATTTTCAGCTCTCTTAAAATCAGCTTTTAAGATATTTAAGGTCTCAAGATCAGATCTCATTTCTAAATTATAGGACCTGTATCTATTAACTTTAGCATTACATTCAGGAGTACAAAGATGTTCCAATACCTTGGTTTCATCGTGGTCTGCCATGAGTGCTTGGTTTGGAGATGCATCTTCTACTTGAAAGCTCAAGTCAAAGCCTCCTTCTTCAACAGCAACTGCAGCTTGCTGCTTTGGCTTCTCATTCTGAGGAGCTTTGTCAGTGTAGTTTGGTCTGGTTTGTGTTTGGTCACCATTTGTCGTTGGTGCCTTACACTCCCTTGCAAAGTGTCCCATCTGGTTACAGTTGTAACACTTTACTTTGCTTTTATCCAGCCCAAACTTTCCACTGGCTGCATTGCTTGGAAACTTCCTCACTGTCCTCTTGTAGAACTTCTTGGCTCTGTGAGTGAGAAGGGCCATCTGCTGAACTATCTCCATGTACTCCAGGTCATCTGGATGGATACAGTCCAGGTCTTCAAGGGTGAAGAGAAAGTTGCCTATGGTTTCATCAGCAGAGACAAAGGCATGAGAAGAACTTATCTCTTGGAAAGGACTTCCTTGAGTGTAGCTTTCTCTTGGAGTCTCTGGGAAGGTGATGAAAGGGCCCTTTTGTGAGTTGTCAGGGTAGCATAAAAGATGATGTTGTGGTTTAATGCTTTCCCTTTCAACCACATGGAGGGTTGAACTCAGTTGATTGCTGGAGTTACCAGATGAGTTTTGCATGTTCATCTCTATCTGGTAGCCACTAAGAATACCATACAACTCTATGAGAGTAAGAGTCTTAAGGTTCTCAGTCCTCTTGATAACATCATAATAATGTGTCCATTATCTAGGAAGAGAGGACATAAACTTCCTTACAATGTCCATGTTCTCAAGAATTACTCCAACATCCATTAGAGTATCCACAATCCTAACATACCTGAAGTATTGTTGAGTCATGGTTTCACCTACCTTGAAGGTGAAGTTTTCAAACTGCTGCTTCAGGAGATCCTTCTTGTTCTCCTTTGCTTCAGTGGACCCCTCATACATCAGCTTCAGTGCTTCCCATAGTTGCTTTGCAGTTTTACACTTCTTGAAGCCTTTGTAGATGGAGTTTGGAAGAGCAGTTTAAAGGGCTGTCATGGCTTTCTGATCAATCTCTATTCTCTTCCTGTCTGCTTCAGAATAATCAGCCACAGCCTTTGGAATCATACCACCACCAGTAGCAGAAGTGGTGCTTGGTATGTAAGGTCCTTCAACAATAGAGTCCCACATCCTGGAGTCTTGAGACTTGATGAAGCCTTCCATTCTTTGACACCAAGTATCAAAGTCTTCAGGAGTGATTAGTGGAGACTTTTTAATAGTTTCAGTTTCCATATCAGCTTTGGTAATAGCTGTCATTTGAGCTGTTAAGTATTTTTTGTGTGTGTGTGGGATCTTAAGATGGTGAGATCTTATATCAAGAGCCTGGAATGCTCTGATACCAAATGTAGGACCGGTGAAGGGTATGCACTTACAACACAACAACACAATAAGGAGAGTTACTTAGAACACTTTACTGATCAATAGGGAACTGGTTAACTTATATGAAAGATGCTAAGAACACAAGTAAGAATGAGACAAAACAAGATAGCAAAACAACACAAGTATTTGGTTTTCAAGAATGTTGTATATTGTTTCTCAAGTTCTATTACAAATGTTACAAAGCATAAGATGGAAAGTTACAAGTACTTGAGATACTTTATACTACATCCTACAGCCGACCATACTTTGAAAGCCAGCTAGATACATAAGACTAGACAACAAAATCAAATGTAGAGTCAAAAGGCATATTGCATTTTGACTAGTGATTATGACATGCCATAGCTCACATCCTGATATATTACAAAAAGGATAAAAGTACATAAAGTAGAAAGCACAAACTCAAGACCTCAATGTGCAGTTACCAAAAGCATGGACCTTTTCACCAACTCATGTAATGTCACACCCCAACCTTGACGGCGGAAACGTTGAGATGTGAGGGTTAAGATCATTCACAGCCACATAATGCTATTAATAAACTCAAATATATTATTCATAAGTTCCAAAGGTAACATTACAAACATAAGTCTCAAATAAAGAAATTAACATGCATAAAAGAAATATTTCATGTCTATCCATTTATTTAACTAGGTCCATTCCTAGGTGTGAATAAGCTTCAAAGATGGCAATCAAACTTGCGCGTTTTCTGAAACATGTAAAAAATAAAAGGTCAACATAATGTTGGTGAGATTTCTATAGTTTTCAATACATAAGTATATAAAAGGTGGAAATTCATGTTATGAAATTAGTGAACAAAGTAACTAGGGATGTAAGACAGATGCACAATCAAACCTTGACAATTTACAAGTTCTCACGTTTACAAGTTTATACGATTAGCTAAGTGTACTTGGATTAACCAAGCAGGCTTGTCAGGCCCATAGATCTATGACGTCGCCAGACTAGCAATAGTTAATGATTGTACATATAATCGTCAATACATGGTAATTACAAAGATCAACTAACCACAACATAATAGTGAATTGCCAAGAGTTTACAAGAATAAAACGAGTTTACAAGTGCAATGATTATAAGGTAACATGTTTCACCCTAAAGTGTGAAAATATGAAAAAGGGGTATAGAAATACTTACTTGTGAAGTAATTATAAAATTGATGATTAATAAGAAAATAGTAAGCATCGTTTCGACGTAGTCCTTCGCAATGCTCCTAAAATGTATATTTACAAGGTTTTTAAGTTTAATAATAAATTTAATGGTTAAACGAGAACTAGGGTTTCTGTTTGGTATTTGGGGTTTTGTCAAATAATTATATTTTAACAAATGAGAATCAATTATATTTCTAGATATATATATATATATTTATTTATTTATTTTATTTTAAAGGTATAAATTAAAAGCAACATTTATAGTAATTTTGTATAATTTACAAAATTTAACTAAAGTTTTATACCTAAATAAAATGAGCACGATTTAAATTTAGAGGCAACGTTTGAGGTAATAATTCGTGTAAATTAAACTAGTATTTAAAGGTTAATTAGAAATAAGTTAATTATAACATTAACTTTTGAATATTACATATAAATATAAGATTATTTTATAACTAAATTGCAGAAAAATAATTAATTGGTTTTAAAATAACATAATTTATAAAATGATTTTTTTATAATTTTTGGAAAATTTTCCCATTTGATTTGAAGGCCAAAAATGCTAAAAAAAATGATTGAGGTTCCCTGGGTTCGAACCGGGGACCTCCAACCTGAAAGTCTCGCGTGTTACCACTGAACCAAAGCTCTAAGTCGCGACATAGTTTGGTTTTTAATTTACAAAAATACCTTTTTAAAGAAACCCCAAATCCTTAGAACCTTAGAATTGATTAGAGCCTAATTTAAGATAAATTCGTAGTTGTTGATACCGATTACCATGGGGCTTTTATACCCCATGTAAAATCGAGCAAAAACATAAATTCAATTACCCGAATCGAAGTGTGGAGCACAAGAATGGATGAAGAACAGGTCGCGGCCAAACACGATTTCGTTCGATGTGCAACAGCTGATAATAATCCAATTGATTGTGCAGAAAGCTTCTAGTAAATCCCGAGATCAAAAGCCCTCATTCAATTTTCGTTTATGAGGACCAGGTGATGAAGTTTGAATAGGGGTCGGTTCGCGATGAACGTGAGTGATCGAAGGTGATGTTTGTGTTGGTTTTAGGTGAAATTGTAAATTGTGAACGTTTAGGAACACTTAGATGATTGATTAGATGAGTTTAATTAGGTGATTATTAGGATTTAAGGGTCGATCGGTTATGGAATTAAAGGTATCGGTTTATTCAACCGAATGGTGTTTGTAACCGGTGATTAAACACATTTAAATAGTACGTTTAAGTTCGAGACAGGTTCACCAAACGATTTTGAGCGGTTTGGGGTTGGTATTCGAACAATTTGAGTTATTTTAGGCCTCGCCGGAGCTTGGCCGGAGTTGGCCGGAAAAATGGCCGGAAAAACGAGGGGGAACCATTTTGGGTATTTTGATTTTCAATTTTACAGAAACAGTCCCTCAACTTATGGATGTTCGTTATTTTATGCATAAACCCTATTTTTAAAGTTTTTAAAATGACACTAAGGCCCTTTAAACTTAATTAAACTTTAAGTTTTACATAATTCCACTTGTTAACTTTTATAATTTATTATTATTATTATTATTATTATTATTATTATTATTATTATTATTATTATTATTATTATTATTATTATTATTATTATCCATTAGTAATATTATCATCATTTTTTATTATGATCAAAATAGTTAAGTTATAAACTTTAAATGTCTAAGGTTTAAAGTCAAACTACAAAAAAAAAACATATATAACCCATAAGTTTCATGAATGGCAACGATGGTCTTTACAAGAATACACGATGAAAACCTTTAATTAACCAAAAATACACAAATGTTACATGTAAGTTGGTGACTAAACAGAGTTGCAGTGGAAAGGTAGTCCAGTTTTATGGTAAAGTACATCAGATAAAAGCATGTCTCTAAAAGTCTTCGGAAGAAAGCTGTCTTCACTCATTGGCTTCGGAAGACTTTGTCTTTGAAGTTTCGGAAGACTTCACTTTTGGCTTCGGAAGATGTTGGTCTTGGCTTCGGAAGATTTTACACTTAGAATATTTCTAGTGCAAGGTGTAAAACTTTCGAAGCATTTCTACTTATGTTCTTCAGTGCATGCATGCAGAGAGACTTTGGATGTTATGGCTACATCAGACTTATAGGAATCCTTACAATCTAAAACCGATACCGGTGCCGGTTTGGCTAGTTCGGTACGGGGTCGGTATGGAATCGGTACGGTACCGGCACGAGACCGGTATTCGGCAAAAAAATCTCATCCCTGCATACGGGCGTGTAAAGGTCGTCTTTTCCTGATCCTCTGGAGCGATGGGGGTCTGGAAATAACCTGAAAATCCATCAAGGAAACAGTAAAACTGTTGCCCTGACAAAAGCTCCAACATCTGATCGATAAAGGGAAACGGGAAATTATCTTTCCTCTTGGCATCATTTAGTTTGCGATAATCAATGCAAATTCGCCACCCGGTGACTGTCCTCATCGGAACAACCTGCACGGGACTCACCCACTTCGAATTAGAGATAGGGTAGATTAATCTTGCGTCTAACAACTTAATTACTTCTTTTTGAACTACTTCTTTCATGTTAGGATTTAATCTTCTCTGACTTTGTCTAACAGGCTTATACTTGTCCTCCATGAGTATCTTATGCGTGCAAAATGAAGGGTTGATACCCTTAATATCCATAAGCTTCCATGCAATAGCCTGCTTATGTGCCTTTAGCACATCTACTAGTCTCCTCTTCTCCTCCTCTGTCAATCCAACAGAAATGATGACAGGTAATTGAGATCCCTCATCCAGAAATGCATACTCCATGTGAGATGGCAATTCCTTAAGCTCTAAGGATGGGGGAGTCTCAACTAACGGCTTCTCTATTGGTTCCTCTCTCGTAATCACCTCACACATATTGGCTTCCTTGAGAGGCTTACTCTCACGATCTACCGGGTCATGCTCAAAGGAAAAAACGGTCAACTCGATTTCCTGGTTATCCCTAACCAGGATTTGTGAGTCTGTATGATCTGAACTGATAACTCTTGAAAACTCGTAGTCACTTGTGTCCAAAGGGTATCTATGAAGTACAAGGTATCATCTTGATCGTGTGTGTTCTTCATGGATTTGTTCACGTCAAAGGTAACTGTCTCATCAGCAACTCGTAAGGTAAGCTTGCCATCAAGGACATCGATCAATGCCCTCTCAGTATCCAGGAAAGGTCGTCCTAAGATCAATGGGACTTTCTCGTCCTCATCCATATCTAAGATCACGAAATCAACATGAAAAACAGACTTATCCACCTTAATGAGCATGTTCTCTACGATCCCTCGCGTATACTTCACGGACCTATCCGCCTACTGAATGCTCATACGTGTCGGTGCTGGCTAGCCTAGGTCTAGTTTAACGAACACAGAATATGGCATTAAGTTGATGCTAGCCCCTAGATATGCCAAAGCATTGCTCACAGACAAACCACCTATGATACACAGAATAGTCAAACTACCCGAATCAGCCATCTTCTGTGGTAGTTTGTTTTGCACAACAGTCGAACACTCCTCACTTAACGTCACCATCGAGATCCGCTCCAGCTTCTTCTTATTTATAAGTAGATCCTTCAGAAACTTAGTATACTTAGGCATGTGTTGTAATGCCTCTACAAAAGGTAAGTTCACCTTGAGTTGTTTAAACATCTCAAGGAACTTCTCGTACTGCTCCTCAGACCGATGTTGAGCCAATCGTCCTGGATATGGAAGTTTGTCAAAATGGACTAATGGCTCCTTCTCCTTCTTCTTTTCAGCAACCTTCTTTACGGACTCGTCTGGCTGTGTTGTACTTGTTGGGCGCAGCCTCTGTTGCACCTTGCCAGCAAGGGCCTCCATCTCTATCTCCTCATTGACCTCCTCCTCAATCATTGCAGGAGGCTCAACCACACCATATGATTTACCACTCCTTGTCGTCACAACTTTCACATGGGTATTTGGATACCGGACGTGATATAAAGTTTAGGTAAATCCGGATATCGAACTGTAACACCCGAAAATTTTCTTTGAAGCCGACGAAAGAAGAAAAAGAAATAAAGTCCAAAGTCGAGGGACCAAACTTGCCAAAACGGGAAAAGGTTAAATGTGTGGGAATATAAAAGGAGGAGGGCAGCCAACACCCTCCCCCACACTCATACATTTTCGGGTTAGAGAAAAAAGAGGAAGAAAAAGTGGTCTCAAGCTTGGTTCGTGTGGATTCGAGCGTGAAAGTTGAAGTGTAGCGGGTTGAATCGAAGCTCTTCTCGTCGGGGTCGTTTGTGTGAGTTCTAGGACCCCTCTTTTACGTGTTTTAAACTGATTTGGGGCTGGAACACATAGAAAACCCGTTTTTGAATGTGTGTGTGTTGAACCCGTGTGTATGTGTTGTGTGTGGTTCGTTTGGGGTTTGATTTCGGGCTTGTATATGCTTGAATGATGTTGTGGTAGGTGTTTCTAAGGCTTATGATGGTTGATTTGAGCTTAGAACGAGTTTGGGAGAGCTTGGAGGCCGAAAAGGGCAGTTTGCATTCGGGATGAACTGCATTCTGCATCACCTAGGGCTAGGCGACCGAATGGGGTGTGACTGGAGGCCATACGGCCGAATGGCATGCGACTGAGGTCCATGCACACGATTGCCATGCGACTGAGGTCCATACGCATGAAAGTCATGCGACTGAAGTTCATGTGCCTGTAAGGCATGCGATTGAAGGTTATGCGACTGAGGTCCATGCGCCTGGAGGCCATGCGACTGAGGTTCATACGCACGAAGGTTATGCGACTGAGGTCCATGCGCCTGGAGGCCATGCGACTGAGGTTCATTCGCACGAAGGGTATGCGACTGAAGCCCATGCGCCTGAAGTCATGCGACTGAAGGCCATACGCATGAAAGCTATGCGACTGAGAGTCCATCCGCATAGGTGTTCATTCGCCCATAGGTCCATTCGTATAGGGTCCATTCGCCTGATGTCCATTCGCCTAAGTGTTCAGTCGCCTGAGAGGCCATGCGACTGGAGGGTGTCCATACGCCCAAGTAGGGCTCATACACCCGAAGAACAATGGTTTGTTTTATGACTTTCGAAGGAAAGTGCAGATGTGGGTTTTGACTTGGGAGTTTCCCGGGGGTTTATGTAAGTTGACTTTTGAGGTCATAGACGTTTTGATGATGTATGATGATGATGTTATGTATGATGTTATGCATGATGGTAGGTGTGATATATGTTATGTATGCATGCTGATATGTATGATGATTTGCATGATATCGTTAATGTTTCTGTTATGTATGTTTATCTTCCCGTGGTTGTGCGATGAATGTTAATGAATGAAATGAAAGTATTATGTAACGTAAAGTGGAAGATAACGAAAAGAGGAACATGATGAATGAATGCGTGCATGAATAAATGAATGAGAGTAAGAATGGCTTGCAAGTAAAAGGAAGGAGGTTCACAACTCATTGAGAGTTGTTAGCTCAACTGTGTGTGTATTTACAGCGTGCGATCTTGGCTAACTCAGAAGGGACTATAGACACAGTAAGATTTCAGTCTTGGTGACTGCTCCGATACGTGCGATGTGGTATTCACTGTGTGCTATGTAGCGTGCGATTTTGGCTAACTCATGTGGGTTCATACACACAGTAGGGGGTTCAGTTTTGGTAATTGCCCCGATACGTGCGATGTGGTATTCACTGTGTGTTATGTAGCGTGCGATTTTAGCTAACCCATGAGGCAGCGTGCGATTTTGGCTAAACCCCTAAGAGTTCACACACACACACACACACACAGGGGGAGTCTGTCCTAGTGACCACTCCATTGGTGCGATTTGTGCGATATGTACGATGGGTACGAAGATACGAAAGTGCGATATGTGCGAGCGTGCGATATGTGTGATATGAACGAACGTAAGAAAAGAAGTTATGAACAAATGAAGCGAATGATAAAGTACCGTGCGATGATTAATGAATGGAAGAATGTAACGAACGTAATGGAAGATAATAATTATATTATTTGTACGTATGTATGTTGTGTGATCGCGTACGAAATTAACAGATGGTTTTAAAAAGGAAGTAAAGTATGTTTTATTTAAAACTATAACTCACTCAGCAACACTGACTTTTATATGTTTACAGTTGGCAGGTAATGGTTGCTGAGGATGGCATGGGGTGGCTACTCAGCTCTTTTGGATGACATTCTTTTGTTTAATGTTTTTGCATTGTAATGCGAACGAACGATGTTTTGAAATGAACGATTGTATTATTTTGCAAAAGCTTTTATGATGAAATGGAATGTGTTTTAATGTTTCCGCTGCAACGTTTTATTTAAGTTAATGTAATTATATGTTTTATGTGCGATGAGGAACCAACTGTAAGCGTCCCGGGAACGGGGCCTTACACGAACCCTAGAGACACGTTTGGCGGCTTTTGTTACTAAACCTCTATCGACTTCTAACCTGATTAAGTTAATTATTTTAAGTAATTAATATTAATAAACAAAATAAACAATTTAACTAATATTAATTAATCCAAAAACGACGGAAGAAATAAACAAATAAAGATTAATTCAACTAACATGTGATGACCTAAAGGTAATAACTTGTATGGCTATCTCTCAAAATACGGATCTAGAGTTAAGTAGATATGTTGCTACTCGCTAAGAAAACCAAAGATACGTGTAAAACACACAAGATATGTTTATTAAAATGTCTAATGAAAGATCACCCCTAGGTTTTCTACCATATTATCTTTAAGATTATATTTTCCAACCCTAAAATAAAGGACAACTTAATTAAATCCAATTAAGTACCCTAAAACACTAACACCACGAATAAAAGACAAAACACGCTCTCGTGAAATCTAAACCTAACAAACAATGGGTAGGAGGTTTTCATCAATATCTATCACTCCTAGGTTCTAGATACGGTAGCACATTGAAAAATACAATCTAATCACAACAAATCCTCCTAAGATTATCTCTAGTTAGAGTATAAAATTAAAAACACAAAGTAATTAATTTTAACTTGTAAAACCTAATCTAGATGTCACACAATCAATGAAGATCAAACATACACGAACATGTCAATAATTTTTAAGTATAAACAATACACGGGTTCATATTCAATTGAGACAATAATCAAGTTCTAAGATTAATAAACAAATATATTAAAACCAAATATTATTTAAAACATATTAGTCTTCAACCAAACCTAGATAGTACTAAAAAGTTAGTCATTCATAATATTAAAAAACATTAAGAAAAATAATAAAATTGTAAACTTTATAAACATGAATAAAAAAAACAATAAAATAAAAAAATACGGATTGGATTATAGGGTTGTCACATATCTTTGCTACTGATTTTCCTAAGAGGCGCCTTTCCAAATTCCAATGCTTTCCTTCGGTTTCATCTCCCACTTACACACCGGCGATACTCATCCTTCGGTTTCAATCGATATATATTCACCTATCTACACGTAATGAGTACGATCTGCAAGTTTCTATAAGCTGTTTTCATCAATCATCATGTGGAATTCAATTAACGATGATGATTATATTGATTGTCGATTTTTGAAGCGTCTTTTAGGTCAGTTCGTCTTCAATTGATTGTTGTGTATCGTTGCTTACTTCTTGACATCATGTTCATTGCATGTTGATTTTTATGGTGGTTATGACCGATTAGTTGGTACTTACATTGATCTAGGGGATAGTGAAGAGGAGGAAGAGAATTTGGAAATGGTGTGTCCTTATTGTTCGGAGGGATTTGATGGTCGAGGTTTGTGTGTTCATCCTGAACATTTACATCCAATTTGAAGTCAATTTGGGGTAATTCATTTCTCCGATCTTCTACTGCTTAATATACTATGATATTAGGATTCAGTCATGAACAACAATATTACTGTAACTAATTATTAAGTTTAATTATTATAGAATTATGGATTCTTGCAAGATGAAATAGTTGCCTTTTGATATTCATCGGAGAATATTAGGTTTTTATTTTAATGATTATAGTATTTTAGGGGTTATATGTTTGTGATAGAGCTTTCACTCTCGCAGGTATGTCCTTTTCATGCTACAAATCTTGGAAAGATCATCATCTCATTTAATTATTCAACGTGAAAGTGTTTTTAAAATATCTTTTTAATGTAATTGTTTTAGCTAATGATTATTTTATTATATTTTTGTTTATTGATCTTTTTATCAAACAAAATATGTGTTTATAATAATATTTGTGCTTGCCTGATTCTATATATGCATGTTAAAAATGATAAGTGGGCTTTATGTATCTATTCTCTTTAGCTAATTTAGTTTTTTGTTTTCATTTGCATTTATGAGTAATCACATTAGGAGGGTGTTTGGCTTTCTTCTGAAAGTGATTATAGTTATTTGCCTCAGGTCATTTTTGCCTCTCAAGCTGTTAAACATAGGTATGTTGTGAAGCAGGTGAAGAAAAACTATCAACGAATCCCATAATAACATCTCAGATAATAAAAAGAAGCCTACCATACTCACTGAAGAAGAGGTATGCATTGTATACTTTATTGCAATGTTAACGTGTTTATTTATAGATGGGTCGTTTTGGGTAATGATTAGGAGTTATCAGTAAGCATCAAAACAACAGAAAGAGGGTTCAAAAAAATGGTTGGGTTGGCTAATGCTGTAGCCCAAGAAAGTTGAGTCCATCTTGGTACAACCTTTGTTCAATTCCTTACTATGAATTTCAATATAGTTCTGCCTTTGAAATGCACAAAAGTACATAAGAGTGTATTGAAAGTATATTTGAACTTAAATGGGTTATTATGGGTTGAGTCGTAAGGGAAAAACTGAAAACATGAAAAATCAAAACAAGTCATAATAGGCCAAGAGAAGAAGAGTATGGCTCAGGATGGCTATTGATTTCGCTATCTTCCATCCTCTTGATTTGTACAATGAGTTTTGAACAAAACAGATTATTTATTTACATAATTTTGAAATGATGATAATAAGTTTTATTATAGTATGCCATTGATATGTCATGATGATGTTGTGATTGATTTTGATGATGCTTATGGCCAACTTCGATTTGACATCTTTAGCCAACCATGTATGATCTCTCTATTAATGTTTAAATTAGTGTAAGCAGATTGAATGACCTGCTCGTGATTGGTTACCCAAGCGATTTGTCCCATTTTGAAATATCACATGATACCTTGTACATGCTATCATACTCCTTGTATTTCTCAAGCTACTGAGGTTTCACAGTAAGAATGCTCACGAGTAATGGGCAATGGCAATGTGAATGCTCATAGCACATCATCAATGCTCATATGTTGTAAAGAGAGATTAAGAAACTAGAAAGTCAAACTTGTTAAACTCTTCATTGTTTTAGGTAATGGCAAGTTTCATGGAAAAAGTGAGGGGATGAAGAATGAAATTCGACACTGACAAAGTTGTCTTGACCACGAGACCAACCGCTGCTAATGGACTTTTAACTTCATTTTGGCTGATCCTTGTGATGCTTTGCTAGTCCCAACCCTTTACTATCTACGGTAGCTAGCCTTTATTTAAGGTTATGAGTTTACTCTACATTAGTGTTAATCTAAAATTTGATAATTACGCTATCTTTCTTAATGTTTTACCGTTAATTACTGCATATTTGATAGAGATTTGAGGTGGATAACTAATGTGCAAATTGTTTCAACCCACTCTGAAAGCTAAAATATTTTCAAATTACTCGAGAAGCTCTAGAAGCAACATATGAATGTGATCATGCAAGATCGCCTACATCAGTTCCACCCGAATCAGGTATGGTTTTGACATACGTTTCACATTCATGTATGGTTTCTCAGTTATTAATTAGCCAAAAACAAGCAAAATTATCAACTGAAATTGTGTTTCAATGAAGTTAATTGGGTAATATTTCAGTCTTTTATTGTAATTTTGTAATCAAGGTCTGAGCATGACTTCTACAGGGAATATGCATCATTCTTATCCTTTGGAGTTTTGATTTGTCAGGAAAATAGTTCTCGCGTCTGGAATTTTTAAGTATTCTTACAAGTATGTTGAGTTTAGTTTGATGATCTTCTACAATATATATCCTGTGTTAAAATTATTTATAGTTGATAAGCATTATTGTTTCTTTTTTACCCTTATTTGTTTTATTTTCTGGATCAAGTGGAGATCTACACAAAGTAACAATTTCACTTTCTTGATAGGCCAAACGGGCATTTGGTCCGGTTTATAAAGCTCACATGACCTCTGGTGAAGCAGTTGCTAAAGTTCTTGACACTAATTTAAAGCAAGGCAAGATATAGCTCCTACTAAAGGTAGTAATGAACTAATGACTCATACTAACATCCTCTTTCTTGATTATATGTTTGAGATTATATAGGTAGTAGTAAGCATTAATATTCGTTATTAGCTTTGTACTCATTTTTATCTCTTTTTTAATTTAATTTTAGGTATAGCAATGCTTTACTCTTAAACGTTCTATCTATCAGCAAAATGTATGCCTTCTTGCATTTCTGGATTTCATGTGAGGCTTTAGTGCAGCCAAACGTAATTGTAGTAGTTTTCCAAACCCCTATTTGGTTTTTATTGTTATTTAGTTTCTTTGTTTTTGTCTTAAGCGTTTGGAAATTGAATTCACTTGATATTTCTTACGGATAGGTCACATTAACTTTTGAATTAATTTCACCTATATGCTAAAAAATCTCTTCCAAAAGCGCTTTTGGATGTTTTTAAAATCCTTTACTTCACTGATTTCATAATCGATACCGCGTATCGAAGGAGTAACAGATGATTGTTAGGGTTTGGGTTTGGTTCTGTGATTTACAATGTTGATGTTGCAATTGTTAAAGTCTAACAGGGTAAGCTCTCTATATGTAATATAGAACTTTTAGTCATTTGAATGCTAATATGTATTTCAAAAATAGGAGTTGTGTCAAATTAAGCATATCCGTATCCATTTCTTGAAAGGTCTATTTAATTCTTTGTAGATTGGTTAATTCAAGGCTCACGCATATCCAACTTATTTGATTTACCGTTTGAGAAGTTGAAGTCAAGGCTCAGGCAAAAGAAGGTAGTTTTTATTTTTGTGGTATCTAGAAGGTTACCTAATGATTCAGTTAAGTATTTTTGAACGTTTTGCATGTCGGTGGGTTAAATAACTGATCTAAATGGGTTGTGTCATAATGAGTAACTTTTAGTTTAGATCAAAGTGGGTCGGGTTGGGCTGCTTGAAAACAGTTTTTCACGTCGTTTCAAGAACTGTTTGACAAGAAACAAATCAAACCTTGCTTAAACCAAAAAAGCTAAAAAAAACAAGTGTTAATTCATTTTTTAGTTAGGTTTCCTATTTAAACCTTCTTTTAAAACAACCTATTTTGACCCGTACCTATTTTAGTAAATTAAAGTGAATTTTTCACTTGAAGGAGATGACGTGAAAGAAGTTGGTGTGGCTTTTGGTTTTAGTTAAATTATTAAATAGAATGTGACACAACCTTTTCTAATCTAAACTTAGTTATAATTTGATATTTTGATCAGACCTTGCTTTTGATTACTTAGAATAAGCTCTTGAGAATTTTGAAGGCCTATTTCAACTTGGAGATCTCAACTTAGAGTAAGCTCTTTAGAATGTATTACTGGTTGATATGGGCACGCACATACAAACTTGTAGCAAAATTATATGACAAATACGTTAGAAACAGGTTCAAATGGGTAGGAGAATATGGCTAAAAACCTTAAGTTTCAGGGCTCATCTTTGGTTTTGATTGCATCAGAAAAGTATAAAACTATGAAGAAGGATGGGGCAGCCAATTTTGCACGAACTCATTTTTACCCGTCATTTGATACCCCGCCCACTTAAATTGTAACAACATAGCTTTTGTAATGCACTAAAAATGAACAATAGGGTGTTTGCAGATCAATTAAACCCAATTTGCTCTAACATTTTGATTTGCCCATTCCATCACCTCTGTGAATAGCATGCGAAGTTGGCTCTCATTTCGGCGTGATGCCATTTAGATTTGGTGTTACTATTATTTTAGGAAAGTAATCTATCAAAGTTGACAGTCATTTGGGCATAATAAACTTGTTTTTATATGCCTTCAATACTTATTGTATTAGTTGGTACAACACTATAGTTTCTTCAATACTATACAAAAATGTTTAATGTTTTAAATCATTAAAGTTGACTTTTAAGTTCAAATGGTTATCTTTCAGCTATGGGACTTAGATCATGTAATTTATTTGTTTTGCAAGATGACTATCTAGTATCTACGAAAGATATTTTTGCAGATGATGGGTGTGGCGTCTAGATCACAAAATCTTATGTGAGGCCTCATACAGTCAATTATACACCAAATATAGTCAGCAAATTGCTGGTACTTTGACTGAAATTTTATTAATATGATTGTATAATATATTGGGTTTACATACTGATTGTTATATATTTACGTTGTGTACCTTGATTTGAAAGTAGGCTCATCCATGGATTGACCGCTCAGTTTTACGCTAAAAAAGGAACCTTTATGTGTTATAAATGTAAAAAAGTTCTAAGTATGTTAGAAGACATTTTTTTCTTGTGGAAACAGAACATATTCAATGAATAATGTTTGTTGCTTTTAATAGTTACAAATTAATTATTTATGCTACTTGATCAAGTTTATTGCATATATAATTTGACGTTTAATATGTTTGAGATATGTATACTTTTATAAATTTAAATTTGACTTATTAACGGACAAACTTAACATAACATCTGGATCGAACTTGTCACATTAAAAACAAAGCGAGTATATCATTCACTTTTAGTTTGAAGAATATATAATAAAGCGTTTTATTACATCCAAAGACATTATGTTCAAGTTTCATCAAATGAAGTGCATTTTCAAACTTTGCTTCAAGAGGTGAAAAAACATGCTTAGGAATTGCAATCGAAACGGGTTAGTAAACATAGGGTTAAAAAGTAACATTTAACCGTATACCTTGACATCGGTTTAGATCTGGTCACATCTAAACCACATTGGTTTCAACTTGAACCGGTTTGCGCCAAAAAATTAATTTATGCAGAAAACGTGTACAATGTTGTATATTGTTGCTGTGTTGTAAACTAACAGCAATTGGATGTTGTAAATTGTAGAAAACAAGTATCCTATTATATATTGTTGTCGCAATGTAAACTAACATAAACGAGTATCGCATTGTAATTTGTTGTTGCTGCCGCAACGCGCGAGTTTCTTACTAGTCTACACTAATGTGACACCCTTCACCATAATAGGCTTGACTTTGACTTTGATTTCTCTGCAGCTCGAACATATGATTGTGTGTTTAGGTTTATTACTAGGTACAATACAAAATTATATGTTAGAACAAATGACTTCTACTCATCATAAATACATAGTGCATCTTCTAAGACAATAAAAATTTAAAAGTATACATGCATTTCCTAAGGCATGCCACTACTTACGTATGGCATTGTAATGACTTAATAAACCTTCAAGCCATAATATATTGGTGACTTAAAACTATTAAAAATTAAATCATAACTAAAATTATTACAATTCATAATTAAGTACTTTCAAGTTGCAATAAAAAATAAAAATACTTATTATGATAATATAACACAACAAAATATTAAATGGACCATCTGTAATCATGTCAGACATAACATAAATAGTTAAAATAAATTATGAAAAGACAATTATGTCCCTCTCATTTGTAATCCCCATTATCCTTAATTTTATAACCCTCGTCACTTCATCATTGAGTCATGCATTCTATAATTTTTTTCTTGACTACAAAATTATCCCTCTCTATTTTCCTTTAAATCCTCATAAACTTTCAAGAACACCTTCAACAGGTTTATCATACAATCAAGGATTTTGTTCTTGAATTAAAGAAAACCATAAGTGTGGTATGTACTTGCTCTGATTTCTTTACATATTATTTGAATTTCTTTTTACTTTTTGTTTCTTCTTGTTCAAAATCCATGAACTATCATCTAAACATTTTGTGTTCATTATATTCATGGACATATTTAAAGGCTCTGCAATTGGTAATGAACTATCTCGAGATTATCTAATTTTTAATTTTATGTCATTCTATATTTTAGTTCTTTGATTTTTGCTCTATTTTTTTAATCCACTTTGATTGTTTTTTGACTAGTGATTATAACATGTCATAGTTTACTTCTTTGTCTATTAAAAATGACAAAAGTATATAGTTGGAAAGTTAAAGACTCAACATCTTAATCTACAGTTGATAAAATTATGGACTTTTCACCAACTCATACTAGTTGGTGAGTCTTCAGAGATGGCCGCGTAAAGGTGTTTCAGTTTTTGTCAAAAGTATGTCAGAGAAAACATGTCTTTTTTGACTTCGAAAAAACCAGTTTTGGCTTCAGAAGACTTCATCTTTGGCTTTGAAAGAATTGGTCTTTTGGCTTTGGAAGATTTGGTACTTAGTATACTTCACTGAGTTATATCAAATCTTCCGAAGTTATTTCATTTTGCTTCACATATGCATGACAAGAGCTCTTTGGTTGCATCAACCTCTAAGTGTAATCGTTACACTTACAAAACACACCGATTGAAACTCAAATCATTAAAAATCACATCAATTGATGTTTGAATCAACATAAATTATTTATTACCTTCAATGACGATCATCGATTTGAAATGATTGGCACCGGTTTCCAGCACCGTCACAGGATCCACAGGCTACTCCGGGGCAACCTCATCATGCGCCTCAACGTTCTTTGATAACATTTCCGATGCCGGTGTTAGTTTGGATTCAATTGCATTCTAGCTCTGCAAGAAGTCCAAACTTGCTCTCTCTTCCTGTGTTTCGTGGATGTCATGCTTAAGCTTCATCCACTTGTACTTTAATGTAATAAGTCATTGTACTTTCATATTCCTTTCTCTGTCTTTTAATATATATTATATAATGAGCATTTAATTAATTAATTAGCCACTAAAAAGACAGCCCATTTAAATTATTTGGCTAGTTTAGTCTAATACTAATTATGTATATTTAATCAAATTAAATACATTTGACATAATAAGACTTTTAATATTAAATCGATTAATAATAATAATAATAATTAATATTTGTTTTGAAGAGTATAACTAATTATTCCTAGAATAACCGATGTTACAATTATACATGAAGGGAAAATCATGTGTATTGATGCCTATGCATATAAATCTAATTATCTCACTCCTGCTAAACACATCAAACATATGCCAAAACTAGGATAGCGAGGACGTTTGATAACTTCATGTTTTATTTAGTACAACGTTAAAACAAGGCATCCACCCTTACATTGAAGTTCTTACAAGACATCCACCCTTACATTGAAGTTCATATCACTCATTATCATCGGAAAATACACACACAAACATCATTTTTATCACTAGATCTACACACATCATTCTTTATGATTCGATATGCTTGTGAATTTTAAATACTTCAATTTTTCTTATTAAAAAATGGAGGCATACTAGTCATTTCTAGAAATTTAACAGAAAAACTTAATAAACATCCACGTTAAGAACAAAGATATTACTATTTATCAAACAGACGAACATACACCATCAAACATACAGTTTCTCATATTTAAGAACCCAATCCATAAAAATAACACACCACAAAGACCTTTCGAGTTTTGACATCGTTGGTTAAAACAGTAAAATTGTATATCTTCTCATCTTATATGATTGTAAGAAAACAATAAAAGTGTAGGGGGTAAAACCGAAACATAAGAAAACAAGGGGTTGAACCGCGGAATTGGTCGTCACTCACAACTAACAACTCACAAGTCAGGTTTATGTTTGATGGCAGAATCTCCCCTTCCGTCATCCGTGGGTTTCTTAAAGTCTCCTCTCTACTTATTCTCTCGGGATTCCTGAAGTCGTAAGTTGTAACCTCCTTCTTCTTCTTCTTCTTCATTAACAGGTTCCATCGATTGATTTCATATCTAAACACTCGCAACTTTAGTTAGGGTTTTTCTTCGTCGATCAAGGTTTGCTTTGGATCAATTGAGTTTAGTGTACCAATTCCCTTTTCAATCTGAAATCGAGTGTGGTTGGGTTGGATGATGATTGTTTTGTTTCTACGCCTCTTTGGTTGTAAAGTGTAGTGATTTATGTTACCAGATTGGTTCCCCTCTTTTGTACTCAACCGGGGGCTCAATTCATCGTGTGGTTTAAGTTTAAGATATCAAAAGTTTTGCCTTCTACAATTCATGAGACGATATGATTGCACTTCATACGATTACCAGAACAATGCCTTTAATCTGCTGATCCGACAAAAAGTGTAGAATTATGCTTGACAATTGTTGTTTATGTAGAATTTTGCTTGAGGATTGATGAATTTTGAATCAGCTTGGTTAAATTCACATTTTGAAGTTTCATAGTCTCTTGGGTGTTAGGTTTTTCTCATTGATCATGCTAAATTTAGATCGATTGAATTAGCAAAGCAATTTTCTTGGTGTTTGAAATGGAATAGGTTGGATGATGATGATTGTTTCTTTTGTGGGCGTCTTTGGTTGTAAAATGTGGAGATACGTTTGCGAAATTGGTCCCCCTCTTTTCTTCTAAACCAGGGGGTGTCAATTCAGTTTGTATTTTGTTATTCAGTATGTTTAAGAATTCAAAGTTTTGGATGCTAGTATCCATGAGAGGATATAATTTCAATTAAAACCAGAACAATGCCTTTAATCTGCAGATCCAACTAAAATTGCAGAATTTTGCTTGAGAATTGTTGTTTATGTTAAATTTTACTTGAGAAGATGAATTTTGAAATCATTTTGCACATAAGCTTGGTTAAATTCACATTCTTACAAAAAGATTATCATCTCATAACTTCTAAATTTGATGATATTATTTGTTTTAATACGGCTGCAAAACATTTTGCTATTTCTGAATATGTTTAACAACTTTGTGACACGCCTAACTTGGAGTAGAGAAGTCTAACTTTATTCTCTTATTTGTAATTTGCAAACTTATCTTTAATATGTATTTTGTCTTGGAACTGCAGGCCAGCACAAATGCAAGTGTCCTAAAAGGCTGATGCAAGATTTGTGTTTATACTCTAAAATTTGAAGCCTGCTCTAGCTGAATAGAACACTTTGTGCATATGAACATCAGAATGGGTTTCAGATTAAAACAAATCTTGTTAATTTTTCTCTTTTTACTGGCGCATTATTGTTCTGGTACAGCAGGCTCAGAAAATAATACTTCACAGAGGGTAATAACTGCTCCATTGAAGGAGACGATAGGAAGTGTGATAGATGGCTTTAATTTAGGGGAAGTCTTTAACTCTGATAACACTACAGATGAACCTGGTGGGAAGAATGGTGGGAACCGTAGGGTTTCAGTGACTACTGTTGCTTTGTTTACTTTAGCAATGGCTGCTGCTACTGGTTTAGGTGCAGTACCATTCTTCTTTGTAGAACTTGATGCACAATGGGCTGGGATATGCAATGGAATGGCTGCAGGGGTGATGTTGGCAGCAAGTTTTGATCTAGTAGAAGAAGGAAGGGATCATGGTAGTGGCAATTGGGTTGTTTTGGGTATTTTGACAGGTGGCATTTTTATTTGGTTATGTAAGAAGGTAATGTAATCATTGGCTTATTTACTTCTGATTGGAAAGGTTTTGCTGTGGACTGTGGTATCATCAATTTATGATTGAGATAGTTTTTTTTTTAATGTTTTTAGTTTCTTGAGCATTATGGTGAAGTCAGTATGTTGGACATCAAAGGAGCAGATGCAAATAAGGTTATTCTTGTAATTGGAATCATGACACTTCATTCTTTTGGGGAAGGTTCTGGAGTTGGGGTCTCTTTTGCTGGCTCAAAAGGTCTTTCTCAGGGTCTTTTGGTGACTTTAGCTATTGCTGTTCATAACATACCTGAAGGCTTAGCTGTTAGTATGGTTCTTGCATCAAGGGAGTTTCGCCACAAAATGCTATGTTATGGAGTGTGATAACATCTTTGCCCCAGGTATTATTTTGCATTCTATAAATTTTGCAAAACATTAATCTATTCTTAGGTATCTTATATCGTCCCTGTTTGGCAGCCCATCGTAGCAGTACCTTCTTTTATATGTGCTGACGCCTTTAACAAACTGCTACCATTCTGTACGGGCTTTGCAGCAGGGTGTATGATTTGGATGGTTGTTGCTGAGGTTCTTCCGGATGCTTTCAAGGTACCAAACATTATGACTTGATCATGATTTCCTTAAAGCAACGTTAGATCAATCGAGCTTTTCAAGTATTTTACACTTGGACTCCTTCCGTATAAAGGAAATATTCATCTATAAAGGGATGACTTTTGAACTTTACCAAATATTTTAATTCAATTCAAGTCTGCCTCAATTGATTAAACATTTTACTTTTGGTAAATCACAATTCAATTTAGCTGATTCTGCCATTTGCCAAATGTGCTTAGTGAAGAACCTATTAATGTATATACCAAGAAGCTGGAACATAATTATAGTCACCATCTTCTGAGTTTCCTCATTTTGATAGAGAAAAACAAACACTATATTCTGAACTGCTGTAACTGTTTCTCTTGTTTCTATAGGAAGCATCTCCATCTCATGTTGCATCTGCAGCTACACTTTCGGTCGCCACCATGGAAGCTTTTGGTGCCATGTTTCAGAATTTTGGCCTCAATTACAAGTAAGTTAATGTCAAAAGTTACATACACTTTCGGGCCATGACATGTGATTTCATGACTTGCGTTTATGTTTCATGCATGCTAAACTAATTTCTTAGTTTTTTTTTTATCTCACCGTGTGAAAGTTCATCATAAAGATATACCAATATAGATTTTCATGCTGGATTAATCTATATGCACTAGAAAAAATGATTTTCACTTTGGGTATTATATTAAATTTGACTTAAATAAATGGTGATTAGCAGAAAGTGTTGCACTAAGTTGGACATTTTTTTAAGAAATGACCCATTTTTTTTTATAAGAAAATCAAATTGCACAATTTTCTGCATGCAACATTTGCTTTCTAAAAGGTTTTTAGATGGCCATTGATGCAACCTTATCTCTGTTTTTTTGTCTTCATATCTGTTTGTTTTATCTAGAGGTGGCAAAATAACCCATTTATTTGTGCACCGGTTGACTCGGGTTTTGGGTTAGTTTTAGGTTTTACGGGTCAAACGGTTGAAATCATGAAAATCAGCTAAGAAGGAAACAAGTTTGGTCGAAGGGTGCCCAAAGTGTATCTTCAATGCATATAACCTTCTGAATTATTTTTTATTTAAAAATTTAGATTACAATTGAATTAATTTGCTTTTTTAATCATATTTGACACTCACAAAGTCATCATTTGTAACTCCTTTTAACTATTGGCAAAAAGTGTCTTGACTTTCTTCAACCCACCCCTAGTATATATCTATAGTTGTATCACATGATTTGCTATTGCTCCTTTTAACTAATTTTTTGTTGGATGTAGTTCAGAAGGTGCTTCAGGCTTCCTGGTGTCGTTACTTTTTGGTCTTGGACCATTACTAGGTGGCAACATTCTTGTTGCTTTTGCACTTGCATTCCATCTTCAACACACACTTCTCACCAGTGTCGCATCTGGTATTGCATTTGTACTCGGTGCATGGCGACCACTTCAGTTACTTTTCTCTTCCAAAATGTCAGTCTTCGTACTCACTTTTCTACTGGCAACGGGGTCCACATTCACACACTTCTCTACTTCCACTGCCACTAAACTCGCTACCCAGAAAAAAACATCAGCAAGCACCTTACCTAGTGCAACCGGCTTTTCAGTCAGCGCACTCACCCTCCAGTCAATTCTATCATGTCTAGCCGTGGCTCTACACGCTCTAGCCGAAGGGCTCGCGTTAGGTGTGGCTGCACCAAAAGCTTACGGCTTTGGTCGGCACATGCTCTTGCCTGTTTCTCTTCATGGACTCACCCGTGGGGCTGCTGTTGCAAGCTGTATTTTTGGAGCAACAGACAGTTGGTATGGGTCCTTAGCAGGGTCCGGGTTGATCGGGATTGTGGGTCCTGTTTCTGCTATTGCAGCCATTCTTGCTGGGATTGATTATAGTGGTCTAGATCATTTGATGGTCTTTGCTTGTGGCGCTTTAATCCCTTGTTTTTGGAGCATGCTTAGAAGGGCAATGAGATTGGATACACAAAAAAGCACGGTGGGTGTCATGGCAGGGATCGGTTTTGCCACCGTCTGTCTCATGTGCACCAAGTTAGTGTGTTTGCACACACCGTACTGCAACTCTGCGCCAGAAGCTGTGAGATAATAAATTCATACATCATAACAGTGTTTGCTTTCTTTCTTTCCAAACCAGCACACTCTAAAACGGGTTTTTGAAATCAGAAAAGCTCTGGAAGCATGTCTCTAAGGGTTATGAGTTATTTCTGTGACACAAGTAAGATTTGGTTTGATCCATATGCATCCAACACTAATTTGTAACAGTTATAAGACGCATAAAGCATGTAGTTAAGGTGTCGGAGATGTACTATACGACGATCTTTACTGAATATACAGATTTGAAATATCATTTTTTTCTAATTTTTTGGTATGATATGAATCATTGGTGTTAGTTCTTTGGTATAGAAACTCTTGATTTGCATTGCCTGAAGAAGATGTTGGCAATCATGGAAGATAATTATGTTTGTTATGTTATACAGGGACAAGTGACCTAGTTACAACTGTACAACCACATGATCTTGAGAACAAGCCAAACACAATGGTTTGTTATGTTTTCTTCTTAGGTTGTGGTCTAGGTTTATAGATTGTGCAATGAAGCATGTAAAAAAGCGAGTTTGGCTAGTTTAAGTTGAAAAAGCTCGAGCTCATTGTGAGCTCTATGCCTAAAACTTGAGCTTGTTAGCTCAAATCTAGGCCGGAAACATTGGCTCAATTCAAGTTTTTAATGAGCCGATCTCTTATGTTTAGGCTCAAAATGAGCTTTAAGGCGATCTCTAAGCAGGTTGGACACATTCACGCCTCTCATTTGTCTTATTCATTTTAGTGCCCATTAAGGTGGGAGGGATGCCCAAACACATCAAACCACACCACATGCCCATCAATCACATATTGTCATGTCACACCACACTACATCATGTGAAGAGGGGTGCTCACATCGTGTGTTTTGGGAGGTGGGGCGGCTCTTTGCAACGATTCAAAATGGGGAGGGGAATAAGCACGATGTGTGAATGCTGTGAACGGCCAAACGACACGACGTTGGGGACCGTCAACAATGTTGCTGCGCAGCGCGGCCTACCGTCGTGGTGTTTTGACATGACCCCCTTTATGTTTCAGACTATAGTATAAAAAGTAAACAAAGATCATGATATGGTTACTTTATACCATTCTTTCTCCTCGCCTCACCTGTTCAATCATTATTTTTGGATGATATAATCATATTAATAGTTAAATATTGTAATAATTTTCAAATTGAAAAATATTGATCAACATAGATAATAAGAGCATTCACATTAGCTTCTCCATTCACATGCTCGTATTTATACTAAAAACACTAACTTTTCTTTTTCTCTTTCAATTAAATAATATTACTTTGTATCATTATCATTAGACTTAATTACACGAATGATCCGTGTGGTGAGGACTGATTTCATTTTTGGTTTCTAATTCTCTGAAATTACAAGATCGGTCCAATACTTTATACAAATATAACAACGATGGTCCTTGAAACGGATGGACATTAACTTTTGCTATTAAGTGTGTGTAAAATGATAAAATTACTCTTACGCACCACACCAAACCCCACTTCACTTTTTCTTTTTCACCATCTCCTACCACCATCAAAGCCTCCATCTTAATTACCACCATCAGCACCTCCTTCAACCAATAGCACAAATACACCACCTTCAACCTTCAATCA
Organism: Flaveria ramosissima; assembly: GCA_025215565.1. NCBI lineage: Eukaryota > Viridiplantae > Streptophyta > Magnoliopsida > Asterales > Asteraceae > Flaveria > Flaveria ramosissima. The sequence goes on along the minus strand of CM046046.1, from coordinate 24,926,087 downwards.
CATCCATCACCACCACCACCTTCTACAACCAACACGACCTTCAATTACCTTCACCACCAGCACCACTTTCAACCACTATCACCAACATCACCACTTTCAACCACTATCACCAACATCACCACTTTCAACCACCGTCACCTTCAACCATCAACACCACCTTTCACCTTCAACCACCACCAGCACTACCTCTAACCATCACTACTAGCACAACCTATTCCACATCCTTGTCCATATAATTACATTAAAAATCACTACTTTTTCTCTATTCTTTTCAATTAAATAATACTTTTTATATATTTATCATTATTTTTTCTCTCTACTCCACTCACAACCACTTAAAATATATTAAGAACATTATAGGGTTTTGAATAACGTTTTCCAAAAAATACAGTTTGAACAGTAAATTTTTCATATCCTTCACTCATATTTACTTATAACCATACCATATAATATAGAGAATACACTCGCATAAATTTATAGAACGCGTTGAATGCTCTTATATGGATAAGAATGGGGAATGAGTTGTGAATGCTCTAACGTATATTTGTTTTTTATCAGCTGCAATTTGTTTTTTCTAATTAAGGAAACAAACATCTCATTTATATTTTTTTGAAAAACTCAAACAGATGATATTCCAATATTTTGAAGTAAAATATTATCTCAAAAACATAATTAACGACATCTGATCAAATTAATTGGTGATATGCGAGTCATGTGTTTAATAGTATTATATTTCATAATATATCCAATTTTATATGTTACAATATTTAAAAATACCACATGGAGAAATCATACTTTGTTGGATGTGGTGTCTGTTTTGACGTGTCAAAAATCAGTTTTAAAGATTACATAGGATACGAATAAGTTTGAAAAATTGACTTTCTTTTGTTAAGATTTTATCTCAATTAAAAACTGATCGTTGAATTTTTGTCGGTATATTGCGTCATCAACGGTAAAACTAATACTTTAATATAAAGGTAAAAGAAATGTATTACAACTAGTTTTATTATCCGTTCTATGGACCGGACATATAACTTTTGTGTGTTAACAATAATAAGCGTGGTTGTATATTCTAAATTGTTGATACAAACGAAGTGTTATAATATATAACATAAAAATAAGAGAAAAATAAAAATTTGTCCCGTAATAAAACAAAACATTAAAGAAAACGAATCTAAAAAAATGACACAAAAGCTACCAGAAACAGAATTAAAAAATATATTAAAAATAACAAAAAGAAATTAAAAGTTGAAGACAGAAATAAGTAAAAGCAGTTATAAAAAATTACAAAAAATCACCACCCGCAGGTTCGAACCCAGGTGGTAGGGGACAGAGATAGCTCTCCTACCAATAGGCTATCACACAACCCACTTTGTTGTAATGTGATGGTAATAATAAAACTAATACACTAATAAAAATGACGCATGAAGAAAAAAAAATAAAAAACTTTGGTTCAGTCAGGCCTTAACGTGTGACACCACCATCAAACAAGACACCCAATCAAATCAAAATACAAAGTCGTCTTGTTAAATTGTATAGTAATAATAAAAAACAAGTTTTAAGAAACTAATAGAATAACAAGAACTAGTATTTTTACCCGCGTTATGCTGCGAAAGCTAACATGTGGTTTTACAATTTAAATAAAAAGCTCTCATAAAATATGGTATTTTTTAAACGATTTTGTTTATTATCCAAATATTTACTTAAAACCTAAATAATTTTAAACTTAAATAATTATTATTTACTATTTCTCAATTAGATGAAATAGCAGGGTGCAAAATGTAATTTATTAAAATTTCTAAGGTGTAATTGCATTTATATTTTCTTCAAGTCCTCTTTGTAATGTTTGACACCTATCACAAATTGTATTCTAATTTTTTCAAGTCTGCCTCAACACATTATTCAAAGGATTTCATCTTTTCTTTTGCATTCAACCGTTCACCCATTCTTTCCTACAATATCCGACAACCATCACCACCCGCCACTGCCACCACCACTTTCAATCACTATTGCAGGATCGGGTTTGTCACTTAAACACTAGGATTTCTCTCAAACTCGCTTATAGAAACACTCAAATCAGATGAAATAAAATCTTTTACAAGAGTTGATAATAATATAATAAGTATCAAGGAACACGCATAAATAATTTTTCAAGACACTTGTATATATTACTTCTCAGCTCAAGATATTACAAGACTCTTACAAGCATAAAACATGAGTTACAATGAGAAACTATATATGCTAGATCCTACAGCCGGATATACTTTAATACCAGCTGGAAACCTAAGACTAAATCATATACTACAATGCTAAAGTTAAGGTATCTTAGATAAAGTATTATCTAAGATATGGTAGTCATGACATGTCCATGACTTACCTTTTGTCACCAACTAAAGATGGCAACTGTACTAACATAAAAAGGTATACAGTGGATTAAAGTATGGTCAACTACATGGCTTTTGAGAAAACGCCATGCAGTATCTCAGAGGTCTGCAGCGGAGTGTCAGGGAGACCATACTTATGTCCACTGGATAATAGCAGTGTCTTCCGAAGGTAAGTTGGCTTCGGAAGAACAAGTTCTTCCGAAGCCACTTATACTTCGGAAGAGGCTTCTATACTTCCGAAGCTTGAGGACTTCTATACTTCGGAAGTTGACTTCAGATCTTTCATTCTAAGTCTTGATCTTCGAAAGTAGGTTCTTTGTCTTCGGAAGTTGGAGTTTTCCTTCGGAAGTAAGTTTTACACTTAGTCTTCGGAAGAGCTCCTTTTTTCTTCGGAAGTTCCACACTTAGCTTCGGAAGTCCTTTATTTGTTGTACCAAAATCTTCTAAGTGACTTGGTTTTGGTTGCACCAGCCTTTCTAGATCCAACAAACTCCCCCTAGGCTGATGCTACCAAAACCTCACTTATTTCTGCTTCTCAAAGCTTTCAGCACCAGAGACAAAAGATATTTGTCTGTCTCTTTGTTCTTCCCTGAAGTGGTGCTGAGAAGCTTGTACAAATCATTGGTGGATAGGAGATCCAGTCTATCACTCTGAATGACATGTACCCTTTGTTGTGTCCCCCTGAAAAGAGTTAGTTGACAGGAGTTATAGTCATACTCCCATCTAACTATGGATTCAAGTTCAGGACCTTCAACCATTTGTAGAAAGGCTTTGCCTTTGGTTGCTGATCCCTTCCTTTCCTCCTCCTCTCTCAGTTTCAACTCTTCTTCAACCTTGCTTCTAGCAGTTAGCTCGGCCATATGAAGGCTGCCTAGATGATTTCTGATATGGACAGCTACATCAGAGTTTGAAGGGTTGGAGAATGGCTTCTCTGCTAACTCAGCAATGTCAAATCTGCTCAAGTGTAGCAGATGAGGCACTTAGCCTGTTGAGCTCTCCATTCTCTCTTTCAACAACAAAGTTGTGAGAAGAGTCTTCGAACCTCCTATGGATGATCTTCTTTCTAGGTGCAAGAGGTTGTCTTGGCACCCGGTCGCCTTTCTTGGTATCCAGTAAAGTCACCAGCCTTCTCCTTAACTTCCTTTCTTCCTCATTCAAAGTGTCTGAATTGAGGCCAAGGAGATTTGCAGCTTGGTCCAATGTTCCTCTGGGCAGATCAAGAAATTGATCTCTAGTGAGGGAACGTGAGGATCCATCAACATAAGTCAAATTGATTGAATCCTCCTCACAGGAGATATCGCTCAGAGTTGTGCAATTGATGAGCTTTGTCTTGACTGCCTTGAATTCTTCTAAGGAGAGGTGTTTAGAAGGCTGAGGGGATGGTTTGATAGGTAGGTTGAGGTGTTTGGGTTCTGGCTAGAGTTTTGGGTTGGAGGATGGGTAGTTTAGGTGGTTGAGGTGAAGAGATTGGTAGGGGTGATGGTGTAGGTTCAGGGGTGTATGGTTCAGTGGTTGGTTCGGTTTTGATGGGGAATGGAAAGGGTATTGGTTCAGGTTGTGGTTGGGTTTGGAGTTTAGGTTGAGTGGTTGCTTTGAAGATCATCCACTGTCCCCTTCTGTACATCTCCTTCCTTTTCCCCGCGCGAATGTCAGCCTTTATGTCACTGACATGTCGCTGGAGAGTCTTTTCTGACATAGGACCCACCTGCCTGCCAGAGAAGCCATGAGCCTTGAGATAGCTCTTCATCCAGGCCTTCTCACCTATCTTCTTGGCAGCAGTCAGTCCTGCTTCCTCTTCCTTCTTCTTCTTCTGCTGCATCAGCTTTTCCCTTGCAGCTTTCTTTCTCTCTTTCTCCATTTGATCTTGCTCTTTGTTGAAGAGCCATAAGATCGTATCATTGTTATATGGAGATAATTCTTCTTGAGAGAAACCTCTGGAGGTTAGGAAAGTTATCCTTTCCCTCCTTAGCTGCAGATCAACTTCTCTTTCATTCCTCTCCCTTTCTTGTTCTAAGGCCAACCTTGCTGCCTCTTCTTTTTGCTGTTTTAGCAGCAAGGTTGCCTTTTCCAGCTCAACTAACTCCTCTAATGGTAGCAGGAGTACATCTTCATTTGCAGCTCCTAGACTGACAAGTCTATCAATAATCTCTACTCTTTTTCTGTTGTTGACTGCCTCCTGGTTGGCTGCAGCTGCTTTGGTACTTGCAGCTAGCAGTTTTCCAGTTGGAAGCCTACCTTTTCTTTTGAGTTTCTCCAACCTTTCTTCCTCCTGAAGCTCTTCCGTAGTCATCTTCCTCTTTCCTTTGATGTCTTCGGAAGTGCTAGACTTTGGGGGTTCTTGGATGGAAGATTCAGGTTGAGTAGTAGAGATGGAAGCTGGAGTTAATGCTGATGTTAGAACTAGAGGTTGGGTGAGAAAATCCTCCCTATTAACCTCAGATTCAAGTTCCAGGATTGCATTTGTGACTATTGGATCACCGAATAATGAGAATAGTCCTTCCGCAGCAGCAATCTCAGCTTCGGAAGTTTGAAATTGTTCTTCCGAGGCTTTGAAATGTGCTTCGGAAGTCTGTGAAAATGCACTATCTGTCCCAACTGTTTCAGTTGCTGGGCCATCAGTCCTTGTTTCCCCTTCGAAGTTAATCTCAGGTTCCACTTGGACCTTAGGTTGACCAACTTCCTCAATAGTGGTAGAAGGTGCATTTAACCTCTGAAGCTCTTGAGCTCCGAAATAGATCACAGACAGATCAGGACTTGGCTGTTCTATAAGAGATTCCAAAGGAGACGAAAAGCTTTGTGAAGTAAAAGAAAAAAAGGTCGCCGATTGCTATAGGAACTTGTTAAAGAACCTATTGAGATCTTGGAGCATCCTTTGATCCATTTGAATGACAACTGGAGGAGGCTCAGGGAAAATTGAAGATTGTTGCACAAGATACTTTGAGCTCAAGGAAGTGAGAGCTTGACTTTTGGTTTCCTTTTGTCTTTGACTTTGTCTCTGAACACTCTCCCCCTTTTTGGTAGCATCATCCTGAGAGCTGGATGAGCTAGAGGAAGAGGTCAAGGAGACCTGAGTTGGTACATGCCTAACAGACCTCTCAATCTGTTTCTCAGCTAGTTTGGCCTTGAGAGTTTCAATCTCAAGTTGCTGAGTGGCAGACCTATCCTCTAAAGTCCTAACCTTGGATTCAAGATTTGAGACTTTAGAAAGTAGGTCTTGAATGGTGAGTTGCATTCTTCCCTCATCTTCTTTTGAAGAATCACGAGGAGATGAGGTAACATACCTTGTATGTTCATCCTCACCACCAAATGTGGTTTCTTGGCGCCCTGGTTTCTCTTGCTCAATGATGTCTCTTTCAGAGTCATCAAAAGGCATGGTTGCCGTAGATTCAGTCTCAGTGATGTTACCACTGTCCTGAGGATCCCTTGAGGCTCCTTCAGTAGTGGCAGCTGAATCTACATGAGTCCCCTCCACATCAGTAGGACTCACCTCAGTAAAGGTTTGCTGATGGGGGCTAGAGATAAGAGATCTCTCTGGGCTCTGTTGATCCTTGAGAGGGTGTTGTGGATCAACTTCATTGCCCTAAAGAGACATAATCTCTTCATCAGCTCCAATTAAAAGGTCAGTAAAGGATATGGAAGTGAAACCTAATGACCCGGGACTTTGATTAATGTCTAAAGACATTGAGCCTGTGATAGGGCTGTCCCTTTTTGGCTGCTCAGGGGAGTATAGAGACTCTCCCTGAGGGCTTTCAGCTCGGGTTTCGGGCTCATGGGTCTGAGACTGAGGAGACTCAAGACCCATATTGAGGTCAATTGTGAAGGATGGTTGGACCTCAGGCTGAGTGGGAGCCCTTTGTTCCACTCTAGCCTTTTTGGGTAGAACATGAGGAGCTTGTTCAATCAGAGAAGATTGAACAAGGGTTCGTTTGGGACGTCTCTGATAAATAAAGGTAATGGGTGGAGAAGGTAGATTTGGCAAAGTGAGAGTAGTTGTTGGTGTGGGTTCATCACCTATGGGGTTAACAGGGATGTCACCAGGAGCCATTGGCTCAATCATACCTGGAAGAAGTGCACTATCTCTTCCGGTGAAGTTGGTGGACACTTTCTTCAAAGTCTTGAAGATGGTCGGCCTCATTTGAGGAGCAGTCAGAGCAGCTACGCAGACAAGCTTGCTTTGGTCCATCTCACAATTAATTATGTGCTGGAGAAACCTGGGATACATGAAGGATGTGTCCCTTTGAAGATTTTCCATGAGGTTAGTTAGCACAAATCTTGAGTAGTTGAAGCGGAGGCTTTTCACCAAACCATGAACTAGGCACCCAAGTTCATACGGGATTTGATCCCATCCCCCAGATTTATTGGACAAGCAGTGAAGAACCACATGCAGCAGGAACTTCCAATTGTAAGAGAAATTAAATTTGTAGACAGTTGACCTGCTAACATCTCCACCATATCCCATTTGGAATTAAGAATTGTCCAAATCTGCTTTGGGGAATTCCGTTGGAGCGCCCTCATCATGAAGCTCTAGATGCTCCCTGATGATTTGTTCAGAAATGACCAACTCCTGGCCACAAATGCTCGATCGAATGACACGAACCCCATTTAGGGTTTCAATCTGACCATTTGCCCAAAATTCAGACATATGGTTTGTCTAAATTGTGGGGTTTACAGTCAGAGCGGTGTAGTAAGAAGATTGGGTTAGAAAGGAGATGATGTCTGAGAAGTCAACATCCCTTGAAGAGTCAAGGAGTGCGACTTGGTTGTGATGAGGGTTAAGTGCCATTGAAGAAAGTTACAGGAAGATAGTTTGGAATAGGGTAAATTGAAGATGAAGAAAGCTTTTAGGGCAGTAATTTTGGTAAAAAAGATGTAAGTGATTAGCCGAAGGTATTTAAATGGGTGGAATGACGGTTTAAAGGGGGTTTGGATAAGACGATGTGAGGTTTCAGTGGATGATGTGACATGGGCGGTAAGGTTAGTCCATTTAAATAATCCGACATCATTAACAAAATCTTTACTTTTTACAGAGTGGGGCCCAAAAGATTTCCGTTACACAGTAAAATCTTTCTTCCGAGTATAGAGCATTTCCGAAGGTAATGTTCTTCCGAAGGCAAATTTACTTCCGAAGGTAAATTGATTACTTCCGAGAGTATATGTTGCTTTTCAAATGGAGAGTGTTATAAGCTTCAGAAGTAGATCTGATATGAAATCAATCGCTTCTTTCGAGACTTAACACTCTTCCAAGAAGAAAATTATCCTGGGAGAAATTTGCTTCGGAAGATATGTGAAATATCTTCCGAGGGTTAATTTCTCTTCGGAAGAATTCATACTTAGATAAAAAGATCTTTTGTGACAGGGCTTAGATTGTTTTGACATAAGACTTTACTCATTAAAAGGTTTTCTAATAAGATTAACTAATCAAGGTTTATCATCCCAATAGCTGTAATGAGATATTTAAATCTTTGTTCATCAAAGGCTTTGGTGAACAAGTCAGCATATTGTTCATTTGAGTCAACTTTGATTAGCTTGATAAGATTTTTCTCATGAATATCTCTAATGAAATGATACCTGATATCAATGTGCTTAGTCTTAGAGTGCTTCACTGGATTTTCAGTAATGGATATAGCACTGTTGTTGTCAATGTGGATAGGAGTGCTCATGAAGTTGAATCCGTAGTCTATCATCTAGTTTTGAATCCACAGCAGCTGAGCACAGCAACTAGCAGCATCAATGTATTCAGCTTCAGCAGTTGATGTAGAGACACATTATTGCTTCTTGCATTGGCATGAGATGATCCTTCCACCAAGAAATTGACATCCACCGGATGTTGATTTCTTGTTGATATTGCAGCCACCATAATCACTGTCAGAGTAACCATAGAGATTGAAATCACTATTTCTTGGATACCAGAGACCTAGTTTAGGTGCTCCTTTAAGGTATCTAAGAATTCTCTTGGCAGCTATTAGGTGAGACACCTTTGGAGCAGCCTGATATCTTGCACAAATGCAAGTTGCAAACATGATATCAGGTCTACTTGCTGTGAGATACTTCAGAGAACCAATAATCGCTCTATACTGATGTTGATCAGTATCCTCCCCCTCAGAATCAGGGTAGAGATTGTGGTTTCTGGGTACAGGTGTTTTGCTTTGGGTCTATCTTTAGTTTGGATTCAGCCACTTTCTTGGCAGTTTTTCTGGCTGCCTTAGCTCTGCTTCTTCTGGATTTGGTGGTCAGGATTTGATCATCATTGGCAGAGGAGGGCATAATTACCTGGTTCTTCCCTGTGATGGTCTCCATAGTTGCATCATTCTTTGACTCATGAGAAGGTGGGTCAACAGATGGAACCTCTTGCTCTTCAGTACCACACTTTGGTTGTGCAAGAATGGCTTGGAGGTTTTGCTCGGAAATAGCATACTTCCTGGCTTGAGCCTCAGCTGTGACAAGCTGGGCTTGAGCCTCAGTCAATTTGGATATCAAATCCTTTATTTGAGTCTTATAGTTTGTGTGTTCATGTTTTAATAGGGACACAGTTTTCTCTAACTCCTTAATTTTTCTTTGGTAGTCAGATTCAGCCCTTTTAAAGTCAGATTTTAAAACATTTAAAGACTCAATATCAGATTTAATTTCCATATTGTAGTCCTGATACAATTTAACCTTAGCAATACAGGCAGGAGTACAGAGATGTTCATATACCTTATTTTCATCTGTTCCGGCCATGAGTGCTTGAGCAGGAGTCACATCCTGTACCATGAAGCTCCAGTCAACTTCATGAGCCATTGCAGCTGTTTCTGTTGACTTTCCGGTGGGCTTTGGTGAAGAGGGATGTGTGGAGGCCTGTAGGGTTCCCGGGTTGGACTTGGGAGCCTTGCATTCCCTTGCAAAATGACCAAGTTGGTTACAGTTGTAACATTTGGCCTTGGTTTTGTCAAACCCAAATTTGCTGTTGATTGGGTTCTGGGGAAATTACCTTCTAGTTCTCTTAAAGAACTTCTTTGCTCTGTAGGTTAGAAGATCCATTTGTTGGACTATGTCCACGTATTCCACGTCATCCGGGCTGAAACACTCTAGATCATCAAAGCAGTATTGATAATCATTTGAGTGTCCACTTCCTGAGACAAAAGCACAGCTGTCCTGAAAGGAGCTTTGCTGAGCTTGTTGAGACCTTGGAGTCTCAGGAAATGTGATGTATGGCCCATAAGAATAAGATGGCTGCTGGGTGTAAGTAAGGTAGTGTTGAGGCTGGAAGATTCCTGAGCCTTCAGCAACCATTAAAGCATTGCTAGCAGGAAGACTCAAGGGTCTGCTTGTCTGATGACCCCTCTTACTTTCCATTTCCAAACGGTATCCATCAAGGATCCCATAAAGTTCGGTCATGGTGAGTGTATTCAGATTCTCTGTTCTCTTGATAGAGACACAGTAGAATGTCCACTCATTGGGTAATGCACTCATGAACTTTCTTGTAAGGTCTCTGAGTATAAGCAATTCCCACAGATTGAAGGGAAGAAATGAGATCCATGTACATGAAATATTGCTGGCTAAGAGTCTCTCCAGCAACATAGGTGAAGTTCTCGAACTGCTGCTTAAGTGAGTCCTTCTTGGAGTCATTTGAGCTTGAGTACATTTGAGCTTGAGTACATTTGAGCAAGCGCATCAAACAGTTCTTTGGCAGACTTGCAATGCTCAAACCCCACCATGATGGAGTTGGGAATTGCAGTCATGAGATAGTCATAGCGTTGCTGTCGATGTCTAGCTTCTTCCTGTCCTCATCAGAATAATCTTCAAGAGCTTTCTCAATCATGGCACCGTTTCCACCAGCTACTTTTGGCTTATACGGGCCATTGACAATGGATTGCCACATCTTGCTGTCTTGATACCTGATGAAGCCTTCCATTCTTCTACTCCAGGACCTGAAGTTTTTAGGGGTGATGATGGGTGCTTTGGTCATCGTCCCCATCTCTACTTCAGATTTGTTGAGGGCCATTTTGAGTGAGGTATAAGGAGGAGTGAAAAACAGGTTGATTAGGATGGTAAGATCTCACAATCAAGAGCCTAAAAAGCTCTGATACCAATTGCAGGATCGGGTTTGTCACTTAAACACTTGGATTTCTCTCAAACTCGCTTATAGAAACACTCAAATCAGATGAAGTAAAGTCTTTTACAAGAGTTGATAATAATATAATAAGTATCAAGAAAAACACAATATAATTTTTCAAGGCACTTGTATATATTACTTCTCAACTCAAGATATTACAAGACTCTTACAAGCATAAAACATGAGTTACAATGAGAAACTATATATACTAGATCCTACAGCCGGATATACTTTAATACCAGTTGAAAACCTAAGACTAAAGCATATACTACAATGCTAAAGTTAAGGTATCTTAGATAAAGTATTATCTAAGATATGGTAGTCATGACATGTCCATGACTTACCTTTTGTCACCAACTAAAGATGGCAACTGTACTAACTTAAAAATGTATACAATAGATTAAAGTATGGTCAACTACATGACTTTTGAGAAAACGCCATGCAGTATCTCAGAGGTTTGCAGCGGAGTGTCAGGGAGACCATACTTATGTCCACTGGATAATAGCAGTGTCTTCCGAAGGTAAGTTGGCTTCGGAAGAACAAGTTCTTCCGAAGCCACTTATACTTTGGAAGAGGCTTCTATACTTCCGAGGCTTGAGGACTTCTATACTTCGGAAGTTGACTTCATATCTTTCATTCTAAGTCTTGATCTTCGGAAGTAGGTTCTTTGTCTTCGGAAGTTGGAGTTTTCATTCGGAAGTAAGTTTTACACTTAGTCTTCGGAAGAGCTCCTTTTTCCTTCGGAAGTTGGAGTTTTCCTTCGGAAGTAAGTTTTACACTCGGTGCTGGTGCCAGGCTATGTGCAATGTGGAAGTCATTTATGATCTTCGGCCCAGTACTCGAGTTATGCATAATGTTGGGGTTTTAGTATATAGATGAGATCTTTGTCGCTTACCCCGGTGCTGGTGCCAGGCTATGTGCAGTGTGGAAGTCATTTATGAACTTCGGCCCAGTACCCCATTTGTTTGGGGCATAGCTGATGACACTGATCCAGATTGTGATAGAAAGAGAATGTGATAAAGAAGGAAAGGGCTAATGAAAGAAGTAATGACGAACGTATGAATGAAAGTAATAAAGTGTGAACGAATGAAGGTTAATGAACGAATGATGCAGATAATAAATATTATCTATGTGTACGTACGATGTATGGTCACGTTCTAAAGCCTGATATGATTTGAAAGGAAGAAATGAACGGTTTTAAACAAAAGAAAAGTATGTTTTATTATAAAACTAGAACTCACTCAGCAACACTGACTTTTATGTGTTTCCAGTTAGCAGGTAAAGTTGCTGAGGATGGCACGGGGCGGCTACTCAACTCTTTTGGATGTCATCCATATTTATGATGCTTTTGTAATGTATGGAACAAGTATTTTGTAATTGAACAACGATGTATTATGTTGCCAAAATTTTTATGATGAAATGGAATGATGTTTAATGTTTCCGCTGCAACGTTTTATTTAAGTTAATGTAATTATATGTTTTATGTGCGATGAGGATCCAACTATAAGCGTCCCGGGAACGGGGCCTTACACCTCCTCTCTCATATAAATATGCATGTTACATTCACCTTCAAACGCTCATATTCATCGTTATATCCTTGGATTTATCATTAGATCCTCGTCACCACAATCCCGGTTTCCATAGGGGGAGGTGGTGATGGCGATGGCGGCGGGAACAAAGTATATAGAAAGCTGAAAGGGTTGTTCTTTGATTCAGTACTAGGAGATGTAGATTGCTTGTAGATGTTCTAAACATGAGCATCAAGTAGCTTACATTCTCTTGCAAAGTTTCCCATCTACTAATAGTTAAAACACTTTACCTTACTTTTGTCTAGTCCATATCCGAATCTTCTTTGATGTTGGAATTTTTTCCAGTTCTATCTTGAAATTGTTTTGCTTGGAAGGAGATCATTACAATCTAGTAGCTTATATCAATCGCTTAAAGGTCATTTCGATGAATGCATTCAAGATCTTTTTTTAATAGTTGATAGAAGTTTGTTCCATCAAAAACAAGGGCTTGATTAGGGTTACTTGAGGAGGCTAAAGATGATCTGCTACTAAAAGGAGAGTTTGGAGTAGAGCTGCTGATGGGAGATTTTGAATAGTTTAGCAATGAAATATTTTTGGGAAAGGATGGGTGTTTGCGAGTAGACGTGGTGCGTGATTTGAGAGTGTTGGATCTAGAAAGGCTGTTACAACCAAAACCAAGTCACTTAGAAGATTTTGAGTACAACATACAAAGGACTTCCGAAGCTAAGTATGGAACTTCCGAAGGAAGAAGGAGCTCTTCCGAAGACTAAGTGTAAAACACACTTCCGAAGGAAAACTCCAACTTCCGAAGACAAAGAACCTACTTCCGAAGATCAAGACTTAGAGATAAAGATCTGAAGTCAACTTCCGAAGTACAAGAAGTCCTCAAAGTGTCGGAAGCATAGAAGCATCTTCCGAAGTATAAGTGGCTTTGGAAGAACAAGTTCTTCCGAAGCCAGTTAACCTTCGGAAGACACTTCTATTATCCAGTGGACATAAGTATGGCCTCTCTGACACTCCGCTGCAAATCTCTGAGATACTGCATGGCGTTTTCTCAAAAGCCATGTAGTTGACCATACTTTAATCCACTGTTTACCTTTTTATGTTAGTACAGTTGCCATCTTTAGTTGGTGACAAAAGGTAAGTCATGGACATGTAATGACTACCATATCTTAGATAATACTTTATCTAAGATACCTTAACTTTAGCATTGTAGTATATGCTTTAGTCTTAGGTTTCCAGCTGGTATCAAGTATATCCGGCTGTAGGATCTAGTATATATAGTTTCTCATTGTAACTCTTGTTTTATGCTTGTAAGTGTCTTGTAATCTTGAGTTGAGAAGTAATATATACAAGTACCTTGAAAATATATCTCTGCTTGTTCCTTTGTTACTTATTATATTATTATCAACTCTTGCAAAAGACATTGCTTCATCTGATTTGAGTGTTATTATAAGTGAGTTTGAGAGAAATACAAGTGTTTAAGTGACAAACCCGATCCTGCAATTGGTATCAGAGCTTTTTAGGCTCTTGATTGTGAGATCTTACCATCCTAATCAACCAGTGTTTCACTCCTCCTTATACCTCACTCAAAATGGCCCTCAACAAATCTGAAGTTGAGATGGGAACGATGACCAAAGCTCCCATCATCGCCCCTGAAAACTTCAGGTCTTGGAGCAGAAGAATGGAAGGCTTCATCAGGTACCAAGATAGCAAGATGTGGCAATCCATCGTCAATGGCCCATATAAGCCAAAAGTAGTTGGTGGAAACGATGCCATGATTGAGAAAGCCGTTGAAGATTATTCTGATGAAGACAGGAAGAAGCTTGACATAGACAGCAATGCTATGACTGTTCTTATGACTGCAATCCCAAACTCTATCATGGTGGGGTTTGAGCATTGTAAGTCTGCCAAAGAACTCTTTGATGCTCTTGCTCAAATGTACTCAAGCTCGAATGATTCAAAGAAGGACTCACTGAAGCAGCAGTTTGAGAACTTCACCTATGTTGCTGGAGAGACTCTTAGCCAACAATATTTAAGGTACATGGATCTCATTTCTTCCCTTCAATCTGTGGGAATCACTCATGAACTTAGAGACCTTACTAGAAAGTTTATGAGTGCTCTACCCAATGAGTGGACATTCTACTGTGTCTCTATCAAGAGAACAGAGAATTTGAATACACTCACCATGATCGAACTCTATGGGATCCTTGATGGATACCGTTTGGAAATGGAAAGCAAGAGGGGTCACCAGACAAGCAGACCCTTGAGTCTTCCTGCTAGCAACGCTTTAATGGTTGCTGAAGGCTCATGCATCTCTCAGTCTCAGCAATACCTGACCTACACCCAGCAGCCATCTTGTTCCTCTGGGCCTTACATCATATTTCCTGAGACTCCAAGGTCTCAACAAGCTCAGCAAAGCTCCTTTCAGGAGGGCTGTGTATTTGTCTCAGGGAGTGGACACTCAAATGACTATCAATACTGCTTTGATGATCTAGAGTGTTTTAGCCCGGATGACATAGAGTATGTGGACATAGTCCAACAAATGGCTCTTCTAACCTACAGAGCAAAGAAGTTCTTTAAAAAAACTGGAAGGTAATTCCCTCAGAACCCAATCACCAGCAAATTTGGGTTTGACAAAAGCAAGGCCAAATGTTACAACTGTAACCAACTTGGTCATTTTGCAAGGGAATGCAAGGCTCCCAAGTCCAACCCGGGAACCTCGCAGGCCTCCACACATCCTTCTACACCAAAGCCCACCGGAAAGTCAACAGAGACTGCAACAATGGCTCAAGAAGTTGACTGGAGCTTCATGGTTCAGGATGTGACTCCTGCTCAAGCACTCATGGCAGGAACAGATGAAAACAAGGTATATGAACATCTCTGTACCCCTGCTTGTATTGCTAAGGTTAAACTGTATCAGGACTACAATATGGAAATTAAATCCGATATTGAGTCTTTAAATGTTTTAAAATCTGACTTTAAAAGGGCTGAATCTGACTATCAAAGAAAAATTAAGGAGTTAGGGAAAACTGTGTCCCTCTTAAAACATGAACATACAAGCTACAAGACTCAAATCAAGGATTTAATATCCAAATTGACTGAGGCTCAAGCCCAGCTTGTCACTGCTGAGGCTCAAGCCAGGAAGTATGCTATTTTCGAGCAAAACTTCCAAGCCATTCTTGCATCATCCTCTCACTCAAAACTTTGTTATCAAAACAAAGGTGGGTTGGGAACCAATGAAATTGCTCCACCACACTCTTATGAGTCTATAAGACAACCAAGGTGTGGTACTGAAGAGCAAGAGGTTCCATCTGTTGACCCACCTTCTCAAGAGTCAAAGAATGATGCAACTATGGAGACCATCACAGGGAAGGAACAGGTAATTGTGCCCTCCCCAGCCAATGATGATCAAACCCTGACCACCAAAGCCAGAAGAAGCAGAGCTAAGGCAGCCAGAAAAACTGCCAAGAAAGTGGCTGAATCCAAGCTAAAGATAGACCCAAAGCAAAAGGGTGTATTCATATCAGCTGGATTCCAGGTGGTTGGACCTTCTGATTCAGGAAAAGAGTACAGTACCAGTACTCCTATCCTACCAAAGGATCAGAAATTAAAGGGAAAGGTTGCTGATGAAGAGAAAAAGAACAAGAAACAGCAATCCTCTCATTCCCAGAAAGTTAACATTGCATGCATAATGTGTGGTTTGCAAAACCACATGGCTAA
Organism: Flaveria ramosissima; assembly: GCA_025215565.1. NCBI lineage: Eukaryota > Viridiplantae > Streptophyta > Magnoliopsida > Asterales > Asteraceae > Flaveria > Flaveria ramosissima. The sequence continues at coordinate 24,910,359 of CM046046.1, read as the reverse complement.
AGAATGTTACTACAATCCCGCTAGCACACATTATGCAAATAATGTTAAAAGAAAAGGAGTCAGGGAAGGTTTCTCATTTGGACCATATCAAATGGTTCAAGTGATGAAAAAGGGAAAGCTTGTTTCCGAAGCAAGGCTTCTCTCGGAAAAAAATTCTTCTTCCGAAAGGAAAAAGGCTTCGGAAGTTAAAGCTGTAAAGACTCAGAAAAACAAAAGAGTCCCCTTGAAACCATCCCAGAAGAAGACTGCTTCGGAAGAAAAGGTGGTGAAGGTTTCTTCCGAAAAGAAAGAAGCTTCGGAAGAATGCCAAGCTACAAAAGCTTCAACAAGCTCATCCTCTATGATCACCCAAAGGATGGAATGGAAGATCAAGGAAGATGCTGTAGCCCAAACCTCTTCTTCAAAGACATCCATTGAACCCCCATGCATAAATTTTGTTTCAATTATGTCACTATCATTGGAAGAACCCAAGACCAATAAGGCTTGGGTTTCCAATCAAAACTAATTATCTCACCTTATGTGCAGGGACATCCATATGACAAGAATAACAACATTTGGATTGTAGATAGTGGATGCTCCAGGCACATGACAGGGAACAGATCTCTCCGTCAACAATTTCAACATTATGATGGAGGTCCTGTCCAGTTTGGAGGTGAGGCCGGAGGATATATTTCTGGCAGAGGAAGTATATCCAATGGAAAGTTAAAAGTTGACAAAGTTAATTTTGTCAAATAGCTTGAACACAATCTGTTAAGTGTTTCTCAATTCTGTGATCAAAAGCATCAAATGCTTTTCACAGAACATGAGTGCATTATCCTCAAACCCGGGATGACAATTCCTCAGGAATTGGTGCTTCTTAGATCTCCCAGGAAAGAGGATATGTACAAGCTTGATATGAACAATTGTAAGGCCCCGTTCCCGGGACGCTTACAGTTGGTCATTCACCGCACATAAAACATATAATTACATTTCATTAAGAAATCATTGCAGCGGAAACATTCAAAACGACATCACGTTTCATTATAATTACTTTTGCCAAATAATACATCATTATCCGGTTACAAAATTTCATGTTTGCATTACATCACAAAAGCTGTATAATTGGATGCCATCCCAAAAGAGCCGAGTAGCCTTGCCGTGCCACCCTCAGCAATCATTTACCTGCCAACTGGAAAATGCAATAAAAGTCAGCGTTGCTGAGTGGGTTCTAGTTTTAATAATAAAACATACTTTACTTTCATTAAAAACCATTCCTTTATCATGCGATCATGCAACATACGTATACACAGATAATTTCATTATTATCTTTCATCTCATTCATTATCTTCCATTCTTTTCGTTCATTCTGTCTTCCGAGTCTTTTGCGACAACATGGTCGCTCACCTCATTGGCAATCTCAATGATTGCACGCTATCCGAGTCTTTTGCACCCCTAAGGTTGCTCACCCCAATTGCCCATCACGATAGCAAGCTATCCGAGTCTTTTGCAACAACAAGGTTGCTCACCCCAAGGCAACATCACGATAGCACTTACTCGAGTCTTTTGCAACGACAAGGTTGCTCACTTCATAGGCAATCTAAATGATTGCACTTCATCCAAGTCTTTTGCAACACAAAGTCGCTCACCCCAATAAATATGCTTGCAAGCCTTTCTCTCGTTCATTCATCATTCATTAATGCATGCATTCTTACTTCATGTTCCTCTTTCATTATCTTTCGCTTTACATTATATAATACTTCATTCATTCATTCATTAGCATGACATGCAAAGCCACAAGAAAGATAAGCATACATCATAATAAGGAACATAACTTACACATTCATCATCATCATACAGGGCAACATCATACATTCATAATATGCATAAACATGCAACATCATCATCCTCATGCCCTACATGCTCTCTAAGGCCATAACATTCATCTTACATGCTCTTACGGGTTACTTTACATCAAACTTACATCTGCACCTTTCCCCGAAGGCCAGAAGTCAAACTACACATTCCTTCGAGTGCAACAGCCCTATTCGGGCGTATGAACACCCTTCAGTCGCATGACCTTCATGCGACTGAACATCATGCGACTGGGCTCATGCGGATGGTCATCTATGCGAATGAACATTCAATCGTGCGTATGGGCCTTGTGTGAATGGGATCACTACGAATGGGCACCTATGCGACTAACCTCATGCGAATGGACTCATGCGACTAAGCATCTATGCGACTGGACTCCCAGTCGTGCGACTGAATCCCAATCGTGCGAATGACCTTCAATCGCCCTCATTCGGCCGTATGGCCTTCATTCGGTCGCCTAGCCCTAGCTGATGCAGAATGGAGTTCATCCCGAACCCAATCTGCCATTTTCGGCCTCCAAGCTCATCCAAAACCCATTCTAAGCCTAAATTAACCCTCCTGGACCTTAGGAATGTATACCATAACACCATACAAGCACACACAAGCCCGAAATCATACTCTAAACACATCATACACATCACACCCAAATGGGTCAAACACACACACACATAAAAACGGGTTTTGAACACTTTCCAGCCCCAAAATCAGTTGAAAACAAGTAAAAGTGGGGTCCTAGAACTCACACAATCGAGCGCAAAGACAAGAGCTTCGATTTAGCTTGCTACACGACGGATTTGGACACCCGAATCACCCGAAACACCACTTTTCTCCCTTTTCTCCTCTTTCTCTCTTCTCTCTTCTTTGTGAGCTGAAATATGTGAAGTGTGGGGAGAGTGGGCTGCCCTCTCCCTACACATATCACCACATTACCCGACTTTTCTTCGTTGGCGAGTTTGGTCCCTCGACTTTGAACTTTATTTCTTTTCTTTCTTCGCCGGCTTCAAAATAATAAATTTCCGGGTGTTACAAGTCCACCCCCCTTAAATAGGTTTCGTCCCCGAAACCTATCATTCCTCGAACAAACGTGGATAATGTTGTCTCATTTCTTCCTCAGTCTCCCACGTTGACTCGGATCCCTTCCTGTGCTTCCACTGTACACGCACTAGAGGAACCACTTTATTCCTTAGCCTTTTCTCCTTTCGGTCGATGATTGCCACTGGTTGCTCCACATAATTGAGCCGTTCATCTACTTCGATATCTTCCAAGGGACAATCATATCTTCATCTGCTAAGCACTTCCTTAGATGAGATACATGGAATGTCGGGTGAATTCCACTTAACTCATCTGGCAACTCCAGTCTATAGGCCACCTCTCCTACTCGAGCAATGATTCGGAAAGGGCCTATATACCTTGGGCTCAACTTGCCCCGCTTTCGGAAGCGAATGATACCCTTCCAAGGTGAGACCTTCAACATAACCCGGTCACCCACCTGGAACTCAATCGGCCTGCGTCGTTTATCAGCATACGACTTCTGTCTGTCTTTGGCTGCCTTCATGAAGGCTTTGATCTTCTCAAGCTTCTCAGTCGTAGCCTCGATTACCTCGACGCTCCCCAATTCCTTCTGACCAATATCACCCCAACAAACGGGTGTTCTGCATCTCCTACTGTATAGCATCTCATATGGAGGCATACCAATGCTGGCATGATAACTGTTGTTGTATGAGAATTCAGCTAACGGTAGGTGGTCATCCCAACTTCCACCAAAATCAATCACACATGCCCGAAGCATGTCTTCCAGCGTCTGAATGGTCCTTTCTGACTGACCATCAGTCTGGGGATGATAAGCCGTGCTGATATGTAACCTCGTCCCCATAGCGTCGTGGAACTTCTTCCAGAATTTAGATGTAAACCGAGTGTCGCGATCCGACACGATAGACACCGGCACACCATGACGAGTCACAATCTCCTTGATGAACAGATTAGCCAACCTCTCAGATGAATATGTCTCGCGGATCGGTAGGAAGTGAGCACTCTTCGTCAAACGATCAACTATCACCCATATGGCATCGTACCCTTTCGGAGTACGCGGCAACTTTGTAATGAAATCCATGGTGATGTGCTCCCACTTCCATTCTGGTATATCCAAAGGTTGTATCTTCCCATACGGCTTTTGATGCTCGGCCTTCACCTGTGAGCAAGTAAGGCACTTACTCACGTACCCCACCACATCGCGCTTCATACCCGGCCACCAATAATCTTTCTTCATATCATGGTACATCTTCGTGGCACCAGGATGAATGGAGTACCGAGTCTTGTGAGCTTCATCCATTATCTTCACCCGTAGATCCCCAAAACGAGGAATCCACACACGATCGGATCGGGTTCCTAACACCGAGTGTGTTTTCACCCAATTCCCCAACCAGACCTCTCATTCTTTCAGAGTTAAGATGATCTTCTTTCAATGCCTCATCTTGAAACTCTTTAACCTGCTTCATCACATCGGAGGTCATGATCAGCTGATACGCTTTCACCCGAATCGGCTCGGGCCTCTCTTTCCGGCTAAGGGCATCAGCCACCACGTTGGCCTTGCCCGGATGGTAGTGGATCTCACAATCATAATCTTTTATAAGTTCCAACCACCGTCTCTGCCTCATGTTCAAATCCTTCTGCTCAAAGAAGTACTTCAGACTCTTGTGGTCAGTGAATATGGTGCACTTCGTCCCGTACAGGTAGTGCCTCCAAATCTTTAACGCAAAGACCACAGCTGCTAGCTCCAAGTCATGAGTAGGATAATTGACCTCATGAACCTTCAACTGTCGGGATGCATAGGCTATAACCTTTCCTCTCTGCATTAACACACACCCCAACCCCGAGTAAGAAGCATCGGAATAAACCACCAGATCTTCACTTCCATCGGGTAACGACAGAACAGGAGCTTGAGTCAATCTTGCCTTCAATTCTTCAAACGCCTTCTTGAGCTTGACCCCATACGAACTTCACATCTTTCGGGTCAACTTAGTCAGTGGAGAGAAGCAATCTTGGAGAAGTCTGGATAAATCTTCTGTAGTAGCCCGCCAAACCCAAGAAACTGCGAATCTCGGATGGCGTCTTTGGTGACTTCCATTGCATAACCGCCTCCACTTTCGCCGGGTCCACCATAATCCCATCAGATTCACCACGTGACCCAAGAACTGAACTTCGCGCAACCAGAACGCGCACTTGGAGAATTTAGCATACAACTTCTCCCTTCTTAACGTCTCTAGAACCTCCCGAATGTGTCCGGCGTGCTCTGCTTCGCTCCTCGAGTAAATCAGGATATCATCAATAAACACAATCACTGATTTTCCAACATAGGCCGACACACACGATTCATCAAATCCATAAAAGCAGCTGGCGCGTTGGTCAAGCCAAAGGACATGACAAGAAACTCGTAGTGACCATAGCGCGTACGGAAAGCTGTTTTAGGAATATCTTGCTCCTTCACCTTCAACTGATGGTAACCAGATCGAAGATCTATTCTCGAAAACCAACTGGCACCCTGAAGCTGATCGAACAAATCATCTATCCTCGGTAAGGGGTATCGGTTCTTCACTGTCAACTTGTTCAGCTCGCGGTAGTCGATGCACATCCTCATACTACCGTCCTTCTTCTTTACAAACAGGACCGGAGCACCCCAAGGAGAGATACTCGGTCTAATGAACCCCTTATCAAGCAACTCTTGCAACTGCTCCATCAACTCTTTCATCTCGGTCGGAGCCAACCGATACGGTGCCTTGGCGACAGGTTGGGCACCCGGTATCAGATCAATCTGAAACTCGATCTCTCTGTCAGGTGGCACTCCTGATAAATCTTCTGGAAACACATCTGGAAAGTCACACACAACCGGTACATCGGCTAGTTGTGGTGTTGGCGTATCCACATCCTTTACATAGGCCAAGTAGGCACTACATCCACGCCTCATACACCTTCCCGCCACCGCCATTGAGATCACTTTCGGAATCGTAGTAACCCGATCACCATGCACTGTCACTGAACTACCGTCAGGCGCCAACAACCGAATCATCTTCTTACGACACACGATGTTCGCCTCGAAGTCCGCTAACCAATCCATCCCAAGAACCAAGTCAAAACCACCTAAGGTCATCACAAACGGTCTAACAGGAAACTTATGACCCTCGAGTTCCACATCACAGTTCTCTATCATCTCAGAAATCCTGGTAGACTTACCTATGGCAGTTTCTACATCAAAGGGCGTATCAACACGTCTACTACTAACAGGCAGCTTAGCACAGAAAGCAGCAGAAATAAAACTTTTACTGGCACCCGAATCAAATAACACAGAAGCTAAAGTTTGGTTCACCAAAAACGTACCGGACACGACGTCAGGGTCCGTTCTAGCTTCCTCCTGTGTCATGGTGAATGCCCTGGCGCTTGCCCTCGGTCCATCACCTCCCGTCCTCTTTGCCCCTGAACTCTCAGCCCTCGGCTTCTTACAATCTTTGAGCATGTGACCCTCTTCACCACAGTTAAAGCATCGGACCGCACGACAGTCCTTTGCCATGTGCCCCGCCTTTCCACACCTAAAGCACAAGTTCGACCCGAACCTGCACTCCCCGCTATGCTCCCGTCCACATTTACCACACCTTCTCGATCCCGCACTTGACATGCCCACACGGCGATCATCCACCCGTGCCTTCTTATTACCCGACGAGGCATTACCTCGACCAAACCTCTTCCCCTGCCAGTTCCGATCACCACCGCTCTTCCTGCCACCATCAGTCACCACCACCGTCCTCTCATCGTACAATCTTCCCGCTAAATCCACCGCCGACCTAAACGTGCTCGGCCGGGCGGCGATCAGGTGCCTGCGAATATCCGCCGGCAAACCCTGTATATACCTCTTGATCTTTCGGGACAGAGGCGTCACTTGATCCGGTACCAGACGTGCCATCTCGTTGAACTTCGTGGTGTACTGTTGGTGCGTCATGGTTCCCGCCTCCAGTTGCAGAAACTCCCTTTCAACCTTATCCATTTCCCGGTGAGGACAAAACTCCTCGATCACCATCTTCTTCAGTTCGGGCCACCTCATTCTCCCGATCGCCCGATTACCCTCTACTTGGACAATGTTGTCCCACCAGCATAGTGCCGAGTCCACGAAGGAGTGGGTGGCAAACTTGACTTTCTGATCTTCTCGGCACTCGCTGATGTCGAGAACAGCCTCCATTTCTCTCACCCATCGGTGAGCAGCAGCAGCATTGCCATTACCGTCAAAAGTAGGGGGCTTGCATCTCATAAACACCCCGTAGTTACAGCCTCGTGCCACCTCTCGCACAGGCTCTTCTTCCTCTTCCTCCTCATTATCCGAGAAAATCGTTTCAGGCTCCGGTTGCTCCCCCGAGGCCCGGTTTCTCTCCTTCCTTTCTCCCTCCTTCACAGCTTTGATGACTTCGGTCACCACAGACGGTAAGATTGTCTGCATGACCTGATGTACTTCCTCAACAACAGCCTCCTTTACCGAGGCCCTCAGATTCGCACTCTCATCCCCAGCTTCTGGATGAGGAGTCTCAGGTTCTGCAGGAACCTCTTTCTCAGCTCTAGGCCTTCCTCTTTTAGGGCGTGGTTCAGCAACAGGGTCATCACAGCCTCCACCCCTAGAAGCTCTAGAAGATCTACCACCAGCCATACTCTATCACACTGAAAGATTCAAACACCAACACGGTCATTCAAGGAAACAACTCAGTTTATGTCAAGTATAGTAAGTCCCTAATTACAGTGGCCAGTTGTGATTAGCCACTTACTGTACTCTTCATACCCCAAGTATTACCTGTCCTGACTACATCAGTATTCGAATCTACATACAACACATAACATATACCATGCGCACATAAAACCGGTTAACTTTAAGAAAATACTTGATGGCACGCAGCTACTCAGTTTGGCATCCCATTCCCCTTTCGTCCCATTTTCAGTTTAAGTTAAGGTTTATTTTGAAAATTTACCCATTTCACTTAAACTTTGGCTCTGATACCAACTTGTAAGGCCCCGTTCCCGGGACGCTTACAGTTGGTCATTCACCGCACATAAAACATATAATTACATTTCATTAAGAAATCATTGCAGCGGAAACATTCAAAACGACATCACGTTTCATTATAATTACTTTTGCCAAATAATACATCATTATCCGGTTACAAAATTTCATGTTTGCATTACATCACAAAAGCTGTATAATTGGATGCCATCCCAAAAGAGCCGAGTAGCCTTGCCGTGCCACCCTCAGCAATCATTTACCTGCCAACTGGAAAATGCAATAAAAGTCAGCGTTGCTGAGTGGGTTCTAGTTTTAATAATAAAACATACTTTACTTTCATTAAAAACCATTCCTTTATCATGCGATCATGCAACATACGTATACACAGATAATTTCATTATTATCTTTCATCTCATTCATTATCTTCCATTCTTTTCGTTCATTCTGTCTTCCGAGTCTTTTGCGACAACATGGTCGCTCACCTCAATGGCAATCTCAATGATTGCACGCTATCCGAGTCTTTTGCACCCCTAAGGTTGCTCACCCCAATTGCCCATCACGATAGCAAGCTATCCGAGTCTTTTGCAACAACAAGGTTGCTCACCCCAAGGCAACATCACGATAGCACTTACTCGAGTCTTTTGCAACGACAAGGTTGCTCACCTCATAGGCAATCTAAATGATTGCACTTCATCCGAGTCTTTTGCAACACAAAGTCGCTCACCCCAATAAATATGCTTGCAAGCCTTTCTTTCGTTCATTCATCATTCATTAATGCATGCATTCTTACTTCATGTTCCTCTTTCATTATCTTTCGCTTTACATTATATAATACTTCATTCATTCATTCATTAGCATGACATGCAAAGCCACAAGAAAGATAAGCATACATCATAATAAGGAACATAACTTACACATTCATCATCATCATACAGGGCAACATCATACATTCATAATATGCATAAACATGCAACATCATCATCCTCATGCCCTACATGCTCTCTAAGGCCATAACATTCATCTTACATGCTCTTACGGGTTACTTTACATCAAACTTACATCTGCACCTTTCCCCGAAGGCCAGAAGTCAAACTACACATTCCTTCGAGTGCAACAGCCCTATTCGGGCGTATGAACACCCTTCAGTCGCATGACCTTCATGCGACTGAACATCATGCGACTGGGCTCATGCGGATGGTCATCTATGCGAATGAACATTCAATCGTGCGTATGGGCCTTGTGCGAATGGGATCACTACGAATGGGCACCTATGCGACTAACCTCATGCGAATGGACTCATGCGACTAAGCATCTATGCGACTGAACCCTCAGTCGTACATCCCCCATGCGACTGGACTCCCAGTCGTGCGACTGAATCCCAATCATGCGAATGACCTTCAATCGCCCTCATTCGGCCGTATGGCCTTCATTCGGTCGCCTAGCCCTAGCTGATGCAGAATGGAGTTCATCCCGAACCCAATCTGCCATTTTCGGCCTCCAAGCTCATCCAAACCCATTCTAAGCCTAAATTAACCCTCCTGGACCTTAGGAATGTATACCATAACACCATACAAGCACACACAAGCCCGAAATCATACTCTAAACACATCATACACATCACACCCAAATGGGTCAAACACACACACACACATAAAAACGGGTTTTGAACACTTTCCAGCCCCAAAATCAGTTGAAAACAAGTAAAAGTGGGGTCCTAGAACTCACACAATCGAGCGCAAAGACAAGAGCTTCGATTTAGCTTGCTACACGACGGATTTGGACACCCGAATCACCCGAAACACCACTTTTCTCCCTTTTCTCCTCTTTCTCTCTTCTCTCTTCTTTGTGAGCTGAAATATGTGAAGTGTGGGGAGAGTGGGCTGCCCTCTCCCTACACATATCACCACATTACCCGACTTTTCTTCGTTGGCGAGTTTGGTCCCTCGACTTTGAACTTTATTTCTTTTCTTTCTTCGCCGGCTTCAAACTAATAAATTTCCGGGTGTTACAACAATGCTTCCCCAATGGGAGAAGTATCATGCTTTCTTTCCAAAGCTGATGGTGATGAGTCAACACTATGGCATAAACAAATGTTTCATGTAAATTTTAAGACAATGAATAAATTGGCTAAAAATAACTTGGTACATGGTTTGCCTAAAAAGGAATTTTTCTGCAAAGATAACTGTGTTGCTTGCCTGAAAGGGAAACAACACAGGTCCTCTCATAAATCCAAAGTTGTTAACTCTATCACCACTCCATTACACTTATTGCACATGGATCTATTTGGTCCCACAAGTATAATGAGCATTGGAAGGAAATCATATTGCCTTGTGATTGTTGATGATTTTACTAGATTTACATGGGTATTCTTTTTAAGAACTAAAGATGAAACTGCTGAAACTTTAAAATCTTTTATTCTTAAAATAGAAAATCAAGTTGATCACAAGGTTAAAAAATTAGAAGTGATCAAGGGACTGAGTTTAATAACCTAGTTCTTGACTCATTTTATAACTCAAAAGGGATTGCCAGACAATATAGTGCTCCTAGAACTCCTCAACAAAATGGTGTTGCTGAGAGGAGAAATAGGACACTCATTGAGGCTGCTCGGACTATGTTAGCTGATTCAAAGCTGCCTTTAACATTCTGGGCAGAGGCAGTCAGCACTGCATGCTATGTGCAGAACAGAGTTCTTGTAGTAAAGCCACATGGAAAAACCCCTTATGAGTTATGGAACAAGAGGCCACCGTTCATTGGTTTTCTAAGGTCCTTTGGTAGCAGGTGTACCATACTTAACACAAAAGACAATTTGGCAAAATTTGCTGAAAAGTCAGATGATGCTATCTTTGTTGGATATTCCTCCTACTCTAAAGCCTACAGAGTTTATAATATTAAAAACCAACAATTTGAGGAATCTTCCAACATTGTAGTTAATGAGCACACTCCTTGTGTTAGGGGGAATGGCCCTGATCATATCTTTGATTTAGAATTGTTTTCAAACTATTCTAAACCATCTTATGAGAATGTTTCAGCTGGAACAGGTGTTCAAAGTACTTCTAATGAAGATCAACTGTTTGAGCTTCCCAGACCTATTCCAAGTTCTCCAAGAGCTACAACAAATCAATTTCTCACTATTGAAAGATCTGACAGCATAACCATTTCAAGAGATAGTGGTACTTCAACAAGGGATTCACCTGCTGATTTTCAAATCTCTTCAGGTGATCCTACTCAACACCAAGCTGATGGAAGCACCATCTTGAAGGAACAGGCAACTGTTAATGATGCTTCACAGCAAAGAAATGATGATGTTTCTCTTTCATTCAATCAGTCCTCATTGAATGAGTTTGAAACAACAGCTGGACCAAGTATTCAAGCTCCTGAGCAAAATATGTCCAACTTGGACTTATCTTTGCAACTGGAGGTGATTCCAAGACTCAGAATTCATAATACTCATCCAGCTGAAAACATCATAGGGGAAGTCTCTGAGGGTGTGAGAACAAGAGGACAAACTCATAATGGGAATGTCTGCTTGTACTCATGCTTCTTATCCCAAATGGAACCCAAGAAGGTGGAAGATGCCTTGAAAGATAGTAGCTGGGTTGAATCAATGCAAGAGGAGCTGCTTCAATTCAAAAGACAAAAGGTTTGGAACCTATGTCCGCTACCATCTGGTCAAGTACCTATAGGCACCAAATGGGTATTCAGGAACAAAAGAGATGATAGAGGCTTGATTATCAAGAACAAGGCAAGACTGGTGGTTCAAGGATACACTCAAGAGGAAGGAATCGATTATACTGATGTCTTTGCACCTGTTGCAAGACTTGAGGCAGTTAGGATCTTCCTTGCTTATGCTGCATCCAAGAATTTCACTGTCTACCAGCTTGATGTCAAGTGTGCCTTTCTATATGGGGATATAGATAGGGAAGTCTATGTATGCCAGCCTCCAGGATTTGAAGATCCACAACATCCAAACTATGTGTACAGGTTGGATAAAGCTCTATATGGGCTGCACCAAGCACCTAGGCTGTGGTATGAGACATTGTTTCAATTTCTCCTGAAGAATGGTTACACTAGAGGTACCATTGATAAGACTCTTTTCATAAGAAAGTCTGGAAAAGACATTTTGCTTGTTCAAGTCTATGTTGATGATATCATATTTGGCTCCTCAAATGACTAGTCTATGTTGATGATATCATATTTGGCTCCTCAAATGACTAAATGTGCAAAGACTTTGAGAGCATTATGAAGAAGAAGTTCGAGATGAGTTCCATGGGAAAAATGGACATTTTCCTTGGAATTTTGGTAAAGCAATTGAAGGAAGGGTTCTTCATCAATCAATCTAAGTATGTCAATGATATCTTAGAGCGATTTGATATGAAGGATTGTAAAGCAGCAAAGACACCTATACCCAGAAACCATAATCTCTGCCCTGATTCTGAGGGGGAGGATACTGATCAACATCAGTACAGAGCAATCATTGGTTCTCTGATGTATCTCACAACAAGTAGACCTGATATCATGTTTGCAACTTGCATTTGTGCAAGATATCAGGCTGCTCCAAAGGTGTCTCACCTAATTGCTGCCAAGAGAATCCTCAAATACCTCAAAGGAGCACCTAAACTAGGTCTCTGGTATCCCAGAAATAAAGATTTTAATCTCTATGGTTACTCTGACAGCGATTATGGTGGCTGCAACATCAACAAGAAATCAACATCAGGTGGATGTCAATTTCTTGGTGGAAGGATCATCTCATGGCAATGCAAAAAGCAATCCTGTGTCTCTACATCAACTACTGAAGCTGAATACATTGCTGCTGCTAGTTGCTGTGCTCAGCTGCTGTGGATTCAAAACCAGATGATAGACTATGGATTCAACTTCATGAGCACTCCTATCCACATTGACAACAACAGTGCTATATCCATTACTGAAAATCCAGTGAAGCACTCCAAGACAAAGCACATTGATATCAGGTATCATTTCATTAGAGATATTCATGAGAAAAATCTTATCAAACTAATCAAAGTTGATTCAAATGAACAATATGCTGATTTGTTCACCAAAGCATTTGATGAACAGAGATTTAAATATCTCATTACAGCTATTGGGATGATAAACATTGATTAGTTCATCTCATTTGAAAAAAAAACCTTTTAATGTGTAAAGTCTTATGTCAAAACAATCTAAGCCCTGTTACAAAAGATCTTTTTCTAAATTTTATCTAAGTATGAATTCTTCCGAAGAGAAATTAACCCTCGGAAGATATTTTGCATATCTTCCGAAGCAAATTTCTCCCAGGATAATATTCTTCTCGGAAGAGTGTTAAGTCTCGGAAGAAGCGATTGAGTTCATCTCAGATCTACTTCTGAAGCATTTAACACACTCCACCTGAAAGCAACGTATACTCTCTGAAGTAAGTAATTTACCTTCGGAAGTAAATTTGCCTTCGGAAGAACATTACCTTCGGAAATGATTTATACTCGAAAGAAAGATTTTACTGTGTAACGGAAATCTTTTGGGCCCCACACTGTAAAAAGTAAAGATTTTGTTAATGATGTCGGATTATTTAAATGGTCTAACCTTACCGCCCATGTCACATCATCCATTGAAACCTCACATCATCTTATCCAAACCACCCTTTAAACCACCATTTCACCCATTTAAATACTTCCGGTTAATCACTTACACTCTTTTTACCCAAATTACTGCCCTAAAAGCTTTCTTCTTCTCTAATTTACCTTATTCCGAACTATCCTTCTGTCATCTTCTTCAATGGCACTAAACCCTCAGCATAACCAGGTCGCACTCCTTGATTCTTCAAGGGATGTTGACTTCTTAGATATCATTTCTTTCCTGACCCAATCCTCATACTACACTGCTTTGACCGTAAACCCTACAATCTATTCAAACCAAATGTCCGAATTTTGGGCAAATGGTCGAATTGAAACCCTAAATGGGGTTCGTGTCATAAGGTCAAGCATTTGTGGCCAAGAGTTGGTCATCTCTGAACAGATCATCAAGGAGCATCTCGAGCTCCATGACGAGGGCGCTCCAACGGAATTCCCCAAAACAGGTTTAGACAGTTCTTATCTCCAAATGGGATACGGTGGAGATGTTAGCAGGTCAACGGTCTACAAATTCAACTTCTCCTACAAGTGGAAGTTCCTGCTGCATGTGGTTATTCACTGTCTGTCTAATAAATCTGGGGGATGGGATCAAATCCCGTATGAACTTGGGTGCTTAGTTCACGGGTTGGTACAAAGCCTCCGCTTCAACTATTCAAGGTTTGTGCTGACTAACCTTATGGGAAATCTTCAAAGGGACACATTCTTCATGTATCCTAGGTTTCTCCAGCACATTATCAACTGTGAGCTGGATCAGGGCAAGCTTGTCTGTGCAGCTGCTCTGACTGCTCCCCAAATGAGGCCGACCATCTTCAAGATCTTGAAGAGAGTGTCTACCAACTACACTGGAAGAGATACCACACTACTTCCAGGTATGATTGAGCAAATGGCTCTTGGTGACATCCCTGTTAACCCCACATGTGATGAACCCACACCAGCAACTACCCTCACCCTCCCAAATCTACCTTCTCCACCCATTACTGTTACATACCAGAGACGTCCCAAACGAACCCTTGTTCAATCTACTCTGATTGAACAAGCCCCTCCTCTTCAATCCAAAAAGGCTAGAGTGGAACAAAGGGCTCCCACTCAGCCAGAGGTCCACCATCCTTCACAATTGACCTCAATATGGGTCTTGAGTCTCCTCAGTCTCAGACCCATGAGCCCGAAACCCAAGCTGATAGCCCTCAGGGAGAGTCACTATACTCCCCTGAGCAGCCATAAAGGGACAGCTCAATGCCTCTTGACATTGATCAAAGTCCCGGGTCATTAGGTTTTAACTCTTTATCTTTTACTAACCTTTTGACCGGAGCTGGTGAAGAGATTATGTCTCTTAAAGGCAATGAAGTTGATCAACAACAGCCTCTCAAGGATCAGCAGAGCCTAGAGAGACCCCTTATCTCTAGCCCCCACCAGCAAAGCCTTACTGAGGTGAGTCCCACTGATGTGGAGGGGACTCATGTAGATTCAGCTGCCACTACTGAAGGAGCCTCAATGGATCCTCAGGACAGTGGTAACGAAACTGAGACTGAATCTACGGCAACCATGCCCTTTGATGCCTCTGAAAGAGACATCATTGTGCAAGGAAAACCAGGGTGCCAAGAAACCACATCTGGTGGTGAGGATGAACATACCAGATATGTTACCTCATCTCCCCGTGATTCTTCAAAAGAAGATGAGGGAAGTATGCAACTCACCATTCAAGACCTACTTTCTAAAATCTCAAACCTTGAATCAATAAGACTTTAGAGGATAGGTCTGCCACTCAGCAACTTGAGATTGAAACTCTCAAGGCCAAACTAGCTGAGAAACAGATTGAGAGATCTGTTAGGCATGTACCAGTTCAGGTCTCCTTGACCTCTTCTTCTAGCTCATCAAGCTCTCAGGATGATGCTACCAAAAAGGGGGAGAATGTTGAGAGACAAAGTCAAAGACAGGAAACCCAAAGTCAAGCTCTTACTTCTTTGAGCTCAAAGTATCCAATGCAACAAGCTGCCATCTTCCCTGAGCCTCCTCCAGCTGTCTTTCAAGTGGATCAAAGGATGCTCCAGGATCTCAATAGGTTCTTCAACAAGTTCCTTTTGGAATCCCTCATAGAACAGCCCAGCCCTGATATGTCTGTGATTTACTTTGGAGCTCAAGAGCTTCAGAGGTTGAATGCACCTTCTACCATTGTCGAGGAAGTTGGTCAACCTAAGGTCCAAGTGGAACCTGAGATTAACTTCGAAGGGGAAACAAGGACTGATGGCCCAGCAACCGAAACAGTTGGGACAGAAAGTGTATTTTCACAGACTTCTGAAGCACAATTCAAAGCCTCCGAAGAACAAGCTCAAACTTTCGAAGCTGAGATTGCTGCTGCGGAAGGACTATTTTCTCTATCCGATGATCTAATAGTCACAGATGCAATTCTGGAACTTGCATCTGAGGTTAATAGGGAGGATTTTCTCACCCAACCATTAGCTCTGACATCTGCATTGACTCCAGCTCCCACCTCTACTACCCAACCTGGATCTTCCATCCAAGAACCCCCAAAGTCTAGTACTTCCGAAGACATCAAAGGAAAGATGAAGATGACTTCGGAAGAGCTTCAGGAGGAAGAAAGGTTGGAGAAACTTAAAAGGAAAGGTAGGCTTCCAACTGGGAAACTGTTAGCTGTAAGTACCAAAGCAGCTGCAGCCAACCAGGAGGCAGTCAACAACCGAAGAAGAGTAGAGGTCATAGACAGACTGGTTAGTCTAGGGGCTGCAACTGAAGATGTACTCCTGCTACCATTAGAGGAGTTGATAGAGCTGGAAAAGGCAACCTTGCTGCAAAAACAGCAAAAAGAAGAAGCTGCAAGGTTGGCCTTAGAAGAGGAAAGGGAGAGAAAAGAAAGAGAAGCTGATCTACAGCCCAGGAGAGAAAGGATAACTTTCCTACTCTCTAGAGGATTCTCTCAAGAGGAGTTGTCTCCACATAACAGTGATACGATCTTATGGCTCTTCAACAAAGAGCAAGATCAAATGGAGAAGGAGAGAAAGAGAGCTGCAAGGGAGAAGCTTGTGGAAAAGAAGAAGAAAGAAGAAGAAGCTGGACTGACTGCTGCCAAGAAGATAGGTGAGAAAGCCTGGATGAAGAGTTATCTCAAAGCTCATGGCTTCTCTGGCAGGCAGGTGGGTCCCATGTCTGAAAAGACTCTCCAGCGACATGTCAGTGACATCAAGGCTGACATTCGCGCGGGGAAAAGGAAGGAGATGTATAGAAGGGGACAAGGGATGACCTTCAAAGCAACCTCTCAACCCAAACTCCAAACCCAACCTCAACCTGAACCTATACCCTTTCCCTTCCCAATCAAAACCGAACCAACTTCTGAACCATTCACCCCTGAACCTACACCATCACACCTACCAACCTCTTCACCTCAACCACCTAAATTACCCATCCTCCAACCCAAAACCTTAGCCAGAACCCAAATACCTCAACCTACCCAACAACTAATCAAACCATCCCCTTAGCCTTCTAAACATCTCTCCATGGAGGAATTCAAGGCAGTCAAGACTAAGCTCATCAACTGCACTACTCTGAGCGACATCTCCTGTGAGGAGGATTCAGTCAACTTGACTTATGTTGATGGATCCTCAAGTTCCCTCACAAGAGATCAATTTCTTGATCTGCCTAGAGGAACTTTGGACCAAGCTGCAAAACTCCTTGGCCTCAATTCAGATACATTGAATGAGGAAGAAAAGAAGCTGAGGAGAAAGCTGGTGACTCTACTGGATACAAAGAAAGGAGACAGGGTACCAAGACAACCTCTTGCACCCAGAAAGAAGATCATCCAGTGGAGGTTCGAAGACTCTTCTCACAACTTTGTTGTTGAAAGAGAGAATGGAGAGCTCAACAGGCTGAGTGCCTCATCTCTGCTACACTTAAGCAGGTTTGACATTGCTGAGTTAGCAGAGAAACCATTCTCCAACCCTTCAAACTCCGATGTAGCTGCCCACATCAGAAATCATCTAGGCAGCCTTCATATGGCCGAGCTTACTGCTAGAAGCAAGGTTGAAGAGGAGTTGAAACTAAGAGAGGAGGAGGAAAGGAAAGTATCAACAACCAAAGGCAAAGCCTTTCTACAAATGGTTGAAGGTCCTGAACTTGAGACCATAGTTAGATGGGAGTATGACTATAACTCCCGTCAACTAACTCTCTTCAGGGGGACACAACAGAGGGTACATGTCATTCAAAGTGATAGAATGGATCTCATATCCACCAATGACTTGTACAAGCTTCTCAGCACTACTTCAGGGAAGAACAAAGAGACAGACAAATATCTTTTGTCCTGGGTGCTGAAAGCTTTGAGAAGCAGAAATAAGTGAAGTTTTGGTAGCATCAGCCTAGGGGGAGTTTGTTGGATCTAGAAAGGCTGTTACAACCAAAACCATGTCACTTAGAAGATTTTGAGTACAACATACAAAGGACTTCCGAAGCTAAGTATGGAACTTCCGAAGGAAGAAGGAGCTATTCCGAAGACTAAGTGTAAAACACACTTCTGAAGGAAAACTCCAACTTCCGAAGACAAAGAACCTACTTCCGAAGATCAAGACTTAGAGATAAAGATCTGAAGTCAACTTCCGAAGTACAAGAAGTCCTCAAAGCCTCGGAAGCATAGAAGCATCTTCCGAAGTATAAGTGGCTTCGGAAGAACAAGTTCTTTCTTCCGAAGACAGTTAACCTTCGGAAGACACTTCTATTATCCAGTGGACATAAGTATGGCCTCTCTGACACTCCGCTGCAAATCTCTGAGATACTGCATGGTGTTTTCTCAAAAGCCATGTAGTTGACCATACTTTAATCCACTGTTTACCTTTTTATGTTAGTACAGTTGCCATCTTTAGTTGGTGACAAAAGGTAAGTCATGGACATGTCATGACTACCATATCTTAGATAATACTTTATCTAAGATACCTTAACTTTAGCATTGTAGTATATGCTTTAGTCTTAGGTTTCCAGCTGGTATCAAGTATATCCGGCTGTAGGATCTAGTATATATAGTTTCTTATTGTAACTCTTGTTTTATGCTTGTAAGTGTCTTGTAATCTTGAGTTGAGAAGTAATATATACAAGTACCTTGAAAATATATCTCTGCTTGTTCCTTTGTTACTTATTATATTATTATCAACTCTTGCAAAAGACATTGCTTCATCTGATTTGAGTGTTATTATAAGTGAGTTTGAGAGAAATACTAGTGTTTAAGTGACAAACCCGATCCTGCAGAGAGTACCTTGGGTTTGATGAATAAATGGGATCAAGAAGAGTTGTAAACCTTGATTGGGATATATTGTATGGATTATGATGCTATTCATCAGCATCCTTCTTCATTTGATAGGCCCTAGGAATCCCATATAGTTCTTCCAAACTCATAGTCTTTCGTTCTTAGTTCTCCGAATTTACATGGTATAAACTTTCCAGCTTTTGGAAGAGACCTCAAGAACTTTATGAGAATATTACTGTTCTTCATGGTATAATCTGATGACAAAGATCAACCAAATCAAAAGCCAAAGATATGATACCATTTGTTGCATCAAGTTTACATTTAATCACCTGGACTTTTTTTTTTAAAATTTTATACATAAGCCTTTGAGTTATGTCAAATTTTCTTTAAGTCAATTTACAAATAAAGCTCATTAATTATATTAAGTCACATTTTACACATTGTCTATTTTTCTTCTCTATTTTAAGGTATTTATTTTGTATAGTATTTATCAACGTTTCGCATGTAATATTTTTTAAGTGGTTAGTACTAACATATAAATCATCAGAATCAAATCTTTAAACTTTCATAAACCCCGCTGCATACCCACTAGTCTTTAATTAAAACCAAACTATGCATCTTAGGGATCAAAGTATGAGTTACATCCTTTTGGAAACTAAATCATCATAATCAAATCTTTAAACTTTCATAACCCCCGTTGCATAGCACAGGTTCCACCCACTAGTCTTTAATTAAAACCAAACTATGCATTCTTAGGGATCAAAGTACGAGTTACATCCTTTTGGAAAATGTTATTCCTTAAAGAAACACAAGTTGTCCTTAATAAATCAGAACTAAGGGTCTGTTTGGTATGTGGTAATGAATGTACGAAGAAATAATATGAATGAGGGAATGGATTGGATGAGAGAATGAAATGAATCATTACATTTTATTGTCATGTTTAGTTACCCTTTATGAATATATATATGAATGATTACTTTGTGTTGTTTGTTAGGTATGAAAAGACAAAGTAATGAAATGTAAAAGTAGTTATGGTGGTGATGGCGGGTGGTGGTGGTGGTGGCCGGTGGTGGTTTCCGACGACGGTGGTGGTTTCCAGTGGCCGTGGTGGCTGGCGGTGGCGGTGGCCTTCGATGGTTTCTAGACTTTCCAGCAGCAGCGGTGGCCGATGGTTGTTTCCGGCGGCGGGGGTGACCTTCGGTGGTTTCTGGCGGTGGTTTTTTTTGCGGTGACGACAGCCGACGGTGGTTTCCAGCCTTAGTGGTTCCCGGGGGCGGTGGCGGCAACAGTTTCCGGTGGCGGGGGTGGCCTTCATATTTATAGAAAATATTTAATAATATCCCATTACCACAATAATATTTTATAAAAATAGTCATATTCATAGAAAATATTTTTTAAACCTTAGATGGTTTGTTCAGCCAGTGCCCTTGAGTCTTCACACCCGATGTATCATGTTTCTTTTTTCTTTCATTGACATAGCAATAGCAATGTAAACATATAATGTTTTCATCATCATTTAATGCCTATTTAACTTTTGGCTTCAAAGCCAAGGCCCTAACCTCAGAATTTTTGATATCCCTGGCCTTAGTTTCAACTAAGTCCCTGTGTGATCCCTATATTGCAACGGTCGATGGTGATAATCGATTCTTGCTTCTTGGTTTGCACTTGAGACTTAACTTATTTAATTAAACCCTTTAGAATGTGTTTTAGTGTTTTTAGTTTTCCTTTGAATCAACCTTACCTATTTCTACTATCCACTTCACCCTAAGAATCTTTCACCATCTTATCTATCTCATCTAAAGACAACTATGAGTTGTAAAATTCAAATAGGATAAGACCAGAATCTAACCTTTTCTGTTCAACATAATTGGTATATGATTCAAGAATGAATTGGCTACTACCCCTTCAATATAATGTTTAATGTCCAAAAAACCATCCACAACCATAAACCTATCCTTACTTAAACTTTTTCCACCGCATCCACTTTAGTGAATTTAAACCCCCTAAATGCACATCTATCAAACAACATCGATCAATGAAATCATTAAAATTCTTAGTGTTAACATGAGGAAAAAGATGATAATATCTACTTCAGACCTTTAACTGAATTAAAATTTCCCGACACATAATATCATCTTGGGTGATTATACATAAACGCAAAAAAAATCACAAATCATAGATTTTTCTTCTCATTCGCAGCGTGAGATGCATATAAAAAAATAGTACAACTTCAAATTTATTTAACAAATACAATATTCGGCTTTTCATGTAATACCTTTGTTACTAACGTTACAAACAAGTATTATCTTTGCGACGTTGCCTAAACCAACACGTGGATCTATGACTCCATACCATAATACGAGGTATTAGTTAGCCGATTTTCGACAACAACATGTGTTAACTAAGAAAGAAAGATTCAATCATGTTCACACGCAACTCAGAAAATGTTATTGAGCGTGCATATGGTGTTTTGAAGGCAAGATTCTCACTTTTAAAGTGAATGGATCCTATTTCTTTTACAATTCAAAGACACATTGTTATTTGTAAGCAAACTTATAATTTGTATTTTGATTTTAGTATATTGTATTTGAATTAATTAGTATTTGGATTTTAGTATGCTGTATTTGGATTATTTTGTATTTAGATTTTAGTATGTTGTATTTGGATTAATTTCTATATCTTTTTTAATTTTTTTATAGTTCTATCTCATTCAGTACATTCATTTAAATATCTAATCAAACAAATACATTTTATTTTACAAAAAATATTTCTCAGGGGTAAAATAATTACTTTGCACAACTATTTAGAGATTTAACCAAACAACATATATTAGTTTAACACTTACTGGTTTAGAGTCCTTTAATCAGTTAGACCTCCTTACTGATTCAATACTTACTAATTCAAATATGACCAAACCACCTTTAGTGAACCATCATAATGTTTCAGCGATAGTTAGAGTTTGATGATTCTAATTGTTACTAGCTATTTAGTTATACAACTATGCAAGTAGGAAAATCTTTAACATGAGGTCCATCATCAATAGTAGATGTGATATATTAGTGAGTGTATACATGTTGTCTTGATGAGTATGTGGATGTGGATGATTTCTCTTCTTTGGATGTGATGTTGATTTCCACCGTTTTGTTTCACAGCTTTATTGTAGTACCACCTGTGGAGGTACTAAGATGGTTTGAACCAGAATGTTGACGGGATCGTAATGTGGATTTTGATACTTTGGTTGTTGCATTGAGTAGTTAGTTATTTTATGATACCATTGGTGAACACGTTTAAATTTTTATTATCATCAAATACATAATTTGTAACGAGGTATTTATACATAAAAATTATGCAAGTACATGACCTCTCTTTGATTGGGCTTAGTCAAAGTCTTGTTTCAATCAATATTAGTTGTTTCATGTGCACTTGTGTTTTATGTTTTGCAATTATGTCTTTTGTTCTTTTAGTGATTGGGTATATTATTTTTATTTGTTATTGATTATTTTAGTACAAACAAAATCGAAGTAAAAGAACGAAAATAAAAGTACTACACACTATTTAACTAATTTCATATTCACTATCGCTCTTTTTTAACACTAAATTTGTAATAATCTGTCTTTTAATTATCTTCGTCTGATGAAAAATATATGAGGAATCTCATCATTCAAGTGTTGTTATAAAAAAGAAGATAGGAAAGTTGTTTTTGGTTAGATTATATCGACATAATTATTTATTAAGATGCTATAAAGGTACAAAATATTTTGAAAACTATGAATATAAGTAATGATTTTTAGTATATTAAATGGTGGTATTAATTGAGAGCGATTTCGATTTTGTTCGTAACACAAAACCAACAATTGGCGAACGCGTGGTCCGGAATAAATAATTGGTGTTTTAAAAGAAAATAAATGGAGGTCGGTTACATGATTAAATAACATATTTAATGGAATCCACACAACATATCAGAGCAAATCACGCATACAACCTTTTATTTATTAATTTTACAATTTCAAAAAAAATAATACAAGTCACTTAATTGAGTAATAAAGCAGACAAAAAAGTATCATTATACAATACATATATTTAAATCTAAAAAAGTTTTTTATTATTATTTTTTTTAACGAATGTTCGTGACATGCACCGTAATATCCGATCAAATCAAATGCAAGTCTGTCATTTTAAATAACGAAAAATTGCACACAAAACAAAAGATTTTTTTTTATCAATTTATGATTATCAATTGAGGTCTTCACCTTATTTTTTTAGGTTTAAATGTATCCACATTTTGCTCATGGTCACCTTCAAATCTATTTGCATTTAGTTATATAAGTGTAAGTGTGTAAAATTATATGGTGTTTAGAAGTTAAAGAAAACCACTAAGTTTGTAAAATCAGACTGTGTTTATGAGTAAAAGAAAACTGATGTTCCAAAAAAATTGTATTGACATTCAATCTTCTATGTATATTTTCTTAACATTAAATCTCCTTGTTTGGTTATACTTTATTTACGAAGACTTAAATGTGACGGTTGTAATAGAGATATGAATTACCTATAACTTTAATATTTAAATAATTTGGAGATTTTGATGCTTGCTATTGCTTCCGCTTTTTGCAGGTTTTGGGGTGATTTTGGAGATTTTTCTATGATTTCACAACTTATTATCAATACCACAAGCCTTTTGAAAGCATAAAGAACAATTACATGCTACATCTTCTATTTATAAACTCTACTAACTTGCCTACTAAGATGCTGTTTGTTTTTTCTGCAGGAAAACTTTTGCAGTCTGCGGACCACATCTGCATACATCTGCAGCAGAAGAGGTGGACCAAATGTCTGCAGTCTGCAAGAAAAAGACTGTTTGTTTTGTTTAACATCTGCAGAATACTGAAATATTCTGTAATTATAAACCTTTTTAATTCAGGAACAACACAATCAATCGTTCTTTAGTTTGAACCTAAATTTATTAAAAACATGTATAAAAAAGGATATGAAGGTACGATAATGAAAATCAGAGCTCTTATGTCAAGCGATATATATGGTACCATTAAACCAACTTATTATGACAAAGCTAGTGATTTTCTATTTTACAAAACATAACTCGTCTTGTGGTATTTTGGCTCCCTACCCATGGATTATTAATTCGAACCGGTACACTCTCTGGTGGTCTAATGTCGTCCTCCGCCGCCGTCTTCTCCGTCTCCACCTCCTCCGCCGCCGTCTTCTCCGTCTCCACCTCCTCCGCCACCGTTGAGCACCGTACATCAACCAGAACCACCACCCTCACCACCTTGCTTCCTATTACTCCACTCTATAAATGTCTTGTTTTGGCTTTATATTCTTATTACTCCAGTCTTCATAATTCTGTTTCTTGTTTTGCATAATCTTTATGTAGTATGAAAGCAATGCACGTTTTGTGAGATGGTCGGACGGCAGCTTACAGTTGCAAATTGGAAATGAAGTTCTTGATATTTCAGTGCAGGATGCACAACATGATCAAGCCCATCTCTTCCTTAGACATGAAAAGGTCTGTAAACATGCTTGTTTCTACATGGTAGCTCTATTTACTTGCTGAGTATGTTATGCATAAAGCTTTTATTTTAAAGAAACAACATAAAACAAGATAAGGCAAACTGTAAACAAGTTGGCTAACATGAGACAAGCCATATGCATATCAATTTGACAATGTTAATTTTCTTAAAGACATTTCTACGTATGTGTGCTCTATTTGATATGTGATTGCTAATATGTTGCATGAATTTGATGACAAATTTGCAGGGTATACTTCAGTCACAGGGGAGGGTCTTGAAGAAGATGAGATTCATGCCTTCCTCCTTAACTTCTAATTCTCATATATTGTTAACTGCTCTTGTTGATTCAAGGCACAAAAAGGTATTTAGGGTAAAAAAAAAATAGTCACTGATATTGATCCTGAGAGGGAGAAGGAGCAGAAGGAGAAGGTTAGATTATGAAAATAATATAGTTCTCATGAAATCTATGGTTAAGAATTTATGTTAAGTGCTGATCAAGTTGTGGGTTTTTCAGGCTGAAAGTCAAACAATTAGGGCCAATGAACTTCTTAGTAAAAAAAAGGAGAAGGTGAACCGAAAGTATACACAAACTATGCGTAGGGAGCGCCAACTTTCACCTGGTTTCTTAGAGGATGCACTTGATGAGGTATAATTCTCTAATTATTTGACTTTGTTTAAGCCTATAGATATGTTCTATATCTATTTTGTTAGTTGATGCCGAAGTTGACGGCAATAGTTTACAGTTTGTTATTATAAAGCAATTGTAATAGTTCGTGAATTAGGCAAGTGAAAATGGGAGAGGGGGCGAAGGAGAGGGGGCCGAAGGGGAGGTGGCGCGGTGGAGAGGTGGCGCGGTGGTGACGGTGGCGACGAAAGTGGCGACCGGTGATGGTTGTGAAGAGGAGTGGGGAGGTGGATGTGGGGAATGAAGATGGGTGAAGGTGATGTTAGGGCTCAAATTAATTCAAAAGAGAAGAGGTTAGAAGAGGTTGTGAAGACATTGTTCCACCTCTTCTCCGTGCAGATGTGAGGAAGACGTTTTTTAATGATACGTCTTCCAGAAAACAAATAGTCTGCGAAGTAAAAACCTCTTCCCGCGTCTGCGAGCGCGCAGATGAAGAGGTGGGGAAGAGGTTTTTTCAAAAAACAAACACCCCCTAAGTTATCGACTTACGATTGAATTACCTCATCTCAATATATATCTATAACATATAATAATAAATTTTTTATAAGACACATGTTAACATTCTAGCATATCAAATGACACATGTCATTATTTTAGAATATCAAAAAAATCATTTTCCCATCTCTCTCATAATAAATGAGAAAATTATAAAAACATAAAAACAATCAATTTGACATTTCTTTTTAACTAAACTATGTCAGAACAAATATATCTATAATTTATGTTTTTTGTCTCTATCATATTAAATGATAATTATTTTAAATAAGTAAACTAAACTATTAAACATCTAGAATATAAATGCAGGATCGTTGAAGGGTATGCACTTACAGCACAACAACACAATGAGAAGAGTTACTTAGAACACTTAACAGATCAAATAGGGAACTGGTTAACTTAGGTGGAAGATGCTAAGAACACAAGTAAGAATTAGACAGAACAAGATGGCAAACAACACAAGTAATTGGTTTTCAAGAATGCTGTATATTGCTTCTCAAGTTCTATTACAAATGTTACAAAGCATACTTAGAAAGTTACAAGTACTTGAGATACATATACTACATCCTATAGCCGGCCATACTTTGAAGGCCAGCTGGATACATAAGACTAGACAACTACAAAATCAAATGTAGAGTCAAAAGGCAGATTGCCTTTTGACTGGTGACTATGACACGCCATAGCTCACATCTTAATATATTACAAAAGGATAAAAGTACATAAAGTAGAAAGCACAGACTCAAGATCTCAATGTACAGTTACCAAAAGCATGGACATTTTCACCAACTTATGTAAGTTGGTGACTATACAGAGTTGCAGCGGAAAGGTGGTCCAGCTTTATGGTAAAGTACATCAGATAAAAGCATGTCTCTAAAAGTCTTCGGAAGAAACCTGTCTTCACTCTTTCGCCTCGGAAGACTTTGTCTTTGAAGCTTCGGAAGACTTCACTTTTGGCTTCAGAAGATGTTGGTCTTGGCTTCGGAAGATTTTACACTTAGAAAATTTCTAGTGCAAGGTTTAAAACTTCCGAAGCATTTCTACTTCTGTTCTTCAGTGCATGCATGCAGAGAGACTTTGGATGTTTTGGTTGCATCAGACTTATAGGAATCCTTACAAACTCCCCCTAGGCTGATGCTACCAAAACATTTAAAGATCTTTAGTTGTTGATGGTCCTCATAATGATGATGACCATGCCCTTCTTCATTAGATGGTCAGGATCACTCAGACTCCCATAGTATCTTCACACTCAAAAAGATCATGCAGAGGTAGGTTGAATAAGTCTTGCCATGTGTAGACATCTTCACCACCTTAATCTCTAATCACATGACATCTTTCTGGTTTAGTTGTGAAAGTCCAGGATAAGATGGATCTCTCAGCTGCAAGAGGAGCCACTTGGATTGGAGTTGATTGGGCAGCCTCTTCATGCACTTCCTCAGGTTGCTCTGACTCAGCCTGAGGTGTAGAGGTGGATGATTCAGGCTTCTTCTTCTATAAATTTGGTTTAGAAGCCATCCTCTTCCTCCTCTTTAAGGACTTTAACTGAGAAGACTGGTCTGTAGCACCTTGTTGATCAGTCTTGTCTTGCTCAATTGGGTGTTCCTCCCTTACAGGTTCAGAAGGAGAGGGAGTTTGACCCTGTTATGGATCAGAAGATGAAGCTTGCTGAGGCTCAACAGGAGGTCCAGGTTGTGTTATCTCAAGTTGTTTAACCTTAACCTCCACTTTAGGAGGATCTTGACTTGGAGAGGAGTGTAAGTCAATTAGCTCTCCACTCTTGATCTTCTGCTTGATTACCCTGATGTGCTCATCCATTGTGGATAGAGACATAGGGCCAAGTCTCCTTCCGGAGAATTCATACAGCTTCAAGAAGCTCATCATCCTTTGTCTGTAAGCAGACTTCTTCATGCTCTTTTGGATGATGGCACTTGACTTTGCAGCCTCTTCCTTCATCTTTCTCTTTGTTGCATTTTGTTCTTTGAGTACTTGAAGTTCAAGCTGTTTGAGATACTCAAACTCAATGTACTCAAAGGACAAAGAAATAAGTGCAGATGCATGGTAGAGACCCGTGGCACTCAGGTAGTTGATCATGTTTTGCCTATCTGTTTCCTTATCTACCTGAGGTTCTTGTGTAGCTACCATAGTCTCTTGCACAGGGCTTTCTTGAACTGGAGAGAGAGTAGGAACATTCTTGTATAATCTTTTCTGTCTCTTCTTCTCTTTGAATTGGAGAAGTAGCCTTGCATCCTCTGCTTCCTTCATCTCTCTTGACACTTTCATGTCAGCCAGTTCATTTAGTTCCTCTAAGGGGAGAGATATAATCTCATATATGTCATAGTTCCTAGTCTGCAGGTAAGTAATCTTGACTGCCCTCAACTCATCATCTTGAGTGTTTGGTCTAGGGGCAGCCCTGATTGCAGCTTGCATGAAGCCTGAAGACTCAGAGGAACTTTCTCCACTTAACTTCCTCTTCCTCTCTCTCTCCTCCTCCTCAATCTCCTCAGGAGTTAGAATCCTTTTCCCTTTGTCACCCACAGACCTTTGTGACACAGGGTGGAGAGAGATTTGGCCTTCATTGCTTGGTGTAGCATCCAAGCTCTGGCTAGAGAGAGGTTGTGAGACACCTTCACCAGCAGGTGTTTCACCGAGGGGATGAATTTCTGAAGTAGTTGTTGGTGTGACAGGGCTCTCAGGCTCTATCACTGGGCCTTCAGCCAAGGTTTTCCCTTTGAAGCTAATCTCAGGGTCTGCCTCAACATCCAGTTGACTAATGACATTACCTGATTGCCTTTGTCTCCTTCTTAGACTGAACTCTTCAGTAATTCTGTCTTGAATCCTTTGTGCCAGCCTGTTAGCTTGTCTAGATTGATTTGGGTTGACAAGTGGCATGTTGATCAGGTCAAGACCTTCATAGTAGTTCAAGGTTTGAAAATTGAACACCTATTGCTGCCCTTGAACTCTTTGAAGATTGAGGGCTCTTCTATTAACATCATACCTCCACCTAATAATGTAGTTTGAAGTTCCTTGGGGTGGGGATGATATAGCTCTTGGAATGCCTTCCTCAAAGAGACTCCTAATGAAAGAGTCTATAGTGTCCACATCAACATGAACTTGAGGAAGTTGCTGAGTATGCACAATTGCAAGTGAGGATGGTGAGTCCTTAATGTCCATACTCACTGAAGAACTCTCTGGTTATGTGACTGTAATGACTTTCTCCTCCTTTTTGTTAGCATCACCCTCTTGCATAGGTGAGCTAGGATTTAGATCAATCACATTCACATGTTCTTGTGTTCCTGGTTGAGCTCTTCTGAAAGGTCCCCCAGCTAGTTTTTCCCTGAGATAAGATATCTCAAGTTGCTGATCATTGACCCTGTTGTGTAGGGTAGTCACCTGAGATTCAAGGTGACTAACCTTAGAGACTAAATAGGAGCATGTTTTGACAGTTTTTGCACTTTTAGTCTCAAATTCCCCTCATCTTCATCAGAAGATTCATTGAAGAATGAGATGATTGGACCAAAGTCCTCTCTCCCACCACCAGCTTCATGTTCTTGGCTGCTGGATTTCCTCTGTACATTGACAGCCTCAGTTGAAGTGTTAATGGGCTAAATTGCCATGGTTGGGGTCTTAATGATGTAATCACTTGCAGAAGTGAGAGCCTATTTCATATGAACCTCCTGAACAAGTTCAGGGAGATCCACCTCAATGATAGGGAAAGAGTAGAGAGACTCATGGTACTCACTTAAACCTAAGTCTTCATCAGTATAGAATGAGAGGTTGGAAATGGGTTGATTTAAGTCTAAAGGCTGGGGATGGTAACTGTCCTCTAAAGGTTGTTCACTTGAGTGTTGAGACTCAGAGTGAAGGCTTAAGGCCGTTGGGCTTATGAGCTTATCAGGGTGAGCATGAGGAACCTCACCACTTATTATCGAAGAGATGGGAGTGGTTTGCTCCTCAGGGGAAGTGGGAGCTCTAGTACCCACTTCCTCCTGTATGGGTGAGTGTATGGGGACCTGCACAAACTCAATAGCTTGACCAGGGGTTTGTTTGAATTTTCTTTGATAGGTGAGGGTGATTTGTGGTCTTTTTAGTGGTTGGGAGGTAGAAGGTGTGGGTTCAACACTAGTTTGTGTTGCTAGGTTGTCACCTTGAGCAATGAGCTCTAACATTTTTGGGACAAGGGCTGTTTCTACCCCTGAGAAGCCTACAGTTGGATTCTTCATGATTTTAAAGATGTCGGGCTTCATCTGTCCCAACTTAAGAATATTATCTGTTTCCCTCAACTGTGAGCCCAGTTCACGGTTGAGAATGTGTTGAACATATCTAGGAAACATATAATACTCTTAGGAGTCCAAGTTAGCAAGCAAATTTGTGTAAAAAAACTGAGAGTACCTGAACTTGACCCCTTGAACCATTCCATACACTATGAAGGAGAGATCCTCAGGAATCTGGTCCCATCCTCCATGCTTGTTTCAAGCTGTGGATAACCACATTAAGCAGGTATTTCCACTGGGATGAGATCTTTCCTTTCCTGAAGGTTTTTACAGAGAAATCTCCCTCATAGCCCATCTACTCAAAGGAATGATTTACAGCTTTCTTTAGGAAGGACAACTCACCTTCTTCATCATCCAGCTACAAGTGAGTGTTGATGATGGCCGGAGTGATGAAGACTGTCCTCCCCTGCACTGTGGTAGACAGTGCCTTCTCCCCATCCATAATAACCTCTTGGCAGGTCTTCCAGAATTCAAGCAGATGATCCTCATAGAGAGTAGGATAAATGGTTAGGGAGGTGAAGTAGTTGGATAGAACCAGAAAACGGCAAACCTATAAGAAACTATCATCTTTCTCAGAGTTCAATAGAGCAACCTGATTGTGTTGCCTGTGAAGTTGCATGGAGAAATCTGGGTTGTTTCTGCGGTTTAGGTTGGCCATTTTGAGAAGCTTAAGGGTGAAGGAAGATGAAGAACAAAGGCGGTTTGAGAGAATTTAAGTTTAAGGAATAGTGTAATTGAAGAAGATGGTGAAAGAGGGGGAAACCGTTGGGTATTTATGTGAAAAGGATTTGAGACAAAGTTAATGAAAGATGATAAACTTTGAAATCCGGATGTCGGTCCCACATCTGAAAAGTAGTTTACTTTTGCCCAAAAAGTAGTTTTCTTGGAAGTGGAGAAATCTTCCGAAGGTTATTTGCTTTGGAAGTTCTGAAGAAAAAGCTTCCGAAGGCAAATTGGCTTCAGAAGATATTTCAAAGATTTTTGAGAATTTTGCTTCGGAAGAGAATTAACACTCAGAGTTTTTTATTCTAAAAAGAATCAAAACTTCCGAAGGTAAATTGTTTTCGGAAGAAAATTCTTCTCTTATAACATAATAGTACTTAAGTTGATTTTAAGCTTCGAAAGATTTTAGAAATTTCTTCCGAAGGTAAAATTATTGAAGTAGTTATTTGTTTACTAAGACATAAATTTCTTCCGAATGTAATTTTAAATCTTCCGAAGAGAAAAGAGAACAAAATTTTTAAAAATCTAAGAAATGTCTTTTGAAAAGATTTTCTTCCAAAGAAAACAAAGGCTTATGAAGGTGATGAAATAGACAACTTAGGACACACAGGTTTTAGAAATAATATGATTAAGTTTTAAGAAAAGCTATTCAAAGTTAATTATCCCAATAGCTGATACAAGATATTTAAATCTCTGTTCATCAAAAGCTTTGGTGAACAGATCAGCATATTGTTCATTTGTATTAACTTTGAATAGTTTGGTTAATTCATTTTCAAAGTTATCTCTAATCAAATGATACCTGGTATTGATATGCTTTGTCCTTGAGTGCTGCACAGGGTTTTCGATGATTGAGATAGCACTGTTGTTATCTATGTGGATGGGAGTCTCCTTGAAGTTGAATCCATAGTCCAGCATCTGATTTTGAATCCAAAGCACTTGAGCACAGCAGCTTGCAGCAACAATGTATTCAGCCTCAGCAGTTGATGCAGACACACAGGTTTGTTTCTTACATTTCCAAGAGACTACTCTTCCACCAAGAAATTGACATCTCCCTGATGTAGACTTTGCAGTCATGTTGCAACCACCATAGTCACTATCTGTATAAGCATACAGATTAAAGTCAGAATTCTTTGGATACCAAAGGCCAAGTGATGGAGCACCTTTGAGATATTTTAAAATTCTTTTGACAGTGACCAGGTGTGACATCTTGGGGTTGGCTTGATATCTTGCACAGATGCATATAGCAAACATGATATCAGGCCTGCTAGCTGTGAGGTACATAAGAGACCCAATCATTGCCCTGTAGAGATGTTCATCAACACACTCCCCCTCAAGATCAGGTCCAAGGGAGTGGTTTCTGGCTATGGGTGTCTTAGCAACCTTACAATCAGTCATGTTGAACCTTTTAAGTATGTCTTGTACATACTTTGACTGACTTATGAAGATGCTATTGTCAACTTGCTTCACTTGAATTCCTAAAAAGAAATTGAGTTCCCCCATGGCACTCATTTCAAACCTGTATTTCATCAGCTTCTCAAAGTCTTAGCAGAGCTTTGGATTAGTTAACCTAAAGATAATGTCATCTACATATACTTGAACTAGCATTATGTCATTTCCTGTTCCTTTGATGAATAGAGTTCCTTCAATAGTACCCTTTTTGTAGCCATGCTGACAGAGATACTGAGATAGAGTCTCATACCACTTCCTTGGTGCTTGGTGCAACCCATAAAGAGCTTTATCAAGCTTGCACACATAATCAAGATGACCAGGATCTGCAAACCCAGATGGTTGTCTGACATACACCTCTTCATTAATCACCCCATAAAGAAAAGCGCATTTGACATCGGTAGACCTTGAAGTTCTTGGATGCAGCAAAAGCTAGGAATATCCTAACAACTTCAAGTCTTGCTACAGGAGCAAAGACATCTGTGTAGTCAATTCCTTCTTCTTGAGTATAACCTTGAACAACTAGTCTTGCCTTGTTCTTGATGACAAGTCCTCTATCATCCTTCTTATTCCTGAACACCCATTTGGTTCCTATGGTAGTCTTCCTTTGAGGAAGAGGACATAGGTTCCAAACCTTTTGCCTTTTGAATTGAAGCAGCTCCTCTTGCATAGCTTCAACCCAACTTCCATCCTTTAGAGCCTTATTAATTTTCTTTGGCTCTTATCTGGGACAAGAAACAAGAGTGAAGAAAAACATTTGCATCATGGGTTTGTCCTCTTGTTCTCACCCCTAAATCAACATCTCCAATGATGTTTGTGGTAGGATTAGACTTGTGGATCCTTAGCTGAGGGATCATAACAAGTTGATTAGACAGATCTAAATTTGAGAAATTCTGATCTGGCAAGGAAGATTCACCCTCCACATCAACACACTTATCAAGATTGACTTGATCCAATGAGTGTGTGACATCATTGATGTTGTCTATAATGGAGTGGTTATCAGCATCAAGGAATTCCTGATCACTTTCACCACCACCATTTTCTCTAACATTTGGAGCTCCTTCATTTGAGTTTTGTGCCTCTAAGCTGGAATTTGAAGGCACCCCAGAAGTATCAGCATGATTTGTCATTCATGTGCTGGTAGAAGCTTCATTTGCAGGATTGGTTACCACTGGAGCTGAAGATGTGTAGCTTGAAGGTCTTCTTAGCTCAAATCTTGGGTCAGGATCACCTGTAGGTAGTATATCTGTGGACCCCGAAACATTCTCACAAGATTTGTTAAAACAGTTGGTAACTAAATCAAGATCAAATAGCCAATCCGGACCAGAACCTTTCACACTGGGAGTGTGCTCATTGAAAGTCACATTGGCTGACTCCTCAACTACTCTAGTTCTGAGATTGTATACTCTATAAGCTTTAGCTTGAGAAGAGTATCCAATGAAATGTCCATCATCTGATTTCTCAGCAAACTTGGAAATTTGATCTTTGGTATTCCAGATGGTGCATGAACATCCAAATGACCTGAGAAAACCAATGAAAGGTTTTCTCTTGTGCCAAAGTTCATAAGGAGTCTTACCATGTGTCTTAACTACTAAAACTCTGTTTTGCATATAGCAAGCAGTTTTCACTGCCTCTGCCTAGAAGGTGATAGGCAGTTTAGAGTCAGACAACATAGTTCTTGCAGCTTCAATTAGTGTCTTATTTCTCCTCTCAGCAACACCATTTTGTTGAGGAGTTCTGGGAGTACTATATTGTCTTGTAATACCTTTTTCATCACAAAATGTATCGAGGATTTGATTCTTGAATTCAGTTCCTTGATCATATCTTATGGTTTTGACCTTGTGATCACATTGATTCTCAATCTTTAAGATAAACTTCTTTAGAATCTCAGGGGTCTCATCCTTTGTTCTAAGAAAGAAAACCCAAGTGAATCTTGTAAAGTCATCTGTGATCACCAAACAATAAGAGGTCCTTCCTAGACTCATTACACTGGTGGTGCCAAAGAGATCCATATGAATAAGTGTAGGGGATTAATGATGGAATTTCTTTCCTTTGGCTTGTGAGATACCTTGTGTTGCTTCCCCTTCAGGCATGCAACACACTGGTCATCACTTGTAAACTTTTTTTTTGGTATTCCAGTTACCAAATCATTCTTTATTAATTTATTCATATTTTTAAAGTTTACATGGAACATTATTTATGCCAGAGGAAAGACTCATCATTATTTGCTTTAGATAGAAAGCATGAAACTTCTCCTCAGGAAGATGTTTCTTGCAAATCCATCTTGTACATGTTCTCTTTTCTGGGGGCTCTGAGCAGGATGTGCTCATGAGGAATGACCACCCTCCAGGCCTGAGAACAATGCACTCATGCTTAGTAAAGAGCATGTTATGACTCTGATCACAAAATTTGGATACACTCAAAAGATTGTACCCAAGCTCCTTGACAAAGTTTACCTTCTCAATACTTCGGAAGTTTTGATGACTTCGAAAGTTTTGATGACTGGACCTTCGGAAGATCTTGCTTTCACTGCAGCAAGCTTCAGTGCTTCGGAAGTATTCCTTTCTTCCGAGACCAAATTTTCTTCCGAAGGCAAGTTTCCACTTGTCTTCTTCTTCATTTTGGAGCTTCCGAAGGAAAAAGATTTTCCTTCCGAAGCTTGCTTCTTTTTCTCCAAACTCTTACAAGTTTCTTTCTTGGTCACGTGGATAGTACTCTTTGGATTATAAACACAATCCTTAGCAAGATGAGAGGTACTCTCACACATAATACAGTCTATTTTCTTCCTTCTAGGAGTTTTCTTTTGTGAACAAGGCTGAACTTGATCACTTTCCTTCTCCATCTTCATCTTTGCAGATGCTGTGGCAATTCTTGTGGGGATAGAACTACCTTTGGAGCTGGATGGTTTAGGTCGTACAACAGTGGTGCACTACTGATCAGCCTTTTTCTTGATGATGGGATGATTTGGACATGAACCAAAACTCTTGTTGATGGAGTTCAAGTTGGTGTCTTCAGCCTTCACCACTTCAAATCCTGCAGAGATGAAGACTTGTTTCTGTGCAGAATTGAAGGTGACCTTGATCTCTTGAGCCTTCTTGGACTTTCTTTTAGCCTTCCTGATCAAGTTTCTCCTGGACTTGGTCATCCCAACAGCTTTGCTCTCCTCAGAGGGATGGTGACCATTCTTAGAATGCTCTTCTGCACTCTTCTCAGAGCCATTCTCCACCATCTCCTCTTCATCCTCTTCAGTCACAGGGTCTATGATGGGAAGCTCATCTTCACAAGTATCACACCTAGGAGATCTTACAGACAAGATTGTGTGTGGAGGAGCTATCTCACAAGATCCCACTCCCTGCTTATTTTGATAACAAACTTTTGCATGCAAGGATGAGGATATTATGTTCTTGAAGGTCTCTTCTTCAAGAACACATTTTTCTACCTTGGCTTTGCTGATCACAAGCTTAGCCTGGCATTCAGTTAACTTAGCAATGAGGTCTTTGATCTGAGTCCTGTAGTTTGTGTGCTCATGTTTAAGAGTTAAAATGGTTTCCTCTAAGTCCTCCATATTTAGTTTATAATCATTTTCAGCTCTCTTAAAATCAGCTTTTAAGATATTTAAGGACTCAAGATCAGATCTCATTTCTAAGTTATAGGACCTGTATCTATTAACTTTAGCAATGCATTCAGGAGTACAAAGATGTTCCAATACCTTGGCTTCATCATGGTCTGCCATGAGTGCTTGGTTTGGAGATGCATCTTCTACCTGAAAGCTACAGTCAAAGCCTCCTTCTTCAACAACAACTGCAGCTTGCTGCTTTGGCTTCTCATTCTGGGGGGCTTTATCAGTATAGTTTGGTCTGGTTTGTGTTTGGCCACCATTTGTCCTTGGTGCCTTACACTCCCTTGCAAAGTGTCCCATCTGGTTATAGTTGTAGCACTTTACTTTGCTTGTATCCAACCCAAACTTTCTACTGGTTGTATTGCTTGGAAACTTCCTCCCTGTCCTCTTGTAGAACTTCTTAGCTCTGTGTGTGAGAAGATCCATCTGCTGGACTATCTTCATGTACTCCAGATCATCTGGATGGATACAGCCCAAATCTTCAAGAGTGAAGAGAAAGTTGCCTGTGGTTTCATCAGCAGAGACAAAGGCATGAGAAGAACTTGTCTCTTGGAAAGGACTTCCTTGAGTGTATCTTTCTCTTGGAGTCTCTAGGAAGGTGATGAAAGGGCACTTTTGTGAGTTGTCAGGGTAGCATATAAGATGATATTGTGGTTCAATGCTTTCCCTTTCAACCACATGGAGGGCTGAACTCAGTTGATTGCTGGAGTTACCAGATGAGTTTTGCATGTTCATCTCCATCTGGTAGCCACTAAGAATACCATACAACTCTGTGAGAGTAAGAGTCTTAAGGTTTTCAGTCCTCTTGATAGCAACGCAATAATGTGTCCATTGTCTAGGAAGAAAGGACATAAACTTCCTTACAATGTCCCTGTTCTCAAGAGTTACTCCAACATCCATTAGAGTATCCACAATCTTAACATACCTGAAGTATTGTTGAGTCAAGGTTTCACCTATCTTGAAGGTGAAGTTTTCAAACTGCTGCTTCAGGAGATCCTTCTTGTTCTCCTTTGCTTCAGTAGACCCCTCATACATCAGCTTCAGTGCTTCCCATAGTTGCTTGGCAGTTATGCACTTCTTGAAGCCTCTGTAGATGGAGTTTGGAAGAGCAGTTTGAAGGGATGTCATGGCTTTCTGATCAATCTCTATTCTCTTCCTGTCTGCTTCAGAGTAATCAGTCACAGCCTTTGGAATCATACCACCACCAGTAGCAGAAATGGTGCTTGGTATGTAAGGTCCTTCAACAACAGAGTCCCACATCCTGGAGTCTTGAGACTTGATGAAGTCTTCCATTCTTTGACACCAAGTATCACAATCTTCAGGAGTGATTAGTGGAGACTTTGTTATAGTTCCAGTTTCCATATCAGCTTTGATAATAGCTGCCATTTTAGTTGTTAAGTATTTTGTGTGTGTGAGGGATCTTAAGATGGTGAGATCTTATATCAAAAGCTTGGAATGCTCTGATACCAAATGCATGACCGTTGAAGGGTATGCACTTATAACACAACAACACAATGAGGAGAGTTACCTAGAACACTTAACAAATCAAATAGGGAACTGGTTAACTTAGGTGGAAGATGCTAAGAACACAAGTAAGAATGAGACAGAACAAGATGGAATACAACACAAGTAATTGGTTTTCAAGAATGCTATATATTGCTTCTCAAGTTCTATTACAAATGTTACAAAGCATACTTAGAAAGTTACAAGTACTTGAGATACATATACTACATCCTATAGCCGGCCATACTTTGAGGCCAGCTGGATACATAAGACTAGACAACTACAAAATCAAATGTAGAGTCAAAAGGCAGATTGCCTTTTGACTAGTAACTATGACATGCCATATCTCACATCCTAATATATTACAAAAATGATAAAAGTACATATAGTAGAAACTCAAGACCTCAATGTACAGTTACTAAAAACATGGACCTTTTCACCAACTCATGTAAGTTGGTGACTATACAGAGTTGCAGCGGAAAGATGGTCCAGCTTTATGGTAAAGTACATCAGATAAAAGCATGTCTCTATAAGTCTTTGGAAGAATCTGTCTTCACTCTTTGGCTTCGGAAGAATTTGTCTTTGAAGCTTCGAAAGACTTCACTTTTGGCTTCGGAAGATGTTGGTCTTGGCTTCGGAAGATTTTACACTTAGAATATTTCTAGTGCAAGGTGTAAAACTTTCGAAGCATTTCTACTTATGTTCTTTAGTGCATGAATGCGAGAGACTTTGGATGTTTTGGCTGCATCAGACTTATAGGAATCCTTACAAACAGACTTATAAGAAATCCTTACAATAAATGTTTTTATTTTAATAATTTTATTAATACATACTAATTTATATGATTTCAAACATATTTTATCTTTAAATATAGAGTAATAATTTCTAAGTTTATTATGTGTTATAACTTCTAAATATTCATTATATTTTTATTCACCGATAACTAATAACATTTATAAAATAAAATATTCATAAAACTAATGGTTTTGATATTTTTTATTTATTCCACCCTTGTAATACATGAGCTCTAACCTAGTAATCATATAAAATAAAAAAAAGGGTTAAGCCATGTGACAAGATTTTAGGCAATACATTGTGACATGCCATCCTCATAATATACAATTGGCACATGCCATTTTACTAGTATATTATTTATAAAAGAAATCTCACAATCATGTTTAAATAGTATTTAATTTCTAATTAAATAACATTTTAATATTAGATTTTAATATTTAATGAATAAAATAAAATTTTAAAAACTTTAAATTTTAATTTCATTTTGCAATTAATCTGAAATATTTTTATCTAAAATAACTAACTAATTAGTCAAATATAAAACTAAAAATTTGAATATTAAAATAGAACATATGTAGTTCACAAATTTTACATTTCAATTAACAATCAATCCGATTATTTTGGGTTAATAATTTCAATTTTTTAAAATTTATTTATATTTCAACAATATCATATATTATTTACCTGTATTATATAACATTATATCATTATTTTATTATATATACATAACAATTTTTTTCTATTTACTCTTCTTACACTATCAAAGATATTTGATAAATATACGAAATAATATCTCCTATGATCAAAGAGTACAGTTATTTTGCGTAAAAAAACCTTTTCTTACTTATCCATTATTCACACAATCATTATTTTCAGCTCATCTCGTATTGCATTCAATTACAATATTACGTACACTTTGATTTAAAAAATAAATTTTAATAATAAACCTTAACACTGATACTTTTTTCTCCTACGACCATAACCTTCACTTTATTATTTTTTTATTTATGTATAATGGTTTATACATTATTGATATACCATCAAATTACCTTACACAATAGAATATCATTAGTATCATATTTAACATTCTTAAAGGATCTCAATATATCATACTGTGATTGGTTTATGAAGACAAGTAATGTATAATAATACGGTAGAAACTTACTCTATTAAGTTTATTTTGGTTGAGGAGGGGTATTGTTCAACTAATGAAATTGTTATCTTATTTTTTAATATTTAGCTTATGAAACACATATGCTATATATCCTTAATTTTTACATATTTAATTATAGGACACTACAATGTTAGCAAATATTCTAAAAAGATGAAATTTTAAGTTTGAGAACTTGTTGACTGAATGGTTAAACATTTATATACAAAGAAGTTTTTAAATATTTATAAACATTAATATTGTTTTTTAATTAATCATTTCATTTAATTTACATGTATACACATATAATTAATCAATCTTTACATGTGTGTATATTACAAACTTATTACTAGTCACTGATAATATATATTGCTTTTTATTTTAAATTTACTTTTTTCAACCCGTGTAAAACACAGGTGGTTATGCTAGTAATAAAATATAAACAAACTAGGACTCATAAATTTATATATTTGACTCCATGCAATTTGATAACCTAACATCAAAATTTTGTTGCCTAACTCTAGGAATAATTAAAGTCGTTCCAACAATCACCTCCTTATTTTGATTCGAATTCATCAAGTCCTTCATTCACAAAAGATCTCTCATCTTTAGGAACTCTAGCCTCAACAAAACATTAGTAAGTATGTCTGCTTTTTGTTCTTCCCTGTTGACATTTTTCATCGTAATTTCTCCTTTTTCAACGCACCCCTTTATAAAGTGATATTGCGTCTGTATATGTTTGCTCCTTCCATGAAACATAGGATTTTTCAGTAGTTCAACTGTCTTATCATTGTCTAATTTGAGCTTCACTTTGTTCACTTCTCGTCCGGTAAGCTCATTTAATACATTTTGTAGTGAAATTGCTTTAACACTTTGTAGCCATAGTGCCTTAAATTTTGCTTCACATAAGAATAATGTAATCATTTGCTTCTTTCGACTCACCCATGCTATCGGACTTTCACCGAGAAAATAAAATATCCGGTGGTTCCCTTTCCATTGTTATGATTGGTAGCATGGCTATTGTAGTTTTATCTAACCAACATGTCACACCCCACCCTTAGGTGTGACTGATCGTATCACAATACATTATTATACAATGAAAAAACATTCAAAACTGCTTAAAGTTTTCTTCTTTTCTTTCTATACATTTTTTTTGTTTTTCTCTTACAAGCTTTTATATGTTTTAATATATTTCCAAATCTGCATTTTGATGTGTTTATTTTTTATCATCGTTTCGATGCTGAATTTTCCAAATAGTGAATACTAGTTGCAACTTTTAACACCTCCGTCACAACACGTGCACATTTTCAAATGTTTTTCAAATAATTTTGGGTTTAAAAACTCAATGCACTCCTTTAGTTTTCTTAGAGTATGTATGATGTAAACTTTGGTAAAGAATCCAATTATGAAAAGTAAAACATCGGTATGAAATGCTTATATGTGACAACTCGTTTAAATTAGTTTGTTTTGATCAATGAGCTTTTTTTGGGTCATGTTTTGGTAACAACTTTGCACACCGTGAACATTTGTTTTGTAAAATTTTGTTTGATCAACTTTATGTTAGCTAAATCCTATAAATACAAACTATTTTACTATTCCCCTATGTTTGTTTCAAATTAAGGTTTGGGCTTGATTATCATTGTATAACTTATAAACACTTTCTGTACAATAGTGTTTTGAACATACCGGTGTTACAATCATCAATTTAAAAGAGATTGTTTACAACTCCCTAAGAGAATATGAGCTTATTTATTTAATTTGCATATTTAAGTCTTGTAATAAATAAATTTAAACATTAAAAAGGGTTTGACAAATCTATTAAGCTCCTCATCCTCTGACATACTGTCATTACATGCGAGACAGGAGAATCAAATTGATATCTAATAATTATAAGCATAATATATCTAGAGAATCACAAATTTGTGAGGAATACAACACAGGTTAAGAGAACGCTGAACGAGACAAGCAAACTTTTAAATTAATATAATAGAAATTTTCATAAATAGTTAATGTGGTTTAACTAAATTGTATGTTTAATTTTCATTTCTCAAATTTTAAACACTGTAAAATTGTAATCATTACACTTTTAGTTCCTAACATTAAATTCATTTAATATCTATGCATTTCATAAAATTTTGGGACCAAACTTGTAATAGTTACACAAGCATTCAATCTGGTCAAACCAAATGCACTATTTATGCAATTTTATTTTAATATATAACACTAAATATTCTTTTATAACTTTAGAATATGATCATCTTTATATATCCATCTACTTATTTGGAATTCATTTGTTTTTTAACAAAAGGAAAAACGAAATTCAAAGATATTTCATAAATTTGGAAAACTTAATTGATTTTTCTCTAGTCTATATATAATAAAGAGGACCCCATAAACTACACAACTTAAAAAGTTAAAGTATATTCATTGAAGGGCAAAACACAATCTTCCTTTAAACTTGTTAAAACAGTAATATTTGTTTTCACATTAAAATACAAATATAAAATGCATTTGATTATATGTTTTAAGATACACCGAAGTAAAAAAAAGTATGTATAGCCAACGTTGTTGTATTCTTATTCAACGTTCTTTTTTCAAGTTAACTAAGGGCAACCACTAATTCTCAACGTACCCTCTATAAATAAAATCATTTAGATTCTTATTTTTAGGGTGAAAATAAAACAATATAGGACCGCATAATTGTGTAACAAATAAAGACAAAATTATATGTTTAACACTACAATTTTTTCTTGTGTTACGTTACCAAGAAACGTTCATGCATATGACATGGTCAACGATAACGGCACGATGCCCATGTTGTTGGTGGGGGCACAACATATGCCTCTGTCTTACCCATGTGCTTTGCATCCCTCAAATTTTCAATTATTCTAATCTTTCTTTATTCAACCTTATTATGGTTGTTATCCATATATTATAATAAAATAATATTTTAAATGTTAAGTTGGCAAAACTATACATCTTTTAGTTTTAACTTTTTAATTTTTTTATGTTACTTGCATAACTACACTAACTACTAATGATATTATTTAATTGTTTCGAGATTAAAAATAGTATTGTAGTAAATTAAGAAAGAGATCTTTATGAAAAATATTAATTTCTAAAATTTTTTATAAAATAGATAACTTTCTGAAACATAAAAACTTTTTTAAAGGTATAAAATTTTTTAAACCAATGTTTTTTTACAAAAAAAAAATAGAATTTCTATAAATCAAATAATTAAAATTTAAAGTTATAATAATTTTTCTTTAAAAATGTCATTTTGTAATATGATTTGATTGGAAAAAAATGTTTATTTTTTTAAAACAAGAAAAATCTAAAAAACACAAGTTAAAAACTGATATAATTGTTTTATTACGTATAGTATGTCCTTACTCATCATGCGTAATTTCAATAATATACCATCTCAAAAATTTAATTTATAATATATAAATTTCCGTTACTAACTTTTTAATATTTTATTTATTCAACTTGTGTAATACACGGTAAACTAACCTAGTAAATAAATAATAGAAGCGACCAAATAGAATTGTTACAATGATAGGTGTTTAATTTTCAATAAATCTGGGAATGGAAGTTAAATTTTAAGAAAAATATGAGTGTTTTTACGTTCCATTTTTCTAATTTATAAACATAGGAATCCAAATAATGTTTAATTTTGATATTTTCTTATTGTTACGGTGAGGGGAAGTCCTAACTATTCTGCTCAAAAGTATCCTACTCAATATCTAACTATATCATTTTACATCATTTAAATCCAAAACTACCTATAGTATCTTAAAGTCATGAGTTGTCCATCTTTAACTCGAAAATACCAAACTAACTTTTTAAATAAATGTAAATCAAGGTGCACTGTAAAACGGAGGAACTCGAGCTGTCAATGGTTTATTATTAAACTTTCAACTTTTTGATTTTTTCGTTGAGAGCAGATTTAATTATACGAAGTTTTCATGCACCACTGAATTTTTATTCAACGTCACCGACAACTGTTAACTGTTATTTACACTTAATAAAATAGAGTTTACAGGGTAAATGATAGTTTACTTATAGGAAACTACAGTTTACAGTATTCTGACGAAAATGATATGTAAGATTAAGATGTTTATCTTAGAGGCTAATACTAACCAAATATCTCTCAGCATGTACTAAAGTACAATAAAGTACTTCGAAAGATTTGATAATGTACAAAGAAAAATAATTAAGTGTCAAATCTTCCGAATCCAAAAACAGAAATCTTCTGAAGGCAAAAGTAAAGTCTTCTAAATCTTGAACATAAAGTCTTCCGAATCTTAAATACTGAACTCTTCCGAATACTAAGAAAACATGTGTCTGCTGACACACTTTTGACAAAAGCAGAAAACCTTTCTGTTGTTAGCTCTGAAGACTCACCAACTTATATAAGTTGGTGATTATCTTTTTACTTTTGTCAACTGTACATCATGATGTTTTATTTGTAACTTTCTACTTTAGAACTTTTATCCTTATTGTAATACAATAGGAAGTGAGCTATGTCTTGTCATAGTCACATGTTAAAGACAATCTGCCTTTTAACTCTACATTGATCTTGTTTTCT
The DNA here is from genome assembly GCA_025215565.1 of Flaveria ramosissima. NCBI lineage: Eukaryota > Viridiplantae > Streptophyta > Magnoliopsida > Asterales > Asteraceae > Flaveria > Flaveria ramosissima. The sequence goes on along the minus strand of CM046046.1, from coordinate 24,866,814 downwards.
AAATTAGTATCCATCTGGCCTTCAAAGTATGGTCAGTTGTATGATGTACTATAAAGTATCTCATGTATTAGTTTTAGGACAAAGCTTTTTGTAATATTGGAAAACACTGAGCAATATACATCATCCTTGAAAACCAACCTTATGTTCTTGAGTGTTCTTACTTGTTACTATAAGTTTCACTAACTGGTTACCTATTTGATCTAGTAATTATGTTTAGTTGATAATTTTCAACTGTAAAACTATTGTGAACCATTACACGGTCCTTCAATTGGTACAAAGCTTCTCAGGCTTTTGATTGCAAGATTTTCCCATCTTGAATCACTCTTCAGTTTCACACTCACTTACTTGTTCAAATAGCAGCTCTTTCTAAAGCTAATATGGAAACTGACACAATGACTAAGTCTACGCAGATCACTCATGATACCTTTGACACTTGGTAAATGAGAATGGAAGGATTCATCAAGTCTCAAGATAACAGGATGTGGAGATCTGTAGTCTCTGTACCTCACATCCCAAATACTACTTCAGTAACTGTTGGAGGTGGGATGATACCCAAGGAAGTGACTGATTATTCTTAAGAAGACTGGAAGAAAAAAAAACATTGATCGGAAAGCCATGACCGATCTTCAAACTGCTCTTCCCCAACTCCATCTAAAAGAGGCTTTAAGAAGTGTAAGAGTGCAAAATAACTTTGGCTTGCACTGAAGCTAATGTATGAAGGATTTGATAAAGTTAAGGAAAACAAGAAAGATATCATAAAGCAGAAGTTTAAAAACTTCACTTACAAGACAGGTGAAACTATAACTCACCAATACTTCAGTTATGTTGAGATTGTAGACACACTAATAGATGTTAAAGTCAAACTTGAGAACATGGATATAGTGAGGAAGTTCATGTTCTTTCTTCCTATACAATGTACACACTACAGTGTAGCCATCAAGATAATAGAGAACCTTTGTACCCACACTCTCACTGAGATTTATGGTATCCTAAGTGGTTGCCAATAGAGATGAACATGCAAAATATTTCTACCAGCTCATCCAGTACCCAAAAGAGTTTAGCCCTTCATGTGGTTGAAAAGGATAGCAGAGAATCATAATATTATCGTATCTGCTACCCTGACAACTCAACAAAGGGTTCTTTCACTACCTTCCCGGGGACACCAATAGAGAGATTTACTCAAGGAAGTCAATTTCAAGAGCCCAACTCTTCTCAAGCATTTGTGTCTTCAAATAAAAGTTCTGGAAAATTTCGTCTTCAAACTTGAAGACCTGGACTTCATCCATCCAGATAATCAGGAGCACATGGAAATAGTCCAGTAGCTGGCTCTTCTCACTCATAGAGCCAAAAAGTTCTACAAGAGTACAACGAGGGAGTTTCCAAGCAATATGTCTAGTGGAAAGTTTGGGCTGGACAAAAGCAAAGTAAAATGTTATAACTGTAACCAAATGGGCCACTTTTCTAGGGAGTGTAAGGCACCAAGAACAAATGTTGCCTAAACACAGTCCAGGCCAAAGTACACTGAGGTAGCTCCAAAACCTGAAAAGCCCAACCAACCAAAGCAGCAAGTTGCAGTTGTTGCTAAATAAGTAAGCTTTGATTGGAGCTTTCAGGTGGAAGATGTATCCCCAAACCAAGCATTGACGATCATGATGAATCAAAGGTATTGAGACATCTTTGCTCTATTGAATGCATTGATAAAGTTAATATGTACAGATCCTATAACTTAGAAGTAAGATCTAATCTTAAGTAGTTAAAAATTTTAAAAGCTGATTTCAAAATAGCAGAAAATGATTATAAGCTTAAAAATCAAAAACTTAGAGAACTTTTTCTAAAGTTAACTGAAAGTCAGGCTGAGCTTGTGATCAGTAAAGCCAAGGCAGAAAAATGTGTTTTTGAAGATGAAACCTTCAAAAACATTATATATTCATCCTTGCATGCAAAAGTGTGTTATCAGAACAGGCATGGACTTGGGACGAATAAAATAGCTTCTCCACACATATTACTATTAGTCAGAGAACCAAGATTTGGAACTTGTGAAGATGAGTTGCCTCCTATTAATCCTATCCTAGACGAAAATGAAGATTAAGAGGATATATTGAAGGATGAACTAGAAATGAGTGAAGACCTTCATTCTAATAATTATCACTATATCCCTGGAGAGAAGAAGAAACGAGTGATGGCCAAGTCTGTAAGGAAAAACTTGATTAGGGCTGTAAAAAGAAGATCAAATAAAGTGCAGGAGATCAAGCACACCCTTTTACCCCAGAGAAAAAAAACAAATTTTCATCTCTCTCGGGTTTGAGGTGAGAAATACTGAATACTTAACCAAGTACTCTAGTACCAGGAGTCCTATTTCAATTCCAAGCCATCCTGGTAAGGAGAGGAAGTTTGAACCAATGTGCACCACTACTACACAGGTTGGACAATCCAACTCCAAAGACAAGCTTCATCCTCAGAAGCATGCTGCATCATCCAAGAAGATGAAAAGGAGCTGGAAAAGTATCAAAACAAACCTTCTACTCAGGACAAGACTCTCAGAAGAAAAGGTATGGAATGCATCATGTGTGGTGGTACAACTCATTATGCTAAGGATTGCATTTACAATCCTACAAGTACCATCCACATGAACAAGAAGAAGGCTTTTGAGAAGAAAAAGAAAACAGTTCTCGAAAGGAAAATCATTTGCCTTTGAAAGCATCAAGGTGACTCGGAAGAAGATAGGTGGAAAATTATCTTCAGAAATAAGTTTGGTCTTGGAAGAAATGAATGCTTCTAAAGCACTAAAGTCTATTGTAGTGGATGCAAAAGCTTCCGAAGGTTCAGTCTCCAAAACTTCTAAAGTCATAAAAAACTTTTGAAGTTTTGAAAGGCAAGTCTAATCTTTCAATTATGGTGTGGAAGATGAAGCAAGGCCATGTGACTGAAGTTTTTTCATCAACAACAGCCAAGGATCCTCTAAGCTTTCATAAAAGATCAATTAGTGTTGAATTATTTTCAGCTCAACTTGATAAGCCCAAGACCAGCAATGTTTGGGTTTCCAAATGTAACTAATCATCTCTTTTCATGTGTAGGAAGAACTGAAGACAAAAGAAATGTAATGATCATTGAAGTGACTGTTCCAGGTACATGACTAGTAATTGCTCTTTGTATCCAAACTTTGAGAAATTTATTGGAGGGCCAGTTGCTTTTGGAGGTGAATCCGGAGGTTACATCACTGGAAGGAGCAGGGTCACAAATGGTAAGCTCAACATTGAGAAGGTAAATTTTGTCAAAGAGCTTAAGAACAATCTTTTGAGTGTATCTTAATTTTATGACCAGAGACATAACATGCTCTTCACTTAGCATGAGTGCATTGTTCAAGTCGTGCGTGATCATTCCTCAAGAGCATCTTTTGCTTAGAGCCCAAAGGAGATGGAACATGTACAAGATAGACTTGCAAGAGACCTCCTATTCTGGAGAAGTTTCTTGCTTCCTATCTAAAGCTAACAGTGATGAATATTTCTTTTAGCATAAAATAATATGCCATGTAAACTTTAAGAGCATGAATAAAATGATTAAAAATGATTTGGTAACTGGAATGCCAAAAAAAGAGTTTATAAGTGATGACCATTGTGTTGCATGCCTGAAAAGAAAGCAACACAAAGTGTCACATAGGCCAAAGAAAATGAACTCCATCACTACTCCCCTTCACTTATTACGCATGGATCTCTTTGGTCTCACAAGTATAATAAGTTTAGGAAGAACTTCATACTGCCTTCTAATCACAGATGGTTTCACAAGATATACTTGGGTCTTTTTTTAGAAGTGAGGATGAGACCCCTGAAATCTTAAAATCATTCATTAATGTGACCACAAGGTTAAAATCATAAGATGTGATCAAGGAACTTAATTCAAGAACCAAATTCTTGATGCAATTTATGATGAAAAGGGTATTTCAAGACAATATAGTGCTCCTATAATGGCTCAACAAAATGATGTTGCTGAAATGAGAAATATGACATTTATTAAGGTTGTAAGAACTATGCCCTCTGACTCTAAACTGACTATCACCTTTTGGGCAGATGCAGTCAACACAGCCTGCTATGTGCAAAACAGAGTTTAGTAGTAAAAACTCATGGTAAGACACCTTATGAACTTTGCCACAAAAGGAGACCTTTTATTGGTTTCCTCAGGTTATTTGGATGTTCATGCACCATCTTGAATACCAAAGATCATATAGCCAAGTTGGATGAGAAGGTAGATTAGAGACATTTCATTGGATACTTTTCTCAAGCTAAAGTTATAGAGTATACAATCTCATAACTAGAGTAGTTGAAGAGTCAGCCAATGTGACCTTTAATGAACACACTCCAAGTATGAAAGATTATGGTCCTGATTGGCTATTTGATCTTGATTTAGTTACCAACTATTTTAGAAAATATTATGAAGATGTTTCAGGAACAACACAAAGTATATCTACAGAAGTTCCTGGTCCAAGATTTAAGCTGAGAAGACCAAATGATAGAATCCCCTCAATACCAGTGGTAACAAGCACTACAAGTGGAAATTTTTTAGCACAAATATGACCACAAATTCTTATGCTAATAACTGAGGTGCCAACCAATTCTACCAATGAGGCACCAAACTCAAAGCAAGAGAAGATGGAGATGGTGAAAGTGATCAAGAATATCTTGATGCTAACAACCACTCCACTAAAGACAACATCAATGATATTACACACTCTTTAGATCAAATCACTCTTGATGGGTGCTGATGTCGTAGGTGATACTCAATCACCAGATCTAAGTTTCTCAAATTTGGATCTATCAAATCAACTTATAGTGATTTCTCAGCTAAGAATCCACAAGTCATATCCTACCACAAACATTATTGGTGATGTTGAGACTGGGGTGAGAACAAGAGGACAAACCCATGATCAAAATGTTTGTCTACACTTTTGCTTCTTATCCCAGATTCAACTAAAGAAAGAAGGTGAAGCTTTAATAGATGGAAGTTGGATTGAAGCAATGTAGGAGGAACTACTTCAATTCAAAAGATATGATGTTTGGAACCTATGTACTCTTCCGTCTGTGTAGATGCCAATAGGAACCAAATGGTATTCAGGAAAAAAAAAGATGATAGAGGACTTATCATCAAGAACAAGGCAATACTGGTAGTCCAAGGGTACACTTAAGAGTAAGGGATTGACTGCACATATGTCTTTGCTCTTGTAACAAGACTTGAAGTTGTAAGAATATTTCTTGCTTTTACTAAATCAAGGATTTCAAATTCGACCAACTTAATGTTAAGTGTGCTTTTCTATATGGGGTGATAGATGAAAAAGTGTATGTTTGTCAACCACCTGGCTTTTGCAGATCCAGATCATCCTGATTATGTCTACAAGCTTGACAAAGTTCTCTATTAACTGCATCAAGCACCAAAGAAGTGGTATGAGACACTGTCAGAGTACCTAGTTCAATATAGTTACACAAGAGGTACTAGTAACAACACACTTTAATCAAAAGGACATGGAATGACTTGATGTTGGTTCAAGTTTATGCTGATGACATTATTTTTGGGTCAACTAATGAAAAGCTTTTCAAAGAGTTTGAGAATTTGATGAATAATAGGTTTGAAATAGTGTCATGTGGGAACTCAATTTATTTCTAAGAATACAAGTGAAGCAAGTTGACAATGGCATCTTTATAAACTAGTCAAAGTATTACAGGACATACTAACTAGATTTCATCTTAATGATGAAAGATGCTAAGACTCCCATCGCTAGAAACCACTCCCTAGGACCTGATCTTGAGGGGGAGTATGTGGATGAACATCAATACAGGGCTATGATTGGGTCTCTTATATACCTAACAGCCTGCAGGCCTAATATCATGTTTGCTACATGTATATGTGCATGATATCAAACCAACCTCAAGATGTCAAACGTAGTTGTTTTCAAGAAGATTCTTAGATATCTCAAAGGAGCTCCCAAACTAGGACTTTGGTATCCAAAGAATTTAATTACCTTGTAGTCAGAGGAAACTCAAACGTAAGCTAGAACCGGAGAAGAGAAGATACTTTAGGTTTAGTCCTATTGCCTGGAAGTAGAGGGGAGTTCACTCACAGCCGGGGCTGCTTCATTCTCCTAAGCCTCAGAATAGACACCTTGCTGAAGCCCTAGGAGAGGAAGGAGTTAGTCTTCTAGTTTATCCCAGACTTATTGGAAATGGAAAGACAGGGGAATGCTACCAACTCCCTTTACTCCCATGTTGGAAAGCATATGAACTTGACTGAACTAAATGACTTTGACTTCAATCTGTATGCATATACAGATAATGACTATAGTGGTTGCAATATGATTGGCAAGTCTACATCTGGTAGATGTCAGTTTCTTGGTAGAAGGATAGTCCTATCAAAATGCAAGAGGCAATTTTATGTATGTACATCAATTGCTGAAGCCGAATACATTGTTGCTGCAAGCTGCTGTGCTCAAGTGCTTTGGATTCAGAATCAGATGCTAGATTATGGATTCAATTTCAAAAATACTTCTATCCACATAAACAACAATATTGTTATTTCCATCATAGAGAATCTAGTACAACACTCAAACACAAAGCAAATTAATATCAGGTATAATTTGATCACATATAATTTTTAAAAAAGGATTGATTAACTGGTCAAATTTAACATAAATGAATTCTGATCTCTTCATTAAAACATTTGATAAACAGACATTTAAATATCTTGTACCAATTATTAGGATGATTAAATTTAAGTAGATTTTCTTAAATTAATTTCAAAATTGTTTTTCAAAAGGTGTTTGTATTTAATAGTTATCTAATTTATCACTCATATAAGCCTTGTTTATCTCGGAAGAGAATTTTCCGGATGTATATATTCCTTATAATTTTAAGAAGTGTGGGCAGATATTATTTCAGAAAAAATTGATTTCACTTAAGAAGAAAATTATGTATTTAAAACTAATAACTAATTACTGAGAAATTTAACTTCGGAGTATATTCTAATATATCTTCCGAAGCTTAAGTCTTATATGTTTTTAAGGACAATTTTCTTACGAAAGCAATTAAGTATTGGAAGTTTTATTTTCTCTTTGAAAATAACTTCCGAAGCTTAATATCTTCCGAAACCAAATCTTTTAGGACCTGGTATTTGAACGAAATACCTAGTGATTAGCGTGTAAACCAGATCAAATAGTGCGGAATCCTATTTGATTGGCGATCCAATCAGTGAGAACACACGAAGAATCAATCAAGAATTGAATCTAACGTTAGAATTCGATTGAGAATCGATCTAATGTGTTCTGTGAACTTGGAGAACGATTTGGGAGGCTTCTGGACGGCTAGGGTACGTCTGGAGTCGTAATGGTATGAATGCTTACGTTTTTCCACGAATTGGGTTGTATTTATAGGTTAGTATTGTTCATTCGTGCGACTGAACCATAAGTATGGTTCAGTCGTGCGATTGAACCATGCGGTTGATTCATCCGCACGACTGAGTGTTCAGTCGTGCTACTGAGCCAATCTTATGTGTCAATCATACGACTGATCCAGTCTCCTGATTCAGTCGTGCGACTGAGTCAATCGTATGAAGTTATTCATGCGTGTGGTCCATTCGCATGGGCCATTCGCATGAGAACTTCATTAAGTTAAGTTTGAATGTTTCAATTAATATAACTTGATGTGTAACCATTCAAACAATCACAAACCTAATTAACCAATTCAATATCGACTCATTAATGAAATATTAGACATTACACATCACAAACAATCCATATCATTTCATTAATCACTTCACATTACATCATAATCAGACAAACAAGAACTATTACATTTCATATCATGATCTAGGGACATACATGCATCAACAAACTCCCACTTGGACCTAGATCTCTCTAATTTCTTGTTTTCTTCATAACCTCCTTGTATTTCTTGTACTTCTCCTCTTTTGTGACTCCCGCGTGAATCTCAAACGCGAAGCAGAGTCGTATAACGTTCTGGAACTAGAGGGCTTGTACAATATCTTGCGTATCATAGAACAGTGGCCACTTGTATAGCGTGTAGACATCATTTGCTGACAAGTTTGTAAGCCACATTTGGTCGAATACCCTGATCGTATCCATTTGGCCCTCTTTGCTTAGGACTATGACCGCTTCAGCTGTTCTCCAATCGTAGTACTACCACTTAAAGTGTGGAGTGAAGTCCTGTGGCATTTCCCTGAGTGGGATTCTTGACATTGTGCGCGGAGGACTCCACTTCAACACTATCTTGGGCTTGCCAGTAATGGCATCAACCTCAGACCTTCTGATATACCTAGTAGGCTGTTGGGGTCTGAAGTTAACCCATCTGGTGTGGTACTCCTTCTTTAGGGCAGCCTCGAACCAGCCGGACATCTTCCTCGGGTCAGCATACAAAAGCTTTAGCTTAGCCAGCTGGTTGAGCTTAAAACCTGGTAGAGTCTTCAGATCATGTGGGAATCTGAAGTACTCTATGCCCTGTTCCCTCTTAACTGCATAAACATTAAGATCCTCAAAATACGCCCATGCTATGATCCTGCCTGACACCTTGTGATGTTTCTTGACTCTGTAGAGTTTGGTGTAGGCATCCTTCTTCGGTGCAGCACGTTGGGCTCTAACTTCTTCAAAACATGCAGCCCACTCAGCCTTTCGAATGTCGACATCATCATTTGAGGCTTGGGTTGTTCCTTCTGCTTTCTTTGTTTCTTGCTCCATCTTGTTCAACACCTCAAAAGTATCGCTGACGAGGGATTCACCCAGATTGGGGACCACATTTCCCTCATTGTCAGCGTACTGAGGGTAATCCTCGGCAGTGAAATCTTCGATCTCGACTTCATCAACATCGTTGAGCTCTTCGTCACTAGTCGAATCGCATGTCGGAGCATCTTTCACTATCTCATCTGGATTTAGCTTGAAAATCTCTGCGAGTTGCTCGTTTGATAGGTCATGAATTATTTCCCCTTCTTCAGGGGTATAACTCACTGACCTCCTTACGATCCCTTGCAGATCAAGAATCATTGTTAGCTGAGTCTTGACCTGCTGAAGGGGAGCAACATCAAACTCATCCCTTTGGTAATTTGGATCTGTTTGATTTAAACATTCAACACATAAATCATTAGTAATTAATCAAAACAGAAATGCATTAACTTAATATAAACATTCAATACATAGTTTTTCAATACATGATTCAAATACAAAAGTAAATAAATACATAAACATCTAATCTTTACTTTTGTCTTGTATCATCGGCTCATCACTCGAAGGAGCAGAGGTAGAGGCTGATTGGTCTTGTCTGTTCTTTGACCTCCTCTCTTGACCTGAAGTAGAGGCCGATGCAGCTGCATCCCCTCCTTCTGCTTCATCATCATCGTCCTTCTCCTCTGTTCTTTCTCCTTCGGTTTCCTCATCCTCCTCTGTATCATCCTCATCATCCTCATCATCATCTTCATCATCATCATCACCATCATCATCACCATCATCTCCATCCCCCTCCTTGATCTTCATAGGCTCCTCCTTAGATCCCTTGAGCTTTAACATGATAGTCTTCTTTGCCTCCTCCAACTCCTCTATCCTTTTGGTAGATGTGATGCTATGTGCTTGGAGTTGGGCTATCTCAGTGCTCTGAGCAGCCATCTGTTGGGCCTGCTCCTCTATAACTCGAGCCTGCTCTGCAATCTGGTGAGATTGTGCAGCAGTCAGGTCAGCAAGCTGGCGGATCTGGGCCGCCTTCTCCTCATCTGCAGCTAGTAAGCGCATCACCATCCTGTTGAGCGCAGACAGCTGTTCCTCTACCCCGATTGGAGGTAGAGGTGATCCATAAGTATGTGAGGGATGGGCTGAGGGTCCTGCTTGGTGTGAGGTGGTGGTGGTGGTGGCTGTAGTAAAGATGGGTCTGTGAAATGGTGGAGGTGATGTGGGAGTAAAGGATATGGTGGTGGATGGAATCTGTAATGTGGTGGGAGGTATGGTGGTGGCTGTGGTAGCTGTGGTGGATGTGGTGGCAGTGGTGGTGGATGATATAGCTGTGGAAGAGGTAGTGGTAGGTATAGCTGTGGAAGTAACAAAAGTCAAACGTCGCTTCTTCTTCTTCTGACCATGGGGCTGAGCCATCCTCTTCCTCCTCGTCCCCGTTGAGGTGGATGCTCCCCCTACAACTCTGCTAGCTGACCCAGGTGCATAACTCGGGTCTGTAGCTGTCTCTTCGGAGTCTCTAGGGCGTTCACCAACCACCCTTAGCCCATGTTCTGTGGGAACAACTTTGCTTCCCACAGTTCGCGTTAGGGGCTCCTCGTCAGACTCCTCCTCCTCGTCTGCACCAGGAACAAAATCCTGATGGAATCCAGCTGACTCGGCTACATCTCCAGCTGGGGCGGATACTGGAGGTACAACATCAGAGACTGTGCCTCTCGATGGAATGGGCATATCGTCTCCAGCATCCCCACTGTCATCATCATCCGAGTCATGAGTGGGTAGAGCAATCTGCTCCACATCAGAATCACTATCATCGTGGCGCCACTTTCTCTTGGCTGGCACCACGTAGTCCTTCCGGGCCAGATGCCCAAACAACCTCCTGACAAGGGGTTTCACTTGCTTCCCCCTGTATACCTTCATCCTCCCCAAAGTAGTATCATCCATCACCTCGAGGACTACAGCATCATCCTTCTCCTTTGGCAGGGAGGGGAGCTTCTGATCTATGATCATCTGCATAAACCTCGGGTACATACAGAAGCCCTCCTTCCCTTTCCCCTCGAGGTTCTCCACCAGGTAGGTGAAGATCATCTTGGAGAAACTGAACGGGTGGTTCAGCACCAATGCAGCATATGCGTTCTGTATCTGGTCGGATAGCTCATCAAAACCTCCCTTCCTGGAAGCTATGCACTTAAGCAGCACGTGCGCAAGATACTTAAACTGGGGACAGAGGTTACTCTTGTTGAGTACCCCAGCATTGATGTCCCCAGAGTACTTGGCTCTAAGAAAGCATCCTCTGATTGTGAGGGGGTGTAATCGAGTCGGACAATCAGTGTCATCCCCCAACTGTAATACGATCCTTAGATCCTCCTCTGAGATAGTAATAGCCTCTCCAAATATGGTACTTCTGATGCAATGAGGCTCAGAAGATCTATCAACTGTAGCGCCTTCCCAGAAGGCCTGCTGAACGGACCTATAAGGAGTACAAGGAGTAGATATGGCATGTGCAATCCTCGATCTCAGTAGAAATGTGATGATGCCCGAGAAATCAGCAGCGTTTCTGGATGTCAAATCCAGATGAGCACATATATTGTGCTTCGTGCTCATAGTCCATCGACTCGCCATCTGTAACACAAACCAAAATAAACATTAGTACCTTTGGCTAAGAATGTCATGAAACACTAAAACTTGAAGAAAATCTTTCTGTCATGCGATTGAGGTTGTGCGACTGAGATCAGTCGTGCGACTGAACAGTGCGACTGGGATTCAGTTGTGCGAATGATCCCATGCGTACGACTGAGTGTGCGACTGGACTCATGCGTATGTAACCTCATGCGGTTACACCAGTCGTGCGACTGAACTTCATACGCATGGTTCAGTCGTGCGGTTAGGCAATTCGCACCCTTCAGTCGTGCGACTGAAGTTCATCAATCTGTCCATTCGCATGATGTACTGACTGTTCAATTAAAATTCACTTTTTCACCAATTTTGAGTTTTAGACTTCGTGTTTTGGTTCATTAGACTCGCAATCCATTCTTGTAGCACCTAACATCTTTAATTTCTTTTGTTTGAGTCATTTAGTTAGGTTATTTAGTCACTTAAGTCTCGGTTCTTTTGCGAGTCCGAATGTACTGATTTTGCATCAAATTGAAAATTATGGGAGTGCTTCTTCACCACAAATTACCTGTAGAGTCGATGTATATGGTCAGTAATCAAGAAACGGGGGGTTTTAGAGATCAAATGAAATTTGGGCAGAGTGGCGTTAAGTCGTGCGATTTAGGGTTAATTTGAGGGTGGTGAGTCTCTGCGACCGACTCCCCCTCTATTTATACTAACCCTAGATTCAATCGTGCAACTGAGCTCATACTCACCTTTCAGTCGTGCGAGTGGGACTCAGTCGTGCGATTGGTTCAGTCGCCCTTCTTCAGTCGTCCGACTGGATCTCAGTCGTGCGACTGACTCACTCGTTCGCCCTTAAGCATCCGACTGGGCCAATCGTATGGGCCATTCGGTTGGATGGTCCATACTCATGATCCATTCGTACGAATGGCTCCCATTCGTATGATTAGTCCATATGTATGGTCCATTCGTGCGAATGGGTCATACTTATTAAATTTTCTGCCAATTTGAATATTTAACATTTAAAACCCTTTTAATTGTTGAAATTAACGTTATGAGCATTTGATCATCTCAGACATGATCATTTTAACTTGAAAACCTTTTGATCACCTCAGACGTGATCCTTTTAGACAATTTAGTCACCTCCGACGTGACCTTTTTAAACACGTTGTCACCTCAGACGTGAGTGTTTTAAACTTTTAAAGCACATGTGGTCATCTCAGACATGACCCTTTTAGTGAGTTGATCCCTTACTGATTTTCCTGATGTAGTCCGACAAACATAACAAACTGAAATAACTAACTGAATTAGAAAATTAAACTAAATAATCAAAACAAGACTTGTTTTTGGCTTTTGGTGAGAGATAAATCCTAAGATGGACATCTACGGGATTTGGTTCCGGAATAGGCAGCTTCAATTTAGATTGACCACACCTGGACCAATTCAATTTTGGAATCATACAGGCAAGTCAAATCATTTGGGACTTGTTATCAAAATCTTTTGATGCTCAATCCTTGGTGTTCATCCAGAGTCGCTAGCAACTTTAGGAAATCATACTAGAAATCTTAGATTTCCACATTGATTTGAACTTTCAAGAATTGCAGCCACAATGATTGTCAATATGTTTGTCCACCTATATCCATACACAGACTTTTGACACAAAGTGGTGATTGTTTTAGGTTTAATTATTTCAACTAACATCTGTGGATCCCACACTTATATGGTAATCAACATTCCTCAGGAGCTTTTGAGCGGTCTACGGGTATTATTACAAGAAGAGACTATTCTTAGAGCTTTCAAAGAGAAGCCAGTCCTCAGGTCAGTGCCATCGCACAGCAGAGAGGCGGCAAACAACAATGAATTCTAGAATATCTAGGTTATGCTTATCCTCAGGTCAGTGCCATCGCACAACAGAAAGGCACACAACCTATCTCCTTGTTAGAGCAGCTTAATATTATTTTGCATAAAATGCACCAACAACATGAGTCATTAGCTTTATAGCATTTGTCTTTCATTTTTTTTCTTGCTTTGCTCTATTTATGGTCATCCGCACACATTTGTGGCGTTTACATGCTCATTACCCCTTATTGGAATATTGTGGATTGTGTTAACCAGTGATAAGATGGAATCCCACAGTCAGTTGAACAACTTAGTTTGATCTTGAGATCACTAGTCAGGTCTAATCATCTATTGTGTTGAATCTACCGACATATCATTTGTGGTCTAGCAACCTCTAGGTCTACTTTCTTTGTGTTACCTTAGGAGTTACCAGTTTTTCTATCATCTTCCCTTTTATATTGCTTAGACTACACAGACTTATACTTTGAATTTTTGCATCTTTTCTAAATTTAAATTTTAAAGTCCCTCTTGATTTGTTCCTGTGTACTATCATTTTCCAAAGGGTTTGAATCGGTATCACAGATACGATCTACCTTAGATCAGCTATCCACTCCTTCTCCCTTGTTTTTTTTAATGTTACTTGCTGACATATTCTCCCCCTAAAATACTAAAATCATAACTGGTTTAATTATTTTAGGATTTTAATAAACAACAAAATAACATGAGTTTAAATTAAACAAACTAAAATAAACAAATAAAATAAAATAAAAAAGAAAACTTTAACTAAACAACATCGGACTACACATTATCATCATCAGGAATAACCTCACTTTTCTTTTTAATGCCGTTGACGTCTAGCAAATATTGAAAACGTGGTTTATCAAAGGCTTTAGTATAGAGGTCAGCGCGTTGAAAATCAGTATTAATTTTTACCACATCAATTAAGTTCTTTTCAAAACAATCTCTTATGAAATGGTATTTAATACCGATATGTTTGGTCTTAGGATGTTGGACCGGATTTTTAGTTACTGCAATTGCAGCAGAGTTATCAACAAAAATAGGAGTAGAAGAGAACTTTAAACCATAATCCCGCATTTGCTGTTGAATCCAGATGATTTGTGAATAGCAACTTGCAGCAGCAACATATTCGGCTTCACAGGTTGACAATGCAACCGATGTCTGCTTCTTACACTGCCAGGTTACTAATCTTCTCCCAAAGAATTGACACCCTGCTGATGTAGACTTGTAGTTCATCTTGCAGCCCCCGTAATCCGAGTCACTATACGCCGTGAGCTCAAAGTCATCATCATGAGGATACCACAACCCAAGTGTGGGTGTACCCTTCAGATAACAAAATATCCTCTTGACCCCAATCAGATGGTTGACCTTAGGCTTAGCCTGATATCTAGAACACAAACATGTAGCATACATGATATGAGGTCTTGAGGCAATGAGATACATGAGGGATCCAATCATTCCTCGATACATTGTGGCGTCCACTAGATCTCCATTTTCATCAGGTGCTATATCATGATTCGTAGTCAGTGGAGTCCCAGCAGCAGAAGCATTCTCCATGTCAAAACGACTGAGAATGTCTCCCACATACTTGGTCTGATGTAGAAAGATTCCATTTGGAGTCTGATCCACCTGTAACCCGAGAAAGAACTTCATCTCCCCCATAGCACTCATCTCAAACTCTTTCTTCATAACTGCTTCAAACTCTTTGCATAACTCTTCGTTCTTTGTACCGAAGATTATGTCATCGACATAGATCTGTACGAGCAGTAGGTCGCCATCTTTTTCTTTGATGAACAGCGTGCAGTCAATGACTCCCCTGCGAAAGCCGTGTTTCACAAGATGAGTCGAGAGTTTCTCATACCAGGCTCTTGGAGCTTGATGTAGCCCGTATAAAGCCTTGTCGAGCTTGTAAACCTATCCCGATGATAAGGATCTTCAAATCCCTCGGGTTGACTGACATAGACTGTTTCTCTGATTTCCCCATGAAGGAATGCACTCTTCACATCTAATTGGTAGACTTTAATCTTTATGTACGATGCATATGCAAGGAAAATACGAATGGCTTCCATCCTTGCCACAGGTGCAAAACACCTCATTGTAGTCAATTCCCTCGACTTGGCGAAAACCCTGAACCACCAATCGAGCTTTGTTCCTGATAATGACCCCTTGGTCATCCTTCTTGCATTTCAAGACCCATTTGGTGCCAATGACTTTAGCACCTTTAGGTCTATCAACCAGAGTCCATACACCTAACTTCTTGAACTGAAGAAGTTCTTCTTGCATGGCACTCACCCACGCCTCATTATTTAGTGCATCACTGACATATTTTGGCTCAAACTGCGAGACAAAACACCGATAAGCACCATCATGAATGTAACCCTTCTCCATAACCGAGGCGTAATCAGCTGAATATAGCTGATTTCGGGTTTGTACTCCTGATCTGATGTAACACCTAATGGCAACCTCCCACATATACGTTGGGGCAAAACCTCATCGAGTGCGATGAGTCCCTTATGGGGGGTGATTGCAACACCTAGAGGCGTACCTCCCACATTGTCCGTGGACAGGAGAGATTCCTGGCTCATAAGTAATGACCTGCCTCTTAAATCACCGACGCGTTTTGGGCTTAGTTGGCTGTGGAGCCTAAAAAACTCCACAGTTAAGCGTGCTCAGGTGGGAGTAGTACCAGGATGGGTGACCCCCTGGGAAGTTTTCACCTGGGTAACCAAAAACAAATTCGTGAGCTCTTAGTGAGCAAAGCGGACAATATTGGTGATTACGAGGGGGCCGGGGTGTTACAGAGTGGTATCAGAGCCACTCCTGTGCCATCCGGGATGTGGGGCAGAAACTCATCGAGGACGATGAGTCCCTAAGGGGGGGTGATTGTAACACCTAATGGCAACCTCCCACATATACGTTGGGGCAAAACCTCATCGAGTGCGATGAGTCCCTTATGGGGGGTTGATTGCAACACCTAGAGGCGTACCTCCCACATTGTCCGTGGACAGGAGAGATTCCTGGCTCATAAGTAATGACCTGCCTCTTAAATCACCGACGCGTTTTGGGCTTAGTTGGCTGTGGAGCCTAAAAAACTCCACAGTTAAGCGTGCTCAGGTGGGAGTAGTACCAGGATGGGTGACCCCCTGGAAAGTTTTCACCTGGGTAACCAAAAACAAATCCGTGAGCTCTTAGTGAGCAAAGCGGACAATATTGGTGATTACGAGGGGCAGGGGTGTTACATCAGACATCCCCAATGACATTGCCTAGGGGATGATAGACGTTTAGTCGTGATCCTGGAGTAGTAGGAACAGCTACCTCAGAGCCAAGATTATGAACATTTGGTTCTGCATCTGAGGTAGTTGGAGTTTGAGGTTCCTAAGTCGAAGGTGCATCACTGGTAGATGCTTGTGGACTTTCAGGAACTGGAACCTGTTCCTCCTGACTGTTCTGGTCATCTTCTTCAGCTTCATCTTCAGAGGAGGAGTCACTGTCGTCGACTACTCCCCCTGACTGAGTAGATGATTCTCCCTGTGAGCTAGATGGTGTATTCAAGATATCATACATCATCCTAGTAGCTAACTCGTCATCCGAGGGAGAGAGAGGGATGTTGAAAGACTTGAAGAATCCATCATAGTCGAAAAAGTAGGCGGGTCCTTTGCCAGTAGGTGGTGTGGTATATCTCTGAACGTCAACATTACACCACACTTCTACTAGACCCGTTGAGTTGTTGTAAACTCGCTTGTTCGGTATGTTGTATCCTAGAAATATTCCTTCATCCGCCTTCTTGCTGAATTTACCTTCTTGTGTCTTCTTCAAAAGTGTGCACGGCGCGCCAAATGGTTCAAGATACTCCAAATTCGGTTTGCGTCTTTGTCTCGTAACATGTCTTTCCGTGGCGCTTGACTATCAGGACTCGATTCAGTGTATAACATGCATTCGCCACTGCCTCATTCCAGAATTGGATAGGCAGTTTCGAGTCTGCCAGCATAGTCCGTGCTGTCTCTATCAAGCTTCTGTTCTTTCTCTCAACAACGCCATTCATCTGAGGCGTGTAGGCAGAAGTGAATTGATGCACAATTCCCTTTTCCTTTCAGTAAGCCTCCATCCACTGGTTCTTGAATTCTGTCCCGTTGTCTGAGCGTACTTGTCTAACCTTCAGCTTGTAGAGAGATTCCAGTGTGGTTACTAACTCCTTGAATGACCCAAATGTTTCTGATTTGGATTTCAGAAACAATACCCAAGTGAACCTTGAGTAGTCATCAGTGACCACAAAACAGTACAAGTCGCCTGCTATGCTCTTTGTACTGACTGGACCAAACAGATCCATGTGAAGAAGTTCAAGAGGAAGTTCTATTGAATGAACTTTCTTTTCCTTATGAGACTTCTTCGTCTGTTTGCCTTTCTTGCAAGCTACACAAAAGTCAGGAAGCTGGAAGTTCTTGACATTTACTCCTCTCACAAGATCCTTCTGAATCAAGTGATTCATCTTCCGTTGACTAATGTGTCCCATTCTCCTATGCCAGGAGATGGAATCCTTCTCAGTAGCTTTAGATAGAATACACTGAACCTCATGATCCGTTGTAGCAGCTGTTGACAGATCCAAAACATAAAGGTCTTTATATCTTGAAGCAGTCATCAGAACTTGGTCCTCTGGGATCACATAGTCTTTCTTGAGCACGTAACACTTCTTGTTGTCGAAGATGACTTTAAATCCCTTATCACAGATTTGGGAAACAGAAAGTAAGTTATTTTGAAGTTGTTGAACATAGTTCACCTTATCAAACTTAACTTTCTGATTTCCCACTTCTCCCTGAGCTGTGATATAGCCTCCTTTGTTACCAGCAAACGAAACATGCCCTCCTTTTATTTGCTTGACGTTTGATAAAAGGGCCCTGTTTCCTGTCATGTGCATGGATGCTCTGCTGTCTACAATCCACGTGTTAGTTTCAGCACTGTATCGAACACCCTGCACATACAAAGTAAAAGATTAGTTTAGGTTAGGAACCCAAGCCTTTACTGGCTTGGGTTTCCCAGAGGCATAACACATCATAAATTCCACCCATTGACCCTTAGAGGATGAGGGTAGCTCAGGTTCCTTCTTGTCATCATTATCAGACACGCAGGATGACTTCTCTTTCCATAAGCCAGATTTGTGCAATGCCTGTTTGTGGTAAACAGTTGACTGGCTAACGGGTTGAACTTTAGGTTCACTAGTTCTTCTAGGTGGAGTTAAAGAACTCCTCTTAGAAGACCTAGGTTTTGAGTCCTGAAGTTCAATCTTCTTCCTAGGTGTCTGATAGTAAGGACAAAAGGAAGCTATGTGTCCACATTCTCCACAGTTGTAGCACGACCTGCTATCAGCTTTATGATTAAACTTTCTTTGTGGAGAAGTATGTGACACTCTAGTAACATCACTCACTTTAGGTTTTGACTCTGGTTCTTTTGATGTTTTCTCTGGTTTAACAAAGTTAACTGTTTTAACATGTTTAACATCCTTTTCTTTTTGGTTAACTGGTTTTTGACTTGAAACATGTGAAAGATTAACATTTGAAGTCTTTTTAGGTTCTGATTTGACTCTGTTTGACCCTGACTTTAAGTTAACCTTTTCAAATTCCTTTTCCACATTAACACAAGGCAATTTACCCTTTGCCTTTGAAGTGGCCTCCTTTTGCTTGTTTCCAGATTCAATAGATGAACATGAGGAATCTGGATCACTAACAAGAGGAGTAGACACCACATGATCCTTGATGGGGTTATTATCAATTGGTCTAGTCTTAGTGTTCATCAAGGTCTCAGGTGGTGGTGGAACCACTTTGTAACCCAATCCCTCCCCGTTGTTTCTTTCTCTCACTAAGTGTTGAACTATGTGTGAAGAACTTGTCCAACTGTGCATTTTCTATTTTAATGAGTTTACTTCTACTTCTAGAACTGCCTTTTGCTTCTTAGTGTCTTCTAGGGAGTTTAGATAGTACCTAATGTCATTAGCTTGGTTAAATGCAACTACTTCGGTTTCCCTAAGCTGTTTAGTCAAAAGGTCTATCTTTTCTTTGTAACTATGCTCATTTTGTTTTAATACTCTATTAGCCTCAGTGCATAGTTGCAAATCTTTTACTAAGTTATCATTATGATCTAATAACCTAGCAAAATTTTCATCTATGCTATTTCTAAAAGTATCACAATCAGAACAAGCATGATTATCAAACATTTGGTCAGTAGTACTTACCTGAGTTGGTTCAGAAGAGTTAGCCATCAACGCAGCATCAGATGTCTCTGGTTCTGGTGATTCTGTCTTTTCTGTCTCTGACGTGGTAGTCTCCTCTTTAGGCTTGTAACTGACCTCAGTGGCAGTTGCTTCTTCACTATGTGACATCGCTATCTCAACTGCTAGATCTCCTTCACTCGCGGAATCATCGTCAATGTCTTCTACACTTGCAATGTTTGATTCCCCTGGAGAGACAAACCTAAAGCTCCAATCCTGTCCTTCATCATCATGAGCAGTCAAGGCTTTTGGATCCTTGCTTGATGAAGTAGAAGTAGAAGCTTGCTTGTCTTGGCGAGTGAAGGACGAGAATGGGTTCCCGTTACCCGTCTTCTTTGGCTTGACACATTCTCTTTTGAAGTGCCCCTTCTCTCCACAATTGAAGCAGGTCACTTTGCTCTTGTCAAAACCAAATGTGGTATCCTTAGTAGCTACCAAGTTCTGTCTGGTCTTTTTAACAAACTTCTTCGCCCTCCGGACAGCACTAGCTAAGGCCCACATTATGTCCATCCTCTCAAGCTCCATTTCGTCCACCTGCTCGTAGTCCTCGTCTGCCAGATGGCAGTTTCCAATCTTCCCGGCAACAAGTCCATCATAAGAATGAACCACTGCAGCCAAAAGATCCATATGCTCTCGAGCTACTTCCACAGTCACATTACCAAGGTTCTCGGTCTTCAGTTTAGTAGCACTTGCTTCAGATCCAATATAGTGGGTACACGAAGATCCCGACGTGTCTGATCCTGAAGGAGACGCATGTGAAGGACCCGATGAGCTAGACACAAATGCAGTCTGGAGAGGTGCTCCAGATGTCTTAGCTTGAGGCGTGGCGTTGTACAAAGCTGGATTTTGAGTGTACGAAGACTTTTGAGCTCTGTACTTCATCCTAAGTGCCTCTTCTCGCAACTTAAGAATGAAGTCATTAATATCCAGCTTTGCCAGCATTCCATTCTGTCTCAGGTTAGACACGAATGAAGCCCACTTTTCAGGCAATCCGTCTGCAAAGTTAGTAACTTTCTCTTCCATGGTAGTAGCCACCCCATGTGTATGCAGTTCACTCATCAGATGGTAGAATCTATCTATAACGTCGTCTAAACTCTCGTTTCCCATCGATGAGAAGTTATCAAATTCCTTCTTTAACTCCTTGGCCTTGATTGCCTTCAACGAAGCATTCCCGTTATACCTCTTTTCTAGCTCATCCCAAAGTTTCTTGGACAGCTTATTCTCTGAGTACTGGTGAAAGATGTCTTTGGGGATAGACTGTGTAATCAATGCATAAACTCTTTTCTCTGCATTGTATTTAACTTTCTGCGCGTCCGTCATCCCTCCTAACGTTAGCTTAACTCCATCAGCTCCCACCGGTGTACTATATCCAATCTCGATGGCTTCCCACATATTCGGATCCACTCCATTGAGGTAGATCTCAAAACGTTGTTTCCAGTGGGGAAACTCATCTAACGTTAAGAGCTTTGGTGGTTTATTATGATTACCCACCTCACTCTCAAGCAACAGCAGGTTTTGTATCCTAGAGTCCTTCCCAGCAGTAAAGGCTGACATTTGATCTTCCATGGCGAATAACTTTAAATCTAATAAAACAAACTGTCACTGGTGCGACTGAAGGATGCGAATGGTCTAGTTGTGCGTATGAACTCTGCGACTGGTTCAATCGTGCGGCTGAACTAAGCGATTGGTTCAGTCGTGCGAATGAAGCTGATGCGTATGAGCACTGCGAACGAACTGTTCAATCGTACGAATGAAGGTGCGACTAGGTCCAATCGTGCGTATGGGCAATGCGAATGGAGTCCAGTCGTGCGAATGGGTCACTCGTGCGACTGAAGCTGCTGTTTTGCGAAATTTTCTAGGTTATACGTGTTTTAGCTGTAAAAACTCGAATTTTCGCAAGGTCTTATCGCCTAAGTCCGTAGAAACCAAACTTTGATGAGCAGGGAACGTCCAAGATCACTTTTGACACCAAAGATTGTGTTTTTAGTGCAAAAAACACAAACTTTTATGCAATCTTGATTGAATCACACGTAATCAAGAGCCAAAGCTCTGATACCACCTGTTAGGACCTGGTATTTGAACGAAATACCTAGTGATTAGCGTGTAAACCAGATCAAATAGTGCGGAATCCTATTTGATTGGCGATCCAATCAGTGAGAACACACGAAGAATCAATCAAGAATTGAATCTAACGTTAGAAGTCAATTGAGAATCGATCTAATGTGTTAGTGAACTTGGAGAACGATTTGGGATGCTTCTGGACGGCTAGGGTACGTCTGGAGTCGTAATGATATGAATGCTTACATTTTTCCACGAATTGGGTTGTATTTATAGGTTAGTATTGTTCATTCGTGCGACTGAACCATAAGTATGGTTCAGTCGTGCGATTGAACCATGCGGTTTATTCATCCACACAACTGAGTGTTCAGTCGTGCGACTGAGCCAATCTTATGTGTCAATCATACGACTGATCCAGTCTCCTGGTTCAGTCGTGCGACTGAGTCAATCGTATGAAGTTATTCATGCGTGTGGTCCATTTGCATGGGCCATTCGCATAAGAACTTCATTAAGTTAAGTTTGAATGTTTCAATTAATATAACTTTATGTGTAACCATTCAAACAATCACAAACCTAATTAACCAATTCAATATCGACTCATTAATGAAATATTAGACATTACACATCACAAACAATCCATATCATTTCATTAATCACTTCACATTACATCATAATCAGACAAACAAGAACTATTACATTTCATATCATGATCTAGGGACATACATGCATCAACAAAATCTCACTTGGAAGCAAAATTATTGTAAGTATATTTTCTTCCGAATCACTTCTTCTGAAAATAAAATCTTCCGAAGTCAATTTAGCTTCGGAAGTTTTCTTTACGCTTCCGAAGACAAATTAGCTTCGTAAGATTTTAAACTTCCAAGATAACTACCTTTTTGGTCATTTTTTCAGAGTTGAGACCGACATCCGGATTTCAAAGTTTATCTTTTGCAATAACTTTGTCTCAAATCCAATCATATAAATAGCCTTTCCAATGGGTCTCCCTCTTTCTTTCTGCATCTTTCAAGCATTAAATTATCCACAAAGCCTCGTTGTTCTTTCAATCTATCTTCTAAAAGCTTTATAAACGGCCAACCCTGAACCCCAAAACCAGCCAGTCTTCATCATGCATCTATACAGCCAACACAACCAATTTGCTCTATTATTTGCTGGAAAAAGGACCTTGGTTTTTTAGAGATTTGTCGCTTTCTCTCAAAATCTTCTTACCGTACAACCCTTACCATTGACCCTACTCTGTATGAAGATCAACTTTTGATGTTCTAGAGGACGTGTCAAAAAGTAATCATGGACGGCGAGAATGTACTCTCTGCCTCAGTATAGGGGAGGACAATTTTCATTACTCTAGCAATCATAAACCAACACCTCCAGCTGGATTGTGAAGATGGTGAGATATCATTCACCAAGTAAACAATCAATGGACCATTCCAACAGATGGTTTATGAAGGTGACTACTCATTCAAAACATTCAGAAAAGGGAAGGTTTCTTCTTAGTGGAAATACCTCCTCCATATGGGCATTCACTCTCGATCCAACAAGCATGGAGTATGGGACCAAGTTGCAGAATACCTATCCTATATTGTGTAGTCACTGGATCGGTAAACATCCGAGCATGTTCTTGACGGAAGGATAAACAAACAGCAAAAACCAAGAGACAATCAATAACACGAACTATAATATAATGGTTTCATTGATAAAACCTAACGATTACAAGCTCGTTACAACATAAGAATCAAGACTCTTGGCAAGGGGAGATCGAGCATGATCTCCCCACTCATCCGGCAGCCCTAGGCTCCGGGAAGACTCCCTCCCCAAACCCTTCACTCTCTACACATTGAAACTGGTATATATAGGCCTCGGCCCATATTAGATGCGACTGGGCCCATTCGTGTGATTGGACCATGCGTATGGTTCAATCGTACGACTGGACCATACGTATGGTTCAATCGTACGACTGGACCATACTTATGGTTCAGTCTTACGAATGACCCAATCGCATCTCTCAGTCGCACGTCTGGCCCATTAGCAAGGCTTAGTCGCACGACTGAGTCTCATTCGCATATGCTCCTGCGAATGACCCAGTTTCATGTGTTTACAACATATCAGGTGTATTACATTAAGCCTAGACTATTCGACAAGCGACGGACACACTATATATGACTATATATGCTCCAACATATATAGTACATGAAATGGTCTAGGGGATCAAGTTCAGGTACTCTCAATTTGTATAAACCAATTTATTTGCAAACTTAGATTCATTTGAATATTACATGTTCCCTAGATATGACAACACATTATAAACTATAAACTGGGCTCACAATTGTGAGGAATAGATAATATTCTAAAACTAGGACAGATGAAGCCCGGCATCTTTAAAATAATAAGAAAAACCACTGTCAGTTTTCTTGGGATATAAACAGCCCTTGTCCTAAAAATATAAAAACAACCTGCTCAAGGTAAAGACTTGGCAATCCCAGCCAATGTTTAACCCACACCTACTTTACCACCACCTACACAGCCTCAAATCACCGTCACCTACACCAAAAAATTCAAACAAACCCCTGCTAAGTCTATGCAGATTAACAAGCCCCCATATACTCACCTCCTCTAAGGAGTAGACAACTCTTATTCCTTATCATATCAGTGCTGAGGTTCTTCATGCTTTGTCTGATGAGCTCACAACACCAACCTTAAGCCATCATCATGAGTCTTAACACTCAGATGATCAACCTTTAGGGGAAAGCTACCATCCCCAGCCTTTAGATCTAAACAAACCAATTCCTAACCTTGAATTCTATGATGATGAAGACACTGGATCCAGTGAGTAACATGAATCTCTCTACTACTCCCCTACTCAAGGAGAGATGAGTGTTCTTGACACTTCCATGTCTAGTCCACATCATCCACCCACTACTGATGTGGATCTCTCTGAACATGTTCAAGAGGTCCATGTGGAAAAGGCTCTTACTTTTGCAAGTGATTACATCATTCAGACCTCAACCACGACAACCTAGTCTCTTAACACTTCTTATGAAGCTGTCACAGAGAAGGGTAAATCTAAAGAACAAGAACGATTAGCTGGTGGTGAAAGGGATGACTTTAGTTATGTACTCTTATTTCCACATGATTCTTTTGATGAAGATAAAGGGAGAATGAAACAAAAGGTGCAAAACTTGACGGATACCTGCACATACCTTGATTCAAAGGTTAGTCACCTGGAATCTCAAGTGGCTACCTTACAAAGGCAGATGCTTAATCAACAACTTGAGATCACTGATCTTAAGGGTAAGCTAGCTGCGAGGCCTGCCAAGCATGCTTAACCATGGCCATAAAAACCTGTAGATGTAGTAGACCTAACCTCCAGCTCCCTTGTGCAAGTAAGCGATGCTACCAAAAAGGGAGAGAAAGTAACTACAATCATAGAACATGGGAGCACTGCCCAGTGAATGGACATTGAGGATTCACCACCCTCAATTGAAACTGTCTAAACTGAACAACCTCCTCTGGCCCATATTAATATGGATGTTATTCTTCAAAGCATATTTGAGCAGGGCTTTATACCAAGGGCCATGTCACCTCCATCTAATCATGTTGACAATCCAATAATAGGATGGAGGTATGATATAGACAGAAAATGCCTTGGTGCTTTCTAGATTCCTGGATTAACAAGAAGTCTTCAACATCTACATCCTGGGATTCTATGAAAGGTTAGAAGAGAAGAACAAGCATGAATAGACAAGGCCTTTTCTACCAAAGTCAAAATTGACAAGCTGATAGGTTAGCAAAGAGGCTTCAAAGGTGGGTGTCTAATGAGTTCAAGAGAAGAACAAGCATGTATAGACAAATGCTAGCAAGGAAAATAGTTGGTCAATTGGATATTGAGTTGGACCTTAAGATTAGCTTCAATGGGGAAACCTCAATTGAAGGCCCAATTGTGGACCCTGTGAACCTTGAGACTCCTACCTCTTCAGCACCAACCCCTCTAAGTGAGACACCAGTTGGTGAAGGTGTCTCACAACCTCTCCCTGGCCAGTAAGTGAAAAACAAGTTCAAGAAGGCCAAAGATCTCTCCTCCTTTAGTCACACAGGCCAATGATTGACAAGTGAAAGAAAGTTCTAACTGCCGTGGCGATTGAGGAGGAGTAAACGGAGATAAAGAGGAAGGCAAGGGAGGAAAGGCAGAGAGAGACTCCTAGTTTCATGCAGGCTATAATCAGGGCTACCTAAAAGCCAAACACTCAAGAAGATGAGTTAAGGGCAACCAGATTGAATTACCTAGGAAATAAGAACTATAATATTGATGATCTGATATCTCTTCCTTTGAATGTGTTAACTGAACTGGAAGACACACAAGTGCCTAAAAAGAGGAAGGACGCTTAGGATGTTGCTTTGCTCCTCAAAACCAAAGAATAAAGAAAAAGAAGAAAAATATATAAAGATCATGTACTCTCCCAAGTTCAAGAGATGCCTGAGGTAGAAATTGTGGCTGTAGAGGAAGAAACTCAAGTAGGCAAAGAGCAAGAAATTAGAACATGATCAACTACTTGAATGCAATAGGTTTCTAGTAGGTAGAAGCTTTACTCCCTCTATCTTATGATTATATAGAGTTTGAGTATCTTAAGTAGTTTGAACAAGAAGCCATTAAAGAAAAAAATCTGCTAAGAGAAATATAAGGAAGGAAGCTCAAATATCAAGGGCCACCATCAAAGCTAACAATAAGAAGTCTGAAGATGGACAAATGATGGTGAGCTTCTTGAAGTTGTATGGGTTCTTCGGAAGGAGGCTTGGTCCTATGTCTTTATCCACAATAGATGAGCACATCAAAATGATCAAGCAAAAGATCATAGGGGTGAGCTTCAAGACTTGCATTCTCCACCAAGTCAAGCTGCACCTACATCTGAGGTCAAGGTCAAACCCAACCAGACAACAGAACCAAGACCTACTCCCGATCAATAGCCATCTTCATCTTCTGACCCATAACAAGGTCCTAGACCCTCTTCTTAACATGTGAAGGAGAATGATCAAACTGAGAAGGAACAATGGAGAAAAGGTGATTAAGACCAATTTTCTCAGTTGAAGTATAGAAATAGGAAAAGGATGCCCATTAGAAGAAACTTGAAGTCAAAGAAGAAGAAAAAGTCTAAGACATTCACCTCTTCACATCAGGATCAGAACATCCTGATGGTAAACCAAAAGAGGCTTCTCAATCAACTCCCTTACATGTAGAGCCTCTAGATGTTGAGAGACCTATCATGTCTTGGGTGTATTTTCCAAACCCAAACATATGGTATGTCACAAGAAATAAAGGAGGTCAACAAGTATTCTTCTGGGAGAACAAACTTGACCTGCCTGAGCATGATTTTTTGGACATGAGCAGATACTATGAAAGCCTGAAGAATATAGACCAGCTGATGAAAAGAGGAATGACTCTGATTCTAATGATGGTTGTAAACAAGTGAAAGATCAAACTTCATAGTAATTTTCAAGTTTTGGTATCATCAGCCAAAGGAAAGTTTGTAAGATCAAGAGGTTTATCTTAGAGGATGATGCTAACCAAAGATCTTTTGGTATGCAATAAAGTATAAGGAAGTAATTCGGAAGATTTGACAATGTACAGAGAAAACTAAGTGTCAAATCTTTTAAATCCAAAGATTGAAATCTTCCAAAGACAAAAGTGAAGTCTTCTGAAGCTTGAAGACATAGTCTTCTAAAGCTTAAAGACTGAATTCTTCCTAAGACTAAGAAAACAAGTGTCTACTGACAAACTTTTGACAAAAGAAAAAGACCTTTCTGTTGTTAGCTCTTAAGACTCACCAACTTATATAAGTTGGTAATTACATGTTTACTTTTGTCAACTATACATCATGATCATTTATTTATAGCTTCCTACCTTAGTACTTTTATCCTTATTGTAATACAATAGGATGTGAGCTATGGCATGTCATAGTCACATGCCAAAAGGCAATATGCCTTTTGACTCTAGATTGATCTTGTTGTCTAGATGATGTCCAACTACCCTTCAAAATTTTATAGGATGTCGTATAAAGTATCTCATGTATCAATTTTAGGACTAAGCTTTTTGTAATATTGGAAAACACTTGAGGACATTATACATCATCCTTGAAAACCAACCTTGTGTTCTTGAGTATTCTTACTAGTTATTGTTAATTTTCTGTCTGATTTCTTATTTGATCTAGTAAGTATGTTTAGTTGATAATCTTCAACTGTGAAATTGTTATGAACCATTACATAGTCCTGTATAATATTGATGGGACATTGCTTTTGCCAAATTCAAAAAACTAAACTGCAATTTATACATGCAAACTGTCATTTATCATCTCCTTAACAACAGTTTTAGATAATTGTATTAAGTATTATTTTTATTATAAATGAATAAATTCAAAATATTAATCTTTATACATTTATATAACTAAAATATAATTTCACTATACATGGTTTCCCATCTGATTGCATTACTACTATTGTAAGAGTCCACAATGTCGTTATTATAGGCATCGGATATTGACCCTCTAAGCATACAAATACAAAGTGACATCCAGTAATATGAGCAACTGTAACTACTGGGTGTTGTATGAGTTCTTAAGGACCTTTACATAATGGGAAGTAAGTGGAAGAAAGTCGATGAGATAAGCAGTGAACAGATACATCAAACCTATTGCAGATTAATATACTTGTGTAAGGCAAGAGCATCCAATGCTTGTATGGCGCTAGACCCGATTCGAAGAAGTCCAATGAACATTTGGTATTATCATATGATCCAGTAAAGACAATTCTATGTAGGTTAAATATACTGTGCAATTCATGTAAAAGTTCATACCTAAGGTTTAGCCAATTTTCCTCCTTGTATCCCATGGAAACAGAAACCGCACGGGAGCCGCTTATCCCATCACTTTTAACATTTTAGACATGTGTGATGTTAGGATGAAATATTTGTGGTATCTCACGAATTTGGGGGTGGCAATAAAAAGATGCTTGAGTTGTCACGTAAGAACTATGTCTCGGGGTTTCTTCACTTAACCCCATAAAATCATAGCTAACAAAGTTATTTAAGTTTAAGTAGCTTTGCTAAAATAATGGTTAAACCTATGGAGGGTCCAGTTGAGCTTGTGGAGGGTTTGGTTTTTTGGTAATTTAGATTTTGTACTTGGTCTTTCACGAGTGTTTTTTGTACTGCATGCTCATTATAAATTGTGCATATTGGATCGAATATACCTTTTAGCTTATCTAACATGCTCCTTTTCACCACATTATTAATTGTTATTATATGTTTCTTTATACATCTCAAGTTGTTCATCACATCTAATACCTTCCTCATCTTGGTTTAATAATGCGTGTGAAAAATCCAGTTTCTTCTGAAAAGGTATCTATAGTATATAGTGGAATGGGTTCACCTGCATTCAAATACCATGAGCATGCCCCTCGAAAAATTTAGCACGTTCATTATTATGATTGACACATACAACCTGTATTTTCCAACCTCCATGTTGTATGTGATGTTTTGCTATAAGCTGAAATGGACATCCAGCTTTCTTTGTCCCTGAATGTGTTGTTGACTCTGAGGTTGTCTTGTACACACCACCATGATCACACATAAGATATGCCTTATTGACAAAACTATCCATGGTATTCTTTGTTCCCTATGTGACATTAACGTATCCATGATTGAGTATTGTGCTCTTTACCCGGTCCATAAGCTCCACTCGTGTCATGTACACCCAATCATTGTAAAATGGTGAAGTCATGTTGTGAGCAACACTTTCATGTGAACAATTTTTGTAAGCACTAGACATTGTAGAAATGAATGGTTGAATTGAAGCTCCTCTCCATGTTGTATGTGATGTTTTTGCAATAAACCATCTTGTAACCAAAACAAATGATTAAGTCATAAAATTATCCAACATAATGATAAGGTTATAAAAGTAAAACAAATCATCCAACCTAATGATAAAGTCTTAAAACCATCCAACATAGTTATAAAGTCATAAAACTTAAACAAACCATTTAACATTATAGTAAATTCATACAACCATCCAAATAATAAAATAAAATGGCAATCCATTCATGTAACAGCCTGAAATTGTCTTTAAAGCCAACGAAAGAAGAAAAAGAAATAAAGTCCAAAGTCGGGGGGACCAAACTCGCCAAAACGGGAGAAGGTAGGATGAGTCGGAATATGAAAGGGGGAAAACACCCCCATACTCACCATTTTTCAGCCAAGAAGAGAGGAGAGGAGAAGAAAAAGGAGAAAATAATAGAAAAGCTTGGTTCAGGTGGATTCGAGCGTGAAAATCGAAGTGTAGCGGGTCAAATCGAAGCTCTACTCGACGGGATCATTTATGTGAGTTCTAGAACCACTCTTTTACACGTTTTTGAATGATTTTGGAGCTGGAACACATCTGAAAATCATTTTTCGGGTATTTGGGTGTAAACCTGTTTATGTATGTATGTGTATGTGTATGATTCGTTTGGGGCTTGATTTCAGGCTTGGTTGTGCTTGAATGGTGTCGTGGTATGCTTCCCTAAGGTTTAGAATGGTTAATTTGGGCTTAAAAGAGGTTTGGAGGAGTTTGGAGGTCGAACATGGCAACTGCAGTTCGGGATGAACTGCATTCTGCGCATAGCTAGGGCTATGCGACTGGAGGACCATGCGTCCGAATGGCATGCGATTGGGTCCATACGCACGAAAGGAGTGCGACTGAGGTTCATTCGCATGAAAGTAATGCGACTGAAGGAATGCGGATGAAGGTCATGCGACTGAATGAAATGCGACTGGAGTCCATGCGACTGAAGGTCATGCGACTGGAGTCCAAACGCCTGTGAGTCGTGCGATTGAGGTCCATACGCACGACAGGTGTGCGACTGAGGGCCATTCGCATAAAGGTCATGCGACTGAGGTCCATACGCCTGGATGTCATGCGACTGAGGTTCATTCGCATGGGAAGCATGCGATTGGAGGCTATACGACTGGAGGTCCATTCGCCTGAGTGTTCTCATACGCATGAGTGACCATGCGACTGAATAGGGTCCATACGCCCGAATGACCATAGTATTGTCTGACTTTCGGAAGTGCGGACGTAGGCTCGGATCTTTGGGGTTGTAGACGATGTGATGAACTGATGATGATGATGATGCGATGCATGATGATGTGTGATGCCTTATGGTTTTATATGATGTGATGCGCGTGATTCGTGTGATGTTTGATGTTGTGTGATTGTGCATGATGTATGTTATGTATGTATGATGTTGTATGTTGTTATGTTCCTTATTGTTATGTGTGATTGTCTTCCCGTGATTTGCTTGAGTGTTAATGAATGTAATGAAAGTATTATGTAACGTAAAGTGGAAGATAATGAAAAGAGGAACTTAATGAATGAATGTAAGCATGAACGAACAGATGAGAGTAAGGTTGGCTTGCAAAAGAAGAAAGGAGGTTCACGACTCATTGAGAGTTGTTAGCTCAACTGTGTGTATTATAGCGTGCGATCTTGGCTAACTCATAAGGGGACATAGACACAGTAGGGAGTTCAATTTTGGTAACTGCTCCAATATGTACGATGTGGTATTCACTGTGTGCTATGTAGCGTGCGATTTTGGCTAACTCATGTGGGTTCATACACACAGTAGGGGGTTCAGTTTTGGTAATTGCCTCGATATGTGCGATGTGGTATTACTGTGTGTTATGTAGCGTGTGATTTTGGTTAACCCATGAGGCAGCGTGCGATTCTGGCTAAACCCCAAGAGTTCTTACACACACAGGGGGAGTCGGTCTTGGTGACCACTCCGTTGGTGCGATTTGTGCGATATGTACGACGGATAGCATAAGGGACTATAGACACAGTGGGGGTTCAGTTTTGGTAACTGCTCCGATACGTGCGATGTGGTATTTACTGTGTGCTATGTAGCGTGCGATTTTAGCTGCCTTATGCGTGCGATTTGTGCGATATGTACTTTGGGTACGAAGATGCGAAGGTGTGATTAGTGCGATATGTGTGATATGAGCGAACGTAAGAAAAGAAGTTATGAACGAATAAAGCAAATGATAATGTATCGTGCGATGATTAATGAATAAGGATGTAACGAACGAAATGGAAGATAATAAATATATTATCTGTATGTACGTATGATGTGTGATCACGTTCTAAAGCATAGTATGATTTGAAAGAAAGTAATGAAAGGTTTTAATAAAAGAAAAGTATGTTTTATTATAAAAGTAGAACTCACTCAACAAGGCTGACTTTGATGTGTTTCCAGTTGGCAGGTATGTTGCTGAGGATGGCACGGGGCGACTACTCAGCTCCTTTGGGATGGCATCCAATGTTATAATGCTTTTGTAATGAAATGGAACAACTATTTTGTAATTGGACGACGCTGTATTATGTTACAAAAGCATTTTGATGAAATGAAAATGTTGTGTGTAATGTTTCCGCTGCAACGTTTATGAAAGTTAAATGTAATTATATGTTTTATGTGCGATAAGGATCCAACTGTAAGCGTCCCGGAGACGGGGCCTTACAAGTTGGTATCAGAGCCAAAGTTTAAGTGAAATGGGTAAATTTTCAAAATAAATCTTAACTTAAACTGAGAATGGGACGGAAAAGGGAAGGGATGCCAGTCTAAGTAGATGCGTGCCATCAGGTATTTTCGTAATGATAACCGATATTATGTGCGCATGTTATATGGTTTATGTGTTGCTGGTAGATTTAGATACTGATGTAGTCAGGATAGGTAATGCTCGGGGTATGAAGAGTAAAGTAAGTGGCTAATCACAACTGGCCACTGTAATTAGGGGCTTACTATACTTGACATAAACTGAGCTATTTCCTTGAATGACCGTGTTGGTGTTTGAATCTTTTAGTGTGTGTGAGGATGGCTGGTGGTAGATCGTCTAAAGCTTCTCGTGGTGGAGGTGGTGGTGGACGTGGTGCTGAACCACGGGTCACGAGGGGAAGACCCAGAGTTGAAAAAGTGGTTCATGAAGAACCTGAGACCCCTCATCCGGAGGGTGGTGATGAGAGTGCAAATTTGAGGGCCTCAATGAAAGAGGCAACTGCAGGGGAGGTTCATCAGGTCATGCAGACGATCTTACTGTTTGTGGTGACCAAAGTGATTAAGGTTGTAAAGGAAGGAGAAAGGAAAGAGAGGAACAGGTCCTCGGGAGGACGGGAGCAACCGGAGCCTGAAACGGTTCTCTCTGATGATGAAGAAGAAGAAGAAGAAGAGCCTGCGCCGGAGGCGGCACGAGGCTGTAACTATGGGGCGTTTCAGCTATGCAAGCCCCCTACTTTCGATTGAAATGGCACCGCTACTACTGCTCACCGGTGGGTGAGAGAAACGGAAGCTGTTTTGAACATCAGCGAATGCCGGGAGGATCAGAAAGTAAAGATTGTTGCCCACTCTTTTGTGGACTCAGCTCTGTGTTGGTGGGACAATATTGTCCAAGTTGAGGGTAGTCGGGCTATCGAAAGGATGAGATGGTCAGAGTTGAAGAGGTTGGTGATTGAGGAGTTATGTCCTCATCGTGAGATGGAAAAAGTGGAGAGAGAGTTTCTGCAGCTGGAAGCAGGAACAATGACGCATCAGCAGTACACCACCAAATTCAACGAAATGGCACGGCTGGTGCCGGATCAGGTGACACCTCTGTCGCGAAAGATCAAGAGGTATATTCAGGGCTTGCCGACGATTATTCGTAGGCACATGATCGCTGCCCGACCGAGCACGTTTAGGTCGGCAGTTGATTTGGCAGGAAGTTTGTACGATGAAAGAACTGTAGTGGTGGTGGCTGAAGACAGCGAGAAAGGTGATGGAGACCAGAACTGGAGGGGGAAGAAAACTGGACGGGGTGGTGTCCCAGCGAATAGTAAGCATGCACGGGGGAATGACCGTCGTGTGGTCACACCTGGTGCGGGGTCGGATAGATGTGGTAAATGCGGGATGGAGCATTCGGGAGGATGCAAAAGGGGACCAAATACTTGCTTCAAGTATGGGAAGCCTGTTCATGTGGCTAGAGAATGTGGGACTGTGAGATGTTATAATTATGGAGAAATTGGCCACATGAGCAGGGACTGTAAGAAGCCAAGGGCGGAAGGTTCGGGAGTGAAGAGGACCGGAGGATAAGGACAGAAGGCGAACGCCGCGCCTACACGATGATGCAGGAGGAGGCTAGGGCGGACCCCGATGTTGTGTCAGGTACGTTACTAGTAAATCAATCCTTAGCCTTTGTGTTATTCGATTCTGGCGCTAGTAAAAGTTTTATTCCTACTACTATCTGTGCTATATTGTCTGCTAGTAATAAGAATATAGATATGCCATTCGATTTGGTTCTTGGAATGGATTGGTTAGTGGATTTTGAGGCGAACATTGTTTGTCGTGGGAAGATGATCCGATTGACAGCGCCTGACGGAAGTTTGATAACGGTTTATGGTGATCGGGTCGCTACGATTCCGAAGGTGATATCGATGGCAGTGGTGGGAAAGTGCATGAGGCATGGACGTATGGCCTACTTGAGAAATGGTGCAGCATTACCCACGCTTGTTCGAGGAATAACAGGTTTTGGGGACGAAACCTATATAAGGGGGGTGGACTTGTAACGCCCGGAAATTTTCTTTAAAGCCAACGAAAGAAGAAAAAGAAATAAAGTCCAAAGTGAACTCGCCAAAACAGGAGAAGGTAGGATGAGTGGGAGTATAAAAGGGGAAGAACACCCCCCACACTCACCATTTTTCAACCAAGAAGAGAGGAGAGGAGAAGAAAAAGGAGAAAAGAAGAGAAAAGATTGGTTCGGGTGGATTCGAGCGTGAAAATCGAAGTGTAGCGGGTCAAATCGAAGCTCTACTCGACGAGATCGTTTATGTGAGTTCTAGAACCCCTCTTTTACACGTTTTTGAATGATTTTGGGGCTGGAACACATCTGAAAATCATTTTTCTGGTATTTGGGTGTAAACCCGTTTATGTATGTATATGTATGTGTATGATTCGTTTGGGGCTTGATTTCGGGCTTGGTTGTGCTTGAATGGTGGCGTGGTATGTTTCCTTAAGGTTTAAAATGGTTGATTTGGGCTTAAAAGAGGTTTGGAGGAGTTTGGAGGTCGAACATGGCAGCTGCAGTTCGGGATGATCTGCATTCTGCGCACAGCTAGAGCTATGCGACCGGAGGACCATGCGTCCGAATGGCATGCGATTGTGTCCATACGCACGAAAGGAGTGCAACTGAGGTTCATTCGCACGAAAGTAATGCGACTGAAGGAATGCGGATGAAGGTCATCCGACTGAATGAAATGCGACTGGAGTCCATACGCCTGTGAGTCGTGCGATTGAGGTCCATACGCACGACAGGTGTGCGACTGAGGGCCATTCGTATGAAGGTCATGCGACTGAGGTCCATACGCCTGGATGTCATGCGACTGAGGTTCATTCACATGGGAAGCATGCGATTGGAGGCTATACGACTGGAGGTCCATTCGCCTGAGTGTTCTCATACGCATGAGAGACCATACGACCGAATAGGGTCCATACGCCCAAATGACCATAGTATTGTCTAACTTAAGGAAGTGCGGACGTAGGCTCGGATCTTTGGGGTTGTAGACGATGTGATGAGCTGATGATGATGATGATGATGATGCGATGCATAATGATGTGTGATGCCTTATGGTTTTATATGATGTGATGCGCGTGATTCGTGTGATGTTTGATGTTGTGTGATTGTGATGTGTGATGTGTATGTTATGTATGTATGATGTTGTATGTTGTTATGTTCCTTATTGTTATGTGTGATTGTCTTCCCGTGATTTGCATTGAGCGTTAATGAATGTAATGAAAGTATTATGTAACGTAAAGTGGAAGATAATGAAAAGAGGAACGTAATGAATGAATGTAAGAATGAACGAACAGATGAGAGTAAGGTTGGC
This sequence comes from Flaveria ramosissima, assembly GCA_025215565.1. Lineage (NCBI taxonomy): Eukaryota > Viridiplantae > Streptophyta > Magnoliopsida > Asterales > Asteraceae > Flaveria > Flaveria ramosissima. The sequence continues at coordinate 24,831,371 of CM046046.1, read as the reverse complement.
TTGCAAAAGAAGAAAGGAGGTCCACGACTCATTGAGAGTTGTTAGCTCAACTGTGTGTGTATTATAGCGTGCGATCTTGGCTAACTCATAAGGGGACATAGACACAGTAGGGAGTTCAGTTTTGGTAACTGCTCCAATACGTGCGATTTTGGCTAACTCATGTGGGTTCATACACACAGTAGGGGGTTCAGTTTGGTAATTGCCCCGATACGTGCGATGTGGTATTTACTGTGTGTTATGTAGCGTGCGATTTCGGCTAACCCATGATCAGCGTGCGATTCTGGCTAAAACCCAAGAGTTATCACACACACAGGGGGAGTCGGTCTTGGTGACCACTCCGTTGGTGCGATTTGTGCGATATGTACGATGGATAGCATAAGGGACTATAGACACAGTGGGGGTTCAGTTTTGGTAACTGCTCTGATACGTGCGATGTTGTATTTACTGTGTGTTTTGTAGCGTGCGATTATATAAGTTTAAGTATCTTAAGTAGTTTGAACAAGAAGCCGTTAAAGAAAAAAGTTGCTAAGAGAAAGATGAGGGAGGAAGCTCAAAAATCAAGGGCCACCATCAAAGCTAACAATAAGAAGTCTGAAGATAGACAAATGATGGTGAGCTTCTTGAAGTTGTATGGGTTCTTCGGAAGGAGGCTTGGTCCTATGTCTTTATCCAAAATAGATGAGCACATCAAGATGATCAAGCAAAAGATCATAGGGGTGAGCTTCAAGACTTGCATTCTCCACCAAGTCAAGCTATACCTAAATCTGAGGTCAAGGTCAAACCCAACCCGACAACAGAACCAAGACCTACTCCCGATCAATAGCCAACATCATCTTCTGACCCATAACAAGGTCCTGGACCCTCTTCTTAACATGTGAAGGAGAAGGATCAAACTGAGAAGGAACAATAGAGAAAAGGTGATTAAGACCAATTTCTCAGTTGAAGTATAGAAAGATGAAAAGGATGCCCATTAGAAGAAACTTGAAGTCAAAGAAGAAGAAAAAGTCTAAGGCATTCACCTCTTCACATCAGGATCAAAACATCCTGATGGTAAACCAAAAAAGGCTTCTCAAACAACTCCCTTACATGTAGAGCATCTAGATGTTGAGAGACCTATCATGTCTTGGGTGTATTTTTCAAACCCAAACAGATGGTATCTCACAAGAAATAAAGGAGGTCAACAAGTATTCTTCTGGGAGAACAAACTTGACCTGCCTGAGCATGATTTTTCGGACATGAGGAGATACTCTACATATATATATATATATATATATATATATATATATATATATATATATATATATAGTTTTTGTGAGAACCCTTTAATCCACTATCAACCACTGATCAAAATTTGAGTGGTCAAGATCTTTTTTTTTTCTTTTTTTATTCAATAAGGACAAAATAGTCAATTAACCCACACCTATTACCTACTATTTTCTTTTTTATTTAAAACATTTTCCCCCTTGTTTTTAAAACTTTTATAACTTTGTTATTTTTTAAATAGATTGCATCATTAAATTCATTATATTTTTCTCTTTAATTCCCATATACACTTGCAAATTGTATTTTTTACCCGCACTAACGAAATTACACCAGTGACCTAGACTATTGTTACACAACTGTAAAAAAACTTTAATCTTGCACTATAACTAACAGTAACATCTTATAATCTTGCACTAATGTACCGACCTTTTACACCCAATATTAAACCACTCAAATTAACAATAACATCCACATTACGACAACGTAACAACCAGATGACTTTACACCATGTTATACTAATGTAATCTTTAGTAAATTCGTAACGAAAACATCTACTTACACTGCTAAATACATGATATTACAGCACTCCAACTAAAAGTAGCACAATCATTACAACAACCAAACGACATTACATCAATGTAAACCAATGTAAACTAATGCAAACCAATATTAACAAATATTAAACAATCTGTAAATAGATGTAAAACAAACTAAAAGCCTTACATCATTCAAACTTACAGTAATACCGTCATTACAACAACCTAACAACCAAATGACAATAAATTATGTAACTACACCACTATAACCAAATTTCAAAACTATAAAGAAATCAAATAAACAAAACTACACCAAATATGGACCCATAGTTGAACCCATATCTTCGGTGGAGAAAGGGTGGTGTTTGACCGGTAGTCGAGGCGAAGATGTTGTGGTGGTCGAGACGAAGAAGATGACGTGGTGGTCGAGACGAAGAAGATGACGTGGTGTAAAAGTATAAAATTCGACTCACATCGATGTATGAGGGGATGTGGGTGGTGACAATGATGATGACAATGGCAATTGTGGCGAAAGTGTGATGGCGGTGGTAGAGTGGTAGTGGTGGTAGTGTGGTGGTGGTTGAGAGATGGTTTATCAGATGGGGTTCTTCTAAATAAGAAAACTAAAAAAAATGACTTTTATATAAAGTAGATGGAGATTAGGTTTGAGCTAAGTATAATGGTTCAAAAGACTCAATTACCCCTCAATTGATCTATGCCATCAATTTTAAAAAAATACAAAATTTATAAAATCAATGGCCATAAGATGAGTTAAAGGGTTTTCACAAAAACTAAGAGTTCTTACATGAACCACCCTATATAGATATAGAGATAGATATAGAGAGAGAGTAGAGATAGGAGAGAGAGAGAGATAGAGATAGAGGAGATAGATAGAGAGAGATAGAGAGAGAGATAGAGAGAGATAGATAGAGAGATAGAGAGAGAGAGATAGATAGAGAGATATATATAGATAGATATATATATGTATAATATATATATATATGTGTATATATATATATATATATATATATATATATATATATATATATATATATATATATATATATATATATATATATATATAGGGACACATTCAATTGAAAACCAAGTTTTTGTAAAAAACCAAAAGAACTAATCTAAGCCTTAGATAAACTAGATCAATGGTTGCAATTAAAAGTGACAAAATTGTAGTTTTTTGAGTTTTATATACTAATTACAATCCATGATAAGGGTAAAATTGGTACTACAAAATATATTTAAAATCAAATTAGATCGTGGGGTTATTTATAGAATAACCTCTTGTTTTGTCTTTTTGTGAAACATGTTTACCTATTTGTTTAAACTCATACAAACATACATCCATGAAGATTTGAAATTAAATTATAAACATACAAACTTGCATACACTTAAAAAAATAAATTGTCTATCTCATAGATTTTTTTACCCGCAATGCAGGAAGATCTGGAATTAAATTTTAAATACTAGTAATCGTTAAGGAATATGGGTAAACTTGGACTTTTATAAAAATATTTAAAATTCATATTAGATCGTTTGGCGCATTTAATTCAACTGAAATTAAATACAAAACATCCTAATAGTTTATTATGTTTTATTGTAATTCTTTTATTTTTTAATGTTTCACTGGATAACACTACATTTTATTCTAGCTTGTACCGATTTTTTTTCTTTTTTTTTCAACAAAAACTCATTTCTCTCTATAACAGATTTTATTCTTGAAAAGAAGTTTTTAATACTTTATATTATCTACTATTTTACTTTAAAATATCGTGTATGAGTTTTTGTTTTTTATATTTTTAATTAAGTTATCATATATATTATTACTTTATCGACTACTATCTTTATTTAGATTTTGTTAATTTGTATGATTCTTTTATCATTTGTTATCTTTTTAAAATATATAACTTTTAGATCATTTAAGTTTTTCACTTACATAAAATTGTAAAAATTTATACGTTCATTAATGCATATTAAAACTCAGTAGAAACATTGAAAAATGCATATGCATATATGCATAGGTGCATATATGCATAATTACATATAATTGCATATATCCATATTCACGTATGTTCATAATTGTATTTGCTTCAATTCATAGATATGATTAAATTTGCCTTCATCCTCAATTTAACAATTACACAGTTTCTAGTATTGAGGACATTATAACACAACTATGCCAACATGGTAATGTAAACATTAAAAATATATACTCTACCAAAACAATAGAGAATAACAACACATTAAACTGCGACGACGTTTGTTGACATATATACATGAGTGTGATATTTAATATAAATTAATGCCCTGAAGATAAGTTAACACTCTTTGTATAAATATTATAGTTGCAATAAAACAGTTGCAATATTGAAGATGCATAATATCACGGTTTGCGACCAATACATCAGATTCAACAACTACACGGTGTAAATTAGTATGTTCTTGTATTGCTTCTACGAAATCCGACATCATAGGTAAGAAGAAAAATTGTGAAACTTACCTTGTCTTCAATCATCGAGTTTACATAGATCATACAACATGATACCAAATTGGAATATTGAATCCATTTAAAAATAAGGCAACGAACTTGCATATTGATCGTCTGCTCGTGAATTCAAATGGGAACGGTTACGGGCAACCCATGATTTGGGGATTGGATTTGCTAAATTACTATAATGGCCCTATTAGTAATTAATCAATTAAAAAGTTATAAAAAAGAATAAGTGGCTGTAAATAGTTCTTTTGGTTTAGAACTAAATTATGGTTTTCATTTGAAAGCCCCTCTCTCTCTCTCTCTCTCTCTCTATATATATATATATATATATATATATATATATATATATATATATATATATATATATATATATATATATATATATATATATATATATATATATATATATATATATTGTTGGATCTAGAGAGGCTGTTGCAACCAAAACTAAGTCACTTAGAAGATTTTGAGTACAACATACAAAGGACTTCCGAAGCCAAGTGTAGAACTTCCGAAGGAAGAAGGAGCTCTTCCGAAGTTTAAGTGTAAAATACACTTCCGAAGGAAAACTCCAACTTCCGAAGACAAAGAAGCTACTTCCGAAGATCAAGACTTAAAGACAAAGATCTGAAGTCAACTTCCGAAGTACAAGAAGTCCTCAAAGCCTCGGAAGCATAGAAGCATCTTCCGAAGTATAAGTGGCTTCGGAAGAACTTGTTCTTCCGAAGCCAGTTAACCTTCGGAAGACACTTCTATTATCCAGTAGACATAAGTATGGTCTGTCTGACACTCCGCTGCAAATCTCTGAGATACTGCATGGTGTTTTCTCAAAAGCCATGTAGTTGACCATACTTTAATCTACTGTATACCTTTTTATGTTAAGTACAGTTGCCATCTTTAGTTGGTGAAAAAGGTAAGTCATGGACATGTCATGACTACCATTTATCTAAGATACCTTAACTATAGCATTGTAGTATATGCTTTAGTCGTAGGTTTCCAACTGGTATCAAGTATAACCGGCTGTAGGATCTAGTATATATAGTTTCTCATTGTAACTCTTGTTTCATGCTTGTAAGTGTCTTGTAATCTTGAGTTGAGAAGTAATATATACAAGTACCTTGAAAATACTTCTGCTTGTTCTTTTGATTACTTATTATATTATTATCAACTCTTGTTAAAAGCATTGCTTCATCTTATTTGAGTGTTATTATAAGTGAGTTTGAGAGAATCACAAGTGTTTAAGTGACAAAACCCGATCCTGCAATTGGTATCAGAGCTTTTTAGGCTCTTGATTGTGAGATCTTACCATCCTAATCAACCAGTTTTTCACTCCTCCTTATACCTCACTCAAAAATGGCCCTCATCATATCTGAAGTTGAGATGGGAACGATGACCAAAGCTCCCATCATCGACCCTGAAAACTTCAGGTCTTGGAGCAGAAGAATGGAAGGCTTCATCAGATACCAGGATAGCAAGATGTGGCAATCCATCGTTAATGGCCCGTATAAGCCAAAAGTTGCTGGTGGAAACGGTGCCATGATCGAGAAGGCCGTTGAAGACTATTCCGATGAAGATAGGAAGAAGCTTGACATAGACAGCAATGCTATGACTGTTCTTATGACTGCAATCCCAAACTCCATCATGGTGGGGTTTGAGCATTCTAAGTCTGCTAAAGAACTCTTTGATGCTCTTGCTCAAATGTACTCAAGCTCGAATGATTCAAAGAAGGACTCACTGAAGCAGCAGTTTGAGAACTTCACCTATGTTGCTGGAGAAACTTTTAGCCAGCAATATTTCAGGTATATGGATCTTATCTCTTCCCTTCAATCTGTGGGAATCACTTAAGAACTTAGAGACCTTACTAGAAAGTTTATGAGTGCTCTACCCAATGAGTGGACATTCTACTGTGTCTTCATCAAGAGAACAGAGAATTTGAATACACTCACCATGACCGAACTCTATGGGATCCTTGATGGATACCGTTTGGAAATGGAAAGCAAGAAGGGTCACCAAGCAAGCAGACCCTTGAGCCTTCCTGCTAGCAACGCTTTAATGGTTGCTGAAGGCTCAGGCATCTCCCAGTCTCAACAGTACCTGACCTACACTCAGCAGCCATCTTGTTCATCTGGGCCTTACATCACATTTCCTGAGACTCCAAGGTCTCATCAAGCTCAGCAAAGCTCCTTCCAGGAGGGCTGTGCATTTGTCTCAGGGAGTGGACACTCCAATGATCATCAATTCTGCTTTGATGATCTTGAGTGATTTAGCCCGGATGACATAGAGTATGGACATAGTCCAACAAATGGCTCTTCTAACCTACAGAGCGAAGAAGTTCTTTAAGAGAACTGGAAGGCAATTCCCTCAAAACCCAATCACCAGCAAGTTTGGGTTTGACAAAAGCAAGGCTAAATGTTACAACTGTAACCAGCTTGGCCATTTTCCAAGGGAATGCAAGGCTCCCAAGTCCAACCCGGGAACCTCACAGGCCTCCACACATCCTTCTACACCAAAGCCCAACGGAAAATCAACTGAAACAGCAGCAATGGCTCAAGAAGTTGACTGGAGCTTCATGGTTCAAGATGTGACTCCTGCTCAAGCACTCATGGCAGGAACAGATGAAAACAAGGTATATGAACATCTCTGTACCCCTGCTTGTATTGCTAAGGTTAAACTTTATCAGGACTACAATATGGAAATTAAATCTGATATTGAGTCTTTAAATGTTTTAAAATCTGATTTTATAAGGGCTGAATCTGACTACCAAAAGAAAATTGAGGAGTTAGAGAAAACTGTGTCCCTCTTAAAACATGAACACACCAACTACAAGACTCAAATCAAGGATTTAATATCCAAATTGACTGAGGCTCAAGCCCAGCTTGTCACTGCTGAGGCTCAAGCCAGGAAGTATGCTATTTCCGAGCAAAATTTCCAAGCCATACTTGCATCATCCTCTCACTCCAAACTCTGTTATCAAAACAAAAGTGGGTTGGGAACTAATGAAATTGCTCCACCACACTCTTATGAGTTTGTAAGACAACCAAGGTGTGGTACTGAAGAGCAAGAGGTTCCATCTGTTGACCCACCTTCTCAAGAGTCAAAAGTGATGCAACTATGGAGACCATGACCATCACAGGGAAGGAACAGGTAATTGTGCCCTCCCCAGCCAATGATGATCAAACCCTAACCACCAAAGCCAGAAGAAGCAGGGCTAAAGCAGCCAGAAAAACGGCCAAGAAGGTGGCTGAATCCAAACTGAAGATAGACCCAAAGCAAAAGGGTGTATTCATATCAGCAGGATTTCAGGTGGTTGGACCTTCTGATTCAGGAAAAGAGTACAGTACCAGTACTCCTATCCTACCAAAGGATCAGAAGTTAAAGGGAAAGGTTGCTGATGAGGAGAAAAAGAATAAGAAACAGCAACCCTCTCATTCCTAGAAAGTTAACATTGCATGCATAATGTGTGGTCTGCAAAACCACATGGCTAAATGTCACACCCCCGCTAAAAGCGGAAACACGGGGATGTAACGAGACCGGGATCGTCATAACACATGGTAAGCGATAGAGAGCAATATAAATACATGATGACAAGCGTGTCATGACGACACCCGACAACAAGGGGACTTGTGTCGTGTTTAGTCAATGTTCACGACAACATAGCCATAAGCAACATGATAATGATAACACATATTCACATAAGATGAAAATGTAAATGTTAATTCCCACAACCCGGGAACAAGTTTCAAAAGTTGATAATTGTTTACAAGCGTTAACATTGTTCAAAAAGATTGTTTAACAAAACATGATAAGTCCCAAAAATGCATCCTAGGGTCTCCACTAAGGCAGCACACCTAGATTCCTGGACTTGCATGATCACCTGAAAAGATATGCTTAAAACGGTCAACAAAATTGTTGGTGAGTTCGCAGGTTTATGTAATAAAAATGTAAGTGATGCTGTAATAGATAGCGCGTCGGAATACCGTGAATACAGTTATTACACAAGTAAATATCACATGACATGAGCTTTGCAACCAAACCTAGCGACGTACACAAAGAAATTGTCGGCATATATTCACCCAAGGGCCCGTTCCTGGCCACTGATGGTACCAACTAGTATACCATCGAACGAGGGTGGGGGTGTCAACCCAGTAGTACTACCAATACCTAACCGTCGGTTCCCACACTGGAATTAAATAGTTGCAAAGATAGAACCACACAGCAGACCCAAGCATGTATCAAATAGTACTTGCAACACAGTATCACGTTGATTCCTTGTATGTAAAATGTATGTAAGTTGTACAGCATAAAAATTGTGTAAGCATACTTTTCCCCCAATTTGTAAATGATTGAAATATTGTGTAAGCGTAAAAAGGGGCCAAGAAACTCACTTGTTAGGTGGTAAGTATGTATGAGCGATGTATCCCAAATGTCGAATGCAAATAAACAGTCAAACACCTATTGACAGTTATTGTATAGCATTAATGATATGATATATGTATAAGCGCGCAATAATGATGGGTCGGTTCGGGTCGTATCGGATGGGTCGCGTACAACACACACAGACTGACACACGTACTAGATCTTATGTAGATCCAAGTACAAGACATTGTTGCCACTAATGATGATGTTAAGTAAAAGTATCGTTGTTTATTGAAGAAGCATTGAATAAGTGTCAATAGTTATAAGTCATTTCGATCGTTTGTAAAGCGTTAGTTAAATTTGCTCAAAATAGTTTCTGTGCCCTTTCCCGCGTTGACTTTAATATTTGTGGCCAAACAATGGCATTATTGTGTTAGTGTTACCTCGACACCACACGACACACTCACGCCACGCACAAGGGGTCAAACACAACAGATTTCAGTCGCACAACAAGGTCAGACGCACGACTCAACTTCCATTCGTGCGAATCAACCCTCAATCGTGCGAATCAGCTTCATTCGTACGATTGAGCCTTCATTCGTATGATTGGCCTTCAGTCGTACCACACAACACCCAATCGCAAGACTCAACTTCCATGCGCACGAATCAACCTTCAATCGTGCGAATTAGCTACTTTCGTACGACTGAACCTTCATTCGTGCGATTGGACTTCAGTCGTGCGAATCACATTCATTCGCACACATTCAGTCGGTCACCTGACTCAATCGCACACAATCACTCAATCGCATGACTCATTCGCACACACTCAATCGCACGCATGACTCAATCGCACACAGACACTCAGTCGCACAACTCAGTCGCACGACATGCCTAGTCGCACAACTCAGTCGCGCGATTGACTCAGACGCATGATCCAGTCGCACGACCCACTCAGTCGCACGGCTCAATCGCATGGATGACCCAGTCGCCTGATCTGCAGAATCGCGACTGTGGTCGGGAGGAGCAGCCCCCGAGCTACTCTAAACACGGGTTTTACACCACAAGGACCTCCAGAAACACACAACAAACATGCACAAGCATAAAACACAAGCAAAGAGACCTCACACGCACCCATACGACCTTGTATGTTCGGGTTGAACCCGAACACCCGAAACCCTAGTTTGGACAGCCGTGAAAAGGCTCAAAAAATGGACAACCAAAGACAACTACCTGCTAAGGAGGGGTAGTCTAAGTTGTAGATGATGTCAAGACGAAGAAAACGAGACCTCTCGGGTCGGATTTGGTGCTAAGATGGAGATTTGGTGTGTGAAAGAGATGAAGATGAAGAAGATGATGAAATGGGGGATTAGGGCTGGAAAAGGGGTATTTATACCCAGCCCAAGTTTACAAAATTACAAGTTTAGTCCCTGCACTTAACCCCCGAGTTTTCCCAAATTTTGTTCGGTTGAAAAACGACTTTGTTAGGTATTTTATATTAATTGTAAAAGTATATTTAATGTTGTCATGACTTAAGAAATGGTTATATTAAAACATTTATTATATTTATAAAATGATATATTTAACGTTTTCAAAAATGAAAGTTTTAAAGGTCTTTTTAAGGTTCACACACGGTTTTTAACGAATGCACACACAACGATAATATTGCACACATGATATCCACATAATGAGTCAAATAATGATGAGGAATGACCAAATATAGAAGAGATGACGGACAAACACGTCAATTGACGGACCTTAAAGTGACGGATGTCACAGTATCCCCCAGTTGAGAGAATTTCGTCCCGAAATTCAGCTGGAGTTAGGTCCAAGAGTGTCATCTCGAAAAGATGTGGATATTTGAGTTTCATCTGATCTTCACGTTCCCATGTAAACTCTGGCCCTCGTTTTGAATTCCACCTTACGCGAACAATAGGTATCCTACTGCGCTTCAGTTGCTTGACCTTTCGATCCATGATCTCAATGGGTTCTCAACAAAATGAAGCTTGTCGTCAATCTTGATTTCCTCATTGGCACGTGAAGGGATTCATCGGCCAAACATTTCTTGAGGTTTGACACGTGAAAAGTATCATGTACACCGCTAAGCTCTTGTGGCAACCTTAACCGGTAAGCCACTGGACCGATCCTTTCAGTGATCTCAAATGGTCCAACATATCTTGGGGCTAACTTCCCTTTCTTTCCGAATCGAACGACTCCTTTCCAAGGGGAAACTTTGAGTAACACACGATCCCCAACATTGAATTCTAGAGGCTTCCGACGATTGTCGGCATAGCTCTTTTGACGATCTCGCGCGGCTTTAAGTCGATCTTTGATTTGGAAAATCTTGTCTGTTGTTTCTTGGATGATCTCTGGGCCTGTCAGTTGGCTCTCACCAATTTCAGCCCAACAAACGGGAGATCTGCATTTCCTTCCATACAACGCTTCAAATGGAGCACATCCAATGCTTGAATGGTAGCTGTTGTTGTAGGAGAACTCAATCAACGGCAGATGAGCATCCCAACTACCACCAAAATCGATTACACACGCTCTCAACATGTCTTCTAGCGTCTGTATAGTGCGTTCACTTTGGCCATCTGTTTGAGGGTGATAGGCTGTACTCATGTCTAACCGAGTGCCCATAGCTTTCTGTAATGTCTGCCAAAATCGTGAAGTGAATCTGCTATCACGGTCGGATATGATTGACACCGGCACCCCGTGCCGTGTCACGACCTCTTTGATGTACAATCTCGCCAACTTATCCATCTTGTAGTCTTCTCGGATAGGCAAGAAATGTGCTGATTTTGTCATTCGATCAACAATGACCCATATCGAGTCATGACAGCTGCTGGTTCTAGGGAGTTTGGTAATGAAATCCATTGCTATGTTCTCCCATTTCCACTCGGGAATTTCAGGCTGCTGTAATAATCCCGATGGCTTTTGATGTTCAGCTTTGACCTTCAAACACGTCAAGCATCGACTGACGTATAAGGCAATGTCTTTCTTCATGCCTGGCCACCAGTATAGATCCTTAAGATCATGATACATCTTGTCTGCACCAGGATGAATAGAATATCGCGTCTTGTGGGCTTCATCCATGACTAAGGTTCGAACACCTCCCCATTGGGTACCCATATGCGATCCATGAAGTACTGAATACCGTCATCCTTGCGAATCATCTGTTTATCTAACCCCCGGAATTCTTCTCCCGCAAGGTTTTCTTCTTTCAATGCCTCACTTTGTGCAATTTGGATCTGAGCTTTCAAGTTGGTTTGAATGGTCAATCCCAACGCTCGTGCTCGTAGTGGTTTCACACGTTCTTTACGGCTCAAAGCATCAGCCACCACGTTAGCTTTCCCCGGATGATACCGGATTTCACAGTCGTAGTCGCTAAGAAGCTCTACCCAACGTCGTTGGCGCATGTTGAGTTCCTTCTGATCCAGAATATGTTGAAGGCTTTATGATCGGTGAAGATGATGCATTTGGTGCCATACAGGTAATGTCTCCAAATTTTGAGTTACGGCGCGCCCAACTCAAGATCATGAGTGGTGTAGTTCTTTTCGTGCACTTTAAGTTGTCGCGAAGCGTAGGCAATCACCTTATCCTTCTGCATCAATACACATCCCAATCCTTGATGTGACGCATCGCAGTAAACCACAAAATCATCTGTTCCGTCTGGGAGAGACAGTATAGGCGCGTTGCACAACTTCTCTTTCAACGTTTGGAACGCTTGCTCTTGTGCAAACCCCAGTCAAACTTCTTGTCTTTCTGAGTAAGCAGGGTCAACGGTGCGCGATCTTTGAGAAATTCGCGATGAAGCGACGATAGTAACCGGCCAATCCTAAGAATTGCCGTATCTCTGATGGTGTCTGGGGCGTATCCCACTTCTTCACCGCTTCAATCTTGCCGGGATCTACATGAATCCCGTTCTCATTAACCACATGACCCAAAAACTTCACTTCCCGCAGCCAGAACTCACACTTCGAGAACCTGGCGAAAAGTTTCTCTTCGCGTAGCAGCTCCAGAATAGCCCGAAGATGTTCTTCATGATCCTCTTTCGATCGGGAATAGATAAGTATATCGTCTATGAACACGATCACGAACTTATCCAAGTAAGGTTTGCACACCCGATTCATTAGATCCATGAACACAGCTGGTGCGTTGGTCAACCCGAACGGCATGACCAAGAACTCATAATGTCCGTAACGAGTCCTGAACGCAGTCTTCGGTATGTCGTCCTCGAAAACCCTTAACTGATGATAACCAGATCGCAGGTCGATCTTTGAAAAATACGAAGCTCCTTGCAGCTGATCAAATAAGTCGTCGATTCTGGGGAGAGGATATCGGTTCTTCACCGTCAACTTGTTCAGTTCACGGTAATCGATGCACATACGGAACGATCCATCCTTCTTCTTGACAAATAGTACCGGCGCTCCCCACGGTGAATGACTCGGTCGAATAAAACCCTTCTCCAGTAGTTCCTGTAACTGACTAGACAACTCTTGCATCTCGGATGGCGCTAGTCGATATGGCGTTTTCGCTACCGGTGTAGCTCCAGGAACCAACTCAATACGGAATTCCACCTGTCGTGGAGGAGGTAAACCAGACAAGTCATCTGGAAATACTTCTGGGTAATCCCGTACCACTGGAATATCCACCAATTTCCTTTCCTCGACTTTCTTTTCAACTACATGAGCCAGAAAAGCGTAGCACTGCTTTCGTAAACTCTGGCGTGCTTTCATGCAGGAAATAAGCTTTAAGCTCTTACCCGGTCGTTCTCCCTGAACTTTGAGTACTTCCCCGTTTGGCATAGGGATACGTACTACTTTGTCTCGGCAAACAATCTCTGCTCCATTCTGCGACAACCAATCCATACCCACAATCACATCGAAGCTCCCTAACTCGAAGGGTATCAAATCTATCTCAAAGATGTGATCCTCCAACGTTAACGAACACTTCCTAATGATCTCATCGGCCTGAGCAACCCTACCATTGGCCATTTCTATAGAGTAGCTAGCTCCTAGCCTACTAGGACTCAAATCAAGTAATTGCACAAACTCGGAAGAAATAAAACTATTGTCTGCTCCAGTATCAAATAATATAGATGCGAAGTGATGATTGAGTAAGTGCGTACCCGTGACAACATTCGGGTCCTGACGAGCATCATTGGCTCCAATGACGAATGCACGTCCCCGAGCTGCGTTTCCCTGAGTAGCCGGGCCTTGATTCCCAGCGATAGCCAACACCTGCTGCTGGTTGTTCCCCTGTTGACCCGGTGCCCGATTCAGCCTGGGGCACATATTCCTGTAGTGATCGGGGCTCCCACACTCAAAGCAAGCCCTTGCATTCCCGGCGGGGTTAACCGCGTTGACGGGTGCTACAAGATTCGGTGCAGTTCTGCAATCTCTTGCCAAATGACCCGGGCGCTTACAGTTAGCGCACACCCGGCACTGTGTCCCTGGGGGATGGTGATAATTGCACCTGTCACATTTGGGGTGCGGCCCCACATACTCTCTTCTGGCCTGAGACACGGCCACAAAATTTCTGGTCGGCTTAGACCTCTTCTCAAACCTTCCGGCACTCGACCGGCTCGACTCCCCAACATCTTTCCTCTTCTCGGCCCCTCGGCCCAAAACCCCTGTTCTAACCATCTCATCAGTCAGAGCGCCAGCTTTCAGAATCGCGCTCTGAATAGTAGGAGGAGCGGCTGCTGTGACCATAGCTCTAATTTGAGGCGCGAGTCCCCAAATGTACCTTTCAATCCTCTTTGATTCCGGCGTAACCAGATGCGGAACCAATCTAGCCAGCTCATGAAAACGATCAGTATAAGCTGCATGCCCTGCCCCCACCATAGCATGATTCCAGAACTCATGCTCCAGCTTCGGCATCTCGTTGAGAGGGCAGTATTCCTCGGTAATCAAGGCTTTGAATTCGTCCCATGACATCTGCATCGCAGACTCTCTTCCTCGTGCTTGAATCTGGGTGTTCCACCAGGTTAGGGCTTTACCCTGTAGAGAACAAGTAGCATACTTGATCCTCTGGCTGTCGAGGCACTCACTGATGTCGATCACAGCCTCCATCTTTTCCAACCACCTGGTTAGGGCTATCGCCCCACCTTTCCCGTCGAATTCCCTTGGCTTACAAGCCACGAACTCCTTGTATGAACATCCCCGACGAGCATTAACCACCCCAGTCTCAATACCGGCAGTACCACCATTTCCGGTTTCCTGGTTGCTCTCGTTTCCAGTCGGGTTTCCGTTTCCCGTTTCAGTTTCTATCCCACCTTGGGCTCCATCATCGTTGCCACCATCCCCGTGAGGGTGGTGTTGTTGGAGTGCGTCGCTCACTTGGGCCACAATAGTAGGAATAAGCGCGGCCAACTGTTGAGCGATCAGGGCTGCCATGTCGGCGTTCCCTGTTCCTTGACTGTTACTGGCAGGAGCATCGTTTGCTCTTGGTGCTCTGCCTCTGCCTCGGCCTCTGCCCCTTGGGGCTTCACTCCCGCCACTACTGCTACGGGTGACTCTTCGAGGCGGCATGTTCTAATCATAAAAGAGGTAACATATAAACTTTAGTCACCATAAGATACAAATGTATTCCACTTAACAATTTCCAATGTTCATGTTCTGGTCAGCCAGACCACCATGCAGCCCATTTCAAGCATATTCTCGGTATACCGGTGATGTTTATATATAGGGTTCCCCGCAGCGTTCCCACCACACCCACGATGTACCGAGAATGATGCCTGATCCGGTTACATGACATCCGACTTTCCTTTACATCATATCCATAATAATCCATCATAACAGTTGTAAGTCCATGTATACAATCACGTTTAGTCTAGCGGAGGTTGTCTATTTCCTCATCTTTCGAGGTTTCAGACATATCCTCCTCAGAGTTAATCTCAATGTCCAAGGTCAAGCGCAATAGCATGATCTGTGATGATCTCTTCGGGTTTAATACCCGGATCTGATAAACTAACTCGGCGCGCAGAGGGAACGGAAGATCCAATAGAAGCATCCCCATAGAAGAGTGAGCACAAAGGCTCTCTCATAGGGTAGAAAGATCACATAACAAATAGATGAGCAAATCAAGCAGCGAGGAACACATACACGAGATATAATATGCATACAGAGTCCTAGCATGCAAATCTACATGAAGGTTCCTAGGTTATAGTCTAGGTCAAGCGTATTGCCTAATTCTCTATAACCAATGGCTCTGATACCAATCTGTCACACCCCCGCTAAAAGCGGAAACACGGGGATGTAACGAGACCGGGATCGTCATAACACATGGTAAGCGATAGAGAGCAATATAAATACATGATGACAAGCGTGTCATGACGACACCCGACAACAAG
The DNA here is from genome assembly GCA_025215565.1 of Flaveria ramosissima. NCBI lineage: Eukaryota > Viridiplantae > Streptophyta > Magnoliopsida > Asterales > Asteraceae > Flaveria > Flaveria ramosissima. Next base: position 24,815,353 of record CM046046.1, on the reverse strand, counting down.
GGGACTTGTGTCGTGTTTAGTCAATGTTCACGACAACATAGCCATAAGCAACATGATAATGATAACACATATTCACATAAGATGAAAATGTAAATGTTAATTCCCACAACCCGGGAACAAGTTTCAAAAGTTGATAATTGTTTACAAGCGTTAACATTGTTCAAAAAGATTGTTTAACAAAACATGATAAGTCCCAAAAATGCATCCTAGGGTCTCCACTAAGGCAGCACACCTAGATTCCTGGACTTGCATGATCACCTGAAAAGATATGCTTAAAACGGTCAACAAAATTGTTGGTGAGCTCGCAGGTTTATGTAATAAAAATGTAAGTGATGCTGTAATAGATAGCGCGTCGGAATACCGTGAATACAGTTATTACACAAGTAAATATCACATGACATGAGCTTTGCAACCAAACCTAGCGACGTACACAAAGAAATTGTCGGCATATATTCACCCAAGGGCCCGTTCCTGGCCACTGATGGTACCAACTAGTATACCATCGAACGAGGGTGGGGGTGTCAACCCAGTAGTACTACCAATACCTAACCGTCGGTTCCCACACTGGAATTAAATAGTTGCAAAGATAGAACCACACAGCAGACCCAAGCATGTATCAAATAGTACTTGCAACACAGTATCACGTTGATTCCTTGTATGTAAAATGTATGTAAGTTGTACAGCATAAAAATTGTGTAAGCATACTTTTCCCCCAATTTGTAAATGATTGAAATATTGTATAAGCGTAAAAAGGGGCCACGAAACTCACTTGTTAGGTGGTAAGTATGTATGAGCGATGTATCCCAAATGTTGAATGCAAATAAACAGTCAAACACCTATTGACAGTTATTGTATAGCATTAATGATATGATATATGTATAAGCGCGCAATAATGATGGGTCGGTTCGGGTCGTATCGGATGGGTCGCGTACAACACACACAGACTGACACACGTACTAGATCTTATGTAGATCCAAGTACAAGACATTGTTGCCACTAATGATGATGTTAAGTAAAAGTATCGTTGTTTATTGAAGAAGCATTGAATAAGTGTCAATAGTTATAAGTCATTTCGATCGTTTGTAAAGCGTTAGTTAAATTTGCTCAAAATAGTTTCTGTGCCCTTTCTCGCGTTGACTTTAATATTTGTGGCCAAACAATGGCATTATTGTGTTAGTGTTACCTCGACACCACACGACACACTCACGCCACGCACAAGGGGTCAAACACAACAATTTCAGTCGCACAACAAGGTCAGACGCACGACTCAACTCCATTCGTGCGAATCAACCCTCAATCGTGCGAATCAGCTTCATTCGTACGATTGAGCCTTCATTCGTATGATTGGCCTTCAGTCGTACCACACAACACCCAATCGCACGACTCAACTTCCATGCGCACGAATCAACCTTCAATCGTGCGAATTAGCTACTTTCGTACGACTGAACCTTCATTCGTGCGATTGGACTTCAGTCGTGCGAATCACATTCATTCGCACACATTCAGTCGGTCACCTGACTCAATCGCACACAATCACTCAATCGCATGACTCATTCGCACACACTCAATCGCACGCATGACTCAATCGCACACAGACACTCAGTCGCACAACTCAGTCGCACGACATGCCTAGTCGCACAACTCAGTCGCGCGATTGACTCAGACGCATGATCCAGTCGCACGACCCACTCAGTCGCACGGCTCAATCGCATGGATGACCCAGTCGCCTGATCTGCAGAATCGCGACTGTGGTCGAGAGGAGCAGCCCCCGAGCTACTCTAAACACGGGTTTTACACCACAAGGACCTCCAGAAACACAACAAACATACACAAGCATAAAACACAAGCAAAGAGACCTCACACGCACCCATACGACCTTGTGTGTTCGGGTTGAACCCGAACACCCGAAACCCTAGTTTGGACAGCCGTGAAAAGGCTCAAAAAATGGACAACCAAAGACAACTACCTGCTAAGGAGGGGTAGTCTAAGTTGTAGATGATGTCAAGACGAAGAAAACGAGACCTCTCGGGTTGGATTTGGTGCTAAGATGGAGATTTGGTGTGTGAAAGAGATGAAGATGAAGAAGATGATGAAATGGGGGATTAGGGCTGGAAAAGGGGTATTTATACCCAGCCCAAGTTTACAAAATTACAAGTTTAGTCCCTGCACTTAACCCCCGAGTTTTCCCAAATTTTGTTCGGTTGAAAAACGACTTTGTTAGGTATTTTATATTAATTGTAAAAGTATATTTAATGTTGTCATGACTTAAGAAATGGTTATATTAAAACATTTATTATATTTATAAAATGATATATTTAACGTTTTCAAAAATGAAAGTTTTAAAGGTCTTTTTAAGGTTCACACACGGTTTTTAACGAATGCACACACAACGATAATATTGCACACATGATATCCACATAATGAGTCAAATAATGATGAGGAATGACCAAATATAGAAGAGATGACGGACAAACACGTCAATTGACGGACCTTAAAGTGACGGATGTCACACTAAAGATTGTTACTACAATCCTGCTAGCACACATTATGCAAATAATGTTAAAAGAGAAGGAGTCAGGGAAGGTTTCACATTTGGACCATATCAAATGGTTCAAGTGATGAAAAAGGGAAAGCTTGTTTCCGAAGCAAGGCTTCTCTCGGAAGAAAAACTCTTCTTCCGAAAGGAAAAGGCTTCGGAAGTTAAAGCTACAAAGACTCAGAAAATTAAAAGAGTCCCCTTGAAACCATCCCAGAAGAAGACTGCTTCGGAAGAAAAGGTGGTGAAGGTCTCTTCCGAAAAGAAAGAAGCTTCGGAAGAATGCCAAGCTACAAAAGCTTCAACAAGCTCATCCTCTATGATCAACCAAGGGATGGAATGGAAGATCAAGGAAGATGCTGTAGCCCAAACCTCTTCTTCAAAAATACATCAATTGAACCCCCATGCATAAATTTTGGTTCAATCATGTCACTCTCATTGGAAGAACCCAAGACCAACAAGGCTTGGGTTTCCAATCAAAACTAATTATCTCACCTTATGTGCAAGGACATCCATATGACAAGAATAACAACATTTGGATTGTAGATAGTGGATGCTCCAGGCACATGACAGGGAACAGATCTCTCCTTCAACAATTTCAACATTATGATGGAGGTCCTGTCCAGTTTGGAGGTGAGGCCGGAGGATATATTTCTGGCAGAGGGAGTATATCCAATGGAAAGTTAAAAGTTGACAAAGTTAATTTTGTCAAACAGCTTGAACACAACCTGTTAAGTGTTTCTCAATTCTGTGATCAAAAGCATCAAATGCTTTTCACAGAACATGAGTGCATCATCCTCAAACCTGGGATGACAATTCCTCAGGAATTGGTGCTTCTTAGATCTCCCAGGAGAGGGGATATGTACAAGCTTGATATGAACACATTACCCCAATGGGAGAGTATCATGTCTTTCTTTCCAAGGCTGAGGTGGATGAGTCAACACTATGCATAAACGATGTTCCTGTCAATTTTAAGACAATGAATAAATTGGCTAAAATAACTTGGTACATGGTTTGCCTAAAAGGAATTTTCTGTAAAGATACTGTGTTGCTTGCCTGAAAGGGAACAACACAGGTCTTCTCATAAATCCAAAGTGTTAACTCTATCACCACTCCATTACACTTATTGCACATGGATCTATTTGGTCCCACAAGTACAATGAGCATTGGAAGGAAATCATATTGCCTTGTGGTAGTTGATGATTTTACTAGATTTACATGGGTATTCTTTAAGAAAACTAAAATGAAACTGCTGAAACTTTAAAATCTTTTATTTTTAAAATAGAAAATCAAGTTGATCACAAGGTTAAAATAATTAGAAGTGATCAAGGGACTGAGTTTAAGAACTTTGTTCTTGACTCATTTGTAACTCAAAAGGGATTGCCGACAATACAGTGCTCCTAGAACTCCTCAACAAATGGTGTTGCTGAGAGGAGAAATAGGACACTTATTGAGCTGGGCTGCTTGGACTATGTTAGCTGATTCAAAGCTGCCTCTAACATTCTGGGCAGAGGCAGTCAGCACTACATGCTATGTGCAGAACAGAGTTCTTGTAGTAAAGCCACATGGAAAGACCCCTTATGAGTTATGGAACAAGAGGCCACCGTTCATTGGCTTTCTAAGGTCCTTTGGCAGCAGGTGTACCATACTTAACACAAAAGACAATTTGGCAAAATTGCTGAAAAGTCAGATGATGCTATCTTTGTTGGATATTCCTCCTATTCTAAAGCATACAGGGTTTATAATATTAAAAACCAACAATTTGAGGAATCCTCCAACATTGTAGTTAATGAGCACACTCCTTGTGTTAGGGGGAATGGCCCTGATCATATCTTTGATTTAGAATTGTTTCCAAACTATTCTAACCATCTTGTGAGAATGTTTCAGCTGGAACAGGTGCTCAAAGCAATTCTGATGAGGATCAACTGTTTGAGCTTCCCAGACCTACTCCAAGTTCTCCAAGAGCTACAACAAATCAAGTTCCCACTATTGAAAGATCTGACAGCATAACCATTTCAAGAAATAGTGGAACTTCAACAAGGGATTCACCTGATGATTTTCAAATTTCCTCAGGTGATCCTGCACAACACCAAGCTGATGGAAGCAAGCATTTTGAAGGAACAGGCAACTGTTAATGATGCTTCACAGCAAAGAAATGAATGTTTCTCTTTCATTCAATCAATCCTCATTGAATGAGATTGAAACAACAGCTGGACCAAGTATTCAAGCCCTGAGCAAATATGTCCAACTTGGACTTATCTTTGCAATTGGAGGTGATTCCAAGACTTAGAATTCACAATACTCATCCAGCTGAAAACATCATAGGGGAAGTCTCTGAGGGTGTGAGAACAAGGAGAACAAACTCATAATGGGAATGTCTGCTTGTACTCATGCTTCTTATCCCAAATGGAACCAAGAAGGTGGAAGATGCCTTGAAAGATAGTAGCTGGGTTGAATCAATGCAAGAGGAGCTGCTTCATTCAAAAGACAAAAGGTTTGGAACCTATGTCCGCTACCATCTGGTCAAGTACCATAGGCACCAAATGGGTATTCAGGAACAAAAGAGATGATAGAGGCTTGATTATCAAGAACAAGGCAAGACTGGTGGTTCAAGGAAACACTCAAGAGGAAGGAATCGATTATACTGATGTCTTTGCACCTGTGCAAGACTTGAGGCAGTTAGGATCTTCCTTGCTTATGCTGCATCCAAGAATTTCACTGTCTACCAGCTTGATGTCAAGTGTGCCTTTCTATATGGGGATATAGATAGGAAGTCTATGTATGCCAGCCTCCAGGATTTGAAGACCCACAGCATCCAAACTATGTGTGTAAGTTGGATAAAGCTCTATATGGGCTGCACCAAGCACCTAGGCTGTGGTATGAGACATTGTCTCAGTTTCTCCTGAAGAATGGTTATACAAGAGGTACCATTGATAAGACTCTCTTCATTAGAAAGTCTGGGAAAGACATTTTGCTTGTTCAAGTCTATGTTGATGACATCATATTTGGTCCTCCTCAAATGACCAAATGTGCAAAGACTTTGAGAGCATTATGAAGAAGATTTGAGATGAGTTCCATGGGAAAATGGACTTTTTCCTTGGAATTCAGTAAAGCAACTGAAGGAAGGGTTCTTCATTAATCAATCTAAGTATGTCAATGATATCTTAGAGAGATTTGATATGAAGGATTGTAAAGCAGCAAAGACATCCATACCCAGAAACCATGATTTATGCCCTGATTCTGAGGGGGAGGATACTGATCAACATCAGTATAGAGCAATCATTGGTTCTCTGATGTATCTCACAGCAAGTAGACCTGACATCATATGTTTGCAATTGCATCTGTGCAAGATATCTGGCTGCTGCAAAGGTGTCTCACCTAATTGCTGTCAAGAGAATCCTCAGATACCTCAAAGGAGCACCTAAATTAGGTCTCTGGTATCCAAGAAATAGTGATTTTAATATCTATGGTTACTCTGATAGTGATTATAGTGGCTGCAACATCAATAAGAAATCAACATCAGGTGGATGTCAATTTCTTGGTGGAAGGATCATCTCATGGCAATGCAAAAAGCAATCCTATGTCTCTACATCAACTGCTGAAGCTGAATACATTGCTGCTGCAAGTTGCTGTGCTCAGCTGCTGTGGATTCAAAACCAGATGATAGACTATGGATTCAACTTCATGAGCACTCCTATCCACATTGACAACAACAGTGCTATATCCATTACTGAAAATCCAGTGAAACACTCTAAGACAAAGCACATTGATATCAGGTATCATTTCATTAGAGATATTCATGAGAAAAATCTTATCAAACTAATCAAAGTTGATTCAAATGAACAATATGCTGATTTGTTCACCAAAGCATTTGATGAACAGAGATTTAAATATCTCATTACAACTATTGAGATGATAAACATTGATTAGTTTATCTCAATTGAAAACTTTTTTAATGTGTAAAGTCTTATGTCAAAACAATCTAAGCCCTGTTACAAAAGATCTTTTCTTAAATTTATCTAACTATAAGTTCTTCCGAAGAGAAATTAACCCTCGGAAGATATCTGGCATATCTTCCGAAGCAAATTTCTCACAGGATAATTTTCTTCTCGGAAGAGTGTTAAGTCTCGGAAGAAGCGATTGAGATCAACTCAGATCTACTTCCGAAGCACTTAACACACTCCATCTGAATGCAACATATACTTTCGGAAGTAAATTAGCCTTCGGAAGAACATTACCTTCGGAAATACTTTATACTCGGAAGAAAGATTTTACTGTGTAACGGAAATCTTTTGGGCCCACACTGTAAAAAGTAAAGATTTTGTTAATGATGTCGGATTATTTAAATGGTCTAACCTTACCGCCCATGTCACATCATCCTCTGAACCCTCACATCATCTTATCCAAACCACCCTTTAAACCGCCATTTCACCCATTTAAATACTTCCGGTTAATCACTTACACTCTTTTTACCCAATTCACTGCCCTAAAAGCTTTCTTCTTCTCCAATCTACCTTACTCAGAACTATTCTACTGTCTATCTTTTCTCAAATGGCCTTAACCCTCAGCACAACCAGGTCGCACTCCTTGACTCTTCAAGGGATGATGACTTCTCTGATATCATTTCTTTCCTAGCCCAATCTTCATACTACACTGCCTTGACCGTAAACCCTACCATCTACTCCAACCAAATGTCCGAATTTTGGGCAAATGGTCGGATTGAAACCCTAAACGGGGTTCGTGCTATTAGGTCAAGCATTTATGGCCAAGAGTTGGTCATCACTGAACAGATCATCACGGAGCATCTCGAGCTCCATGATGAGGGCGCTCCGACGGAATTCCCCAAATCAGAGTTAGATAGTTCTTACTCCAAATGGGATACGGTGGAGATGTAAGCAGGTCAACGGTCTACAAATTCAACTTCTCCTACATTGGAAGTTCCTGCTGCATGTGGTTCTTCACTGTCTATCTAACAAATCTGGGGGATGGGATCAAATCCCTTATGAACTCGGGTGCTTAGTTCACGGGTTGGTACAAAGCCTCCGCTTCAACTATTCAAGGTTTGTGCTGACTAACCTTATGGGAAATCTGCAAAGGGACACATTCTTTATGTATCCCAGATTTCTCCAGCGCATAATCAACTGCGAGCTAGATCAGGGTAAGCTTGTCTGTGCAGCTGCTCTGTCTGCTCCCCAAATAAGGCCGACCATCTTCAAGATCTTGAAGAGAGTGTCTACCAACTACACTGGAAGAGATACCACACTACTTCCAGGTATGATTGAGCCAATGGCTCCTGGTGACATCCCTGTTCACCCTACAAGTGATGAACCCACACCAGCAACTACCCTCACCATCCCAAATCTACCTTATCCACCCATTACTGTCACCTACCAGAGACGTACCAAACGAACCCTTGTTCAATCTACTCTGGTTGAACAAGCCCCTCCTCTTCAAACCAAAAAGGCTAGAGTGAAACAAAGGGCTCCCACTCAGCCAGAGGTCCACCCATCCTTCACTATTGACCTCAATATGGGTCTTGAGTCTCCTCAGTCTCAGACCCATGAGCCCAAAACCCCAGCTGATAGCCCTCAGGTGAGTCTCTATACTCCCCTGAGCAGCACACAGGGACAGCTCAATGCCTTTTGACATTGATCAAAGTCCCGGGTCCTTAGGTCTTCACTCCTTTTCTTTCACTGACCTATTGACCGAAGCTGGTGAAGAGATTATGTCTCTTAAGGCGATGAAGTTGATCCACTACACCCTCTCAAGGATCAACAGAGCCTAGAGAGACCCCTTATCTCTAGCCCACACCAGCAAAGCCCTACTGAGGTGAGTCCACTGATGTGGAGGGGACTCATGTAGATTCAGCTGCCACTACTGAAGGAGCCTCAATGGATCCTCAGTACAGTGGTAACGACAGTCAGACTGAATCTACGGCAACCATGCCCTTTGATGCCTCTGAAAGAGACATCATTGTGCAAGGGAAACCAGGGTGCCAAGAAACCACATCTGGTGGTGAGGATGAACATACCAGGCATGTTACCTCATCTCCCCGTGATTCTTCAAAAGAAGATGAGGGAAGTATGCAACTCACCATTCGAGACCTACTTTCTAAAGTCTCAAACCTTGAATCAAAGGTTATGACTTTAGAGGATAGGTCTGCCACTCAGCAACTTGAGATTGAAACTCTCAAGGCAAAACTAGCTGAGAAACAGATTGAGAGATCTGTTAGGCATGTACCAGTTCAGGTCTCCTTGACCTCTTCCTCTAGCTCATCTAGCTCTCAAGATGATGCTACCAAAAAGGGGGAGAGTTTTGAGAGACAAAGCCAAAGACAGGAAACCCAAGGTCAAGCTCTTACTTCTTTGAGCTCAAGATATCCAATACAACAAGCTGCTATCTTCCTTGAGCCTCCTCCAGTTGTCTTTCAAGTGGACCAAAGGATGCTCCAGGATCTAAATAGGTTCTTCAACAAATTCCTTTTAGAATCCCTCATAGAACAGCCTAGTCCAGATATGTCTGTGATTTACTTTGGAGCTCAAGAGCTTCAGAGGTTGAATGCACCTCCTACCACTGTTGAGGAAGTTGGTCAACCTAAGGCCCAAGTGGAACCTGAGATTAATTTCGAAGGGGAAACTAGGACTGATGGCCCAGCAACTGAAACAGTTGGGACAGAAGGTGTATTTTCACAGACTTCCGAAGCACAATTCAAAGCCTCGGAAGAACAAGCTCAAACTTCCGAAGCTGAGATTGCTGCTGCGGAAGGACTATTTTCTCTTTCCGATGATCTAATAGTCACAGGTGCAATTCTGGAACTTGCATCTGAGGTTAATAGGGAGGACTTTCTCAGCCAACCATTGGCTCTAACATCTGCATTGACTCCAGCTCCTACCTCTACCACCCAACCTGGATCTTCTATCCAAGAACCCCCAAAGTCTAGCACTTCCGAAGACATAAAAGGCAAGAGGAAGATGACTTCGGAAGAGCTTCAGGAAGAAGAAAGGTTGGAGAAGCTCAAAAGGAAAGGTAGACTACCAACTGGGAAACTGTTAGCTGCAAGTACCAAAGCAGCTGCAGCCAACCAGGAGGCAGTCAACAATCGAAGAAAGGTAGAGGTAATAGATAGACTTGTCAGTTTAGGGGCTGCTTCGGAAGATGTACTCCTGCTACCATTAGAGGAGCTGATAGAGCTAGAAAAGGCAATCTTTCTGCAAAAACAGCAAAAAGAAGAGGCTGCAAGGTTGGCCTTAGAAGAAGAAAGGCAGAGAAAAGAAAGGGAAGCTGATCTGCAGCTCAGGAGAGAAAGGATCACTTTCCTACTCTCCAGAGGATTCTCTCAAGAGGAATTGTCTCCACACAACAGTGATACGATCTTATGGCTCTTCAACAAAGAGCAAGATCAAATGGAGAAGGAGAGAAAGAGAGCTGCAAGGGAGAAGCTTGTGGAAAGAAGAAAGAAAGAAGAAGAAGCTGGACTGTCTGCCGCCAAGAAGATAGGTGAGAAAGCTTGGATGAAGAATTATCTTAAAGCTCACGGCTTCTCTGGCAGGCAGGTGGGTCCCATGTCTGAGAAGACTCTCCAACGACATGTCAGTGACATCAAGGCTGACATTCGTGCGGGGAAAAGAAAAGAGATGTATAAAAGGGGACAGGGGATGACCTTCAAAGCAACCTCTCAACCCAAAATCCAAACCCAACCTCAACCTGAACCTATACCCTTTCCTTTCCCAATCAAACTGAACTCACTTCTGAACCATTCACCCCTGAACCTACACCATCACACCCACCAACCTCTTCACCTCAACCACCCAAACTACCCATCATTCAACCCAAAACCTTAGCCAGAACCCAAACTCCTAAACCTACCCAACAACCAATCAAACCATCCCCTCAGCCTTCCAAACATCTCTCTATGGAGGAATTCAAGGCGATCAAGACTAAGCTCATCAACTGTACTACTCTGAGCGACATCTCCTGTGAGGAGGATTCAGTCAACTTGACTTATGTTGATGGATCCTCAAGTTCCCTCACAAGAGATGAGTTTCTTGATCTGCCCAGAGGAACTTTGGACCAAGCTGCAAAACTCCTTGGCCTCAATTCAGATACATTGAATGAGGAAGAAAAGAAGCTGAGGAGAAAGCTGGTGACTCTGCTGGATACAAAGAAAGGAAATAGGGTACCAAGACAACCTCTTGTACCCAGAAAGAAGATAATCCAGTGGAGGTTCGAAGACTCTTCTCATAACTTTGTTGTTGAGAGAGAGAATGGAGAGATTAACAGGCTGAATGCCTCATCTCTGCTACACTTAAGCAGATTCGACATTGCTGAGTTAGCAGAGAAACCATTCTCCAACCCTTCAAACTCCGATGTAGCTGCCCACATCAGAAATCATCTAGGCAGCCTTCATATGGCCGAGCTTACTGCTAGAAGCAAGGTCGAAGAGGAGTTAAAACTGAGAGAGGAGGAGGAAAGGAAAGGATCAGCAACCAAAGGCAAAGCCTTTCTTCAAATGGTTGAAGGTCCTGAACTTGAGCCCATAGTTTGATGGGAGTATGACTATAACTCCCGTCAACTAACTCTCTTCAGGGGGTCACAACAAAGGGTACATGTCATTCAAAGTGATAGACTGGATCTCCTATCCACGAATGACTTGTACAAGCTTCTTAGCACTACTTCCGGGAAGAACAGAGAGACAGACAAATATCTTTTGTCCCTGGTGCTGAAAGCTTTGAGAAGCAGAAATAAGTGAAGTTTTGATAGCATCAGCCTAGGGGGAGTTTGTTGGATCTAGAGAGGCTGTTGCAACCAAAACTAAGTCACTTAGAAGATTTTGAGTACAACATACAAAGGACTTCCGAAGCCAAGTGTAGAACTTCCGAAGGAAGAAGGAGCTCTTCCGAAGTCTAAGTGTAAAATACACTTCCGAAGGAAAACTCCAACTTCCGAAGACAAAGAAGCTACTTCCGAAGATCAAGACTTAAAGACAAAGATCTAAAGTCAACTTCCGAAGTACAGGAAGTCCTCAAAGCCTCGGAAGCATAGAAGCATCTTCCGAAGTATAAGTGGCTTTGGAAGAACTTGTTCTTCCGAAGCCAGTTAACCTTCGGAAGACACTTCTATTATCCAGTAGACATAAGTATGGTCTGTCTGACACTCCGCTGCAAATCTCTGAGATACTGCATGGCGTTTTCTCAAAAGCCATGTAGTTGACCATACTTTAATCTACTGTTTACCTTTTTATGTTAAGTACAGTTGCCATCTTTAGTTGGTGACAAAAGGTAAGTCATGGACATGTCATGACTACCATATCTTAGATAATACTTTATCTAAGATACCTTAACTATAGCATTGTAGTGTATGCTTTAGTCGTAGGTTTCCAGCTGGTATCAAGTATAACCGGCTGTAGGATCTAGTATATATAGTTTCTCATTGTAACTCTTGTTTTATGCTTGTAAGTGTCTTGTAATCTTGAGTTGAGAAGTAATATATACAAGTACCTTGAAAATACTTCTGCTTGTTCCTTTGATTACTTATTATATTATTATCAACTCTTGTTAAAGGCATTGCTTCATCTCATTTGAGTGTTATTATAAGTGAGTTTGAGAGAATCACAAGTGTTTAAGTGACAAAACCCGATCCTTGAGAGGATGTTGTGGATCAACTTCAATGCCCTGAAGAGACATAATCTCTTCATCAGCTCCAATTAAAAGGTCAGTAAAGGATATGGAAGTGAAACCTAATTACCCGGGACTTTGATCAATGTCTAAAGGCATTGAGCCTGTGATAGGGCTGTCCCTTTTTGGCTGCTCAGGGGAGTATAGAGACTCTCCCTGAGGGCTTTCAGCTCGGGTTTCGGGCTCATGGGTCTGAGACTGAGGAGACTCAAGACCCATATTGAGGTCAATTGTGAAGGATGGTTGGACCTCAGGCTGAGTGGAAGCCCTTTGTTCCACTCTAGCCTTTTTGGGTAGAACATGAGGAGCTTGTTCAATCAGAGAAGTTTGAACAAGGGTTTTTTTGGGGCGTCTCTGATAAGTAAAGGTAATGGGTGGAGAAGGTAAATTTGGCAAAGTGAGGGTAGTTGCTGGTGTGGGTTCATCACCTGTGGGGTTAACAGGGATGTCACCAGGAGCCATTGGCTCAATCATACCTGGAAGAAGTGCAGTATCTCTTCCGGTGAAGTTGGTGGACACTCTCTTCAAAGTCTTGAAGATGGTCGGCCTCATTTGAGGAGCAGTTAGAGCAGCTGCGCAGACAAGCTTGCTCTGGTCCAGCTCACAATTGATTATGTGCTGGAGAAACCTGGGATACATGAAGAATGTGTCCTTTTGAAGATTTCCCATGTGGTTAGTCAACACAAATCTTGAGTAGTTGAAGCGGAGGCTTTTCACCAACCCATGAACTAGGCACCCAAGTTCATATGGAATTTGATCCCATCCCCCAGATTTATTGGACAAGCAGTGAAGAACCACATGCAGCAGGAACTTCCAATTGTAAGAGAAGTTAAATTTGTAGACAGTTGACCTGCTAACATCTCCATCATATCCCATTTGGATATAAGAATTGTCCAAATCTGCTTTGGGGAATTCCGTTGGAGCGCCCTCATCATGAAGCTCTAGATGCTCCCTGATAATTTGTTCAGAAATGACCAACTCCTGGTCATAGATGCTCGATCGAATAACACGAACCCCATTTAGGGTTTCAATCTGACCATTTGCCCAAAATTCAGACATATGGTTTGAGTAAATCGTGGGGTTTACAGTCAGAGCGGTGTAGTAAGAAGATTGGGTTAGAAAGGAGATGATGTCTGAGAAGTCAACATCCCTTGAAGAGTCAAGGAGTGCAACTTGGTTGTGCTGAGGGTTAAGTGCCATTGAAGAAAGTTACAGGAAGATAGTTCGGAATAGGGTAAATTGAAGATGAAGAAAGCTTTTAGGGTAGTAATTTTGGTAAAAAAGATGTAAGTGATTAGCCGGAGGTATTTAAATGGGTGGAATGGCGGTTTAAAGGGGGTTTGGATAAGACGATGTGAGGTTTCAATGGATGATGTGACACGGGCGGTAAGGTTAGTCCATTTAAATAATCCGACATCATTAACAAAATCTATACTTTTTACTGAGTGGGGCCCAAAAGATTTCCGTTACACAGTAAAATCTTTCTTCCGAGTATAAAGCATTTCCGAAGGTAATGTTCTTCCGAAGGCAAATTTACTTCCGAAGGTAAATTGATTACTTCCGAGAGTATATGTTGCTCTTCAAATGGAGAGTGTTATAAGCTTCGGAAGTAGATCTGATATGAAATCAATCACTTCTTCTGAGACTTAACACTCTTCCGAGAAGAAAATTATCCTGGGAGAAATTTGCTTCGGAAAATATGTGAAATATCTTCCGAGGGTTAATTTCTCTTCGGAAAAATTCATACTTAGATAAAAATTTAGAAAAAAATCTTTTGTAACAGGGCTTAGATTGTTTTGACATAAGACTTTACACATTAAAAGGTTTTCAAATGAGATCAACTAATCAAGGTTTATCATCCCAATAGCTGTAATGAGATATTTAAATCTTTGTTCATCAAAGGCTTTGGTGAACAAGTCAGTATATTATTCATTTGAGTCAACTTTGATTAGCTTGATAAGATTTTTCTCATGAATATCTCTAATGAAATGATACCTGATATCAATGTGCTTAGTCTTGGAGTGCTTCACTGGATTTTTAGTAATGGATATAGCACTGTTGTTGTCAATGTGGATAGGAGTGCTCATGAAGTTAAATCCGTAGTCTATCATCTGGTTTTGAATCCACAGCAGCTGAGCACATCAACTAGCATCAGAAATGTATTCAGCTTCAGCAGTTGATGTAGAGACACAGGATTGCTTCTTGCATTGCCATGAGATGATCCTTCCACCAAGAAATTGACATCCACCGGATGTTGATTTCTTGTTGATGTTGCAGCCACCATAATCACTGTCAGAGTAACCATAGAGATTGAAATCACTATTTCTTGGATACCAGAGACCTAGTTTAGGTGCTCCTTTAAGGTATCTAAGAATTCTCTTGGCAGCTATTAGGTGAGACACCTTTGGAGCAGCCTGATATCTTGCACAAATGCAAGTTGCAAACATGATATCTGGTCTACTTGCTGTGAGATACATCAGAGAACCAATAATCGCTCTATACTGATGTTGATCAGTATCCTCCCCCTCAGAATCAGGGCAGAGATTGTGGTTTCTGGGTATAGACGTTTTTGCTGCTTTACAATCTTTCATATCAAATCGTTCTAAGATATCATTGACATACTTAGATTGATTGATAAAGAACCCTTCCTTTATTTGCTTTACCTGAATTCCAAGGAAAAAGTCTATTTTTCCCATGGAACTCATCTCAAACTTCTTCTTCATAATGCTCTTAAAGTCTTTACACATTTGGTCATTTGAAAAACCAAATATAATATCAACATAGACTTGAACGAGCAAGATGTCCTTCTCAGACTTTCTTATGAAAAGAGTCTTATCAATGGTACCTCTAGTGTAACCATTCTTCAGGAGAAACTGAGACAATGTCTCATACCACAGCCTAGGTGCTTGGTGCAGCCCATATAGAGCTTTATCCAATTTGCACACATAGTTGGGATGCTATGGATCTTCAAATCCTGGAGGTTGGCATACATAGACTTCCCTATCTATATCCCCATATAGAAATGCACACTTGACATCAAGCTGGTAGACAGTGAAATTCTTGGATGCAGCATAAGCAAGGAAGATCTTAACTGCCTCAAGTCTTGCAACAGGTGCAAAGACATCAGTATAATCGATTCCCTCCTCTTGAGTGTATCCTTGAACCACCAGTCTTGCCTTGTTCTTGATAATCAAGCCTCTATCATCTCTCTTGTTTCTGAAAACCCATTTAGTGCCTATAGGTACTTGACCAGATGGTAGCGGACATAGTTTCCAAACCTTTTGTCTTTTGAATTGCAGTAGCTCCTCTTGCATTGATTCAACCCAGCTACTATCTTTCAAGGCATCTTCTACCTTCTTGGGTTCCATTTGGGATAAAAAGCATGAGTACAAACAGACATTCCTATTGTGAGTTTGTCCTCTTGTTCTCACACCTTCAGAGACTTCCCCTATGATGTTCTCAGCTGGATGAGTGTTATGAATCCTAAGTCTAGGAATCACCTCCAGTTGCAAAGATAAATCCAAATTGGACATATTTTGCTCAGGAGCTTGAATACTTGGTCCAGCTGTTGTTTCAAACTCATTCAATGAGGACTGATTGAATGAAAGAGAAACATCATCATTTGTTTGCTGTGAAGCATCATCAACAGTTGCCTGTTCCTTCAAGATGTTGCTTTCATTAGCTTGGTGTTGTGCAGGGTCACCTGAAGAGATTTGAAAGTCAGCAGGTGAACTCCTTGTTGAAGCACCACTATCTCTTATGATGGTTATACTGCAGATCTTTCAATAGTGGGAACTTGATTTGCTGCAACTCTTGGAGAACTTGGAATAGGTCTGGGAAGCTCAAACAGTTGATCTTCATCAGAGTCACTTTGAGCACCTGTTCCAGCTGAAACATTCTCACAAGATGGTTTAGAATAGTTTGGAAACAATTCTAAATCAAAGATATGATCAGGGCCATTCCCCCTAACACAAGGAGTGTGCTCATTGTCTAGTTGATTTTTAATATTATAAACTCTATAAGCTTTAGAGTAAGAGGAATATCTAACAAAGATAGCATCATCCGACTTTTCAGCAAATTTTGCCAAATTGTCTTTTGTGTTAAGTATGGTACACCTGCTGCCAAAGGACCTTAGAAAGTCAATGAACGGTGGCCTCTTGTTCCATAACTCATAAGGGGTTTTTCCATGTGGCTTTGCTACAAGAACTCTGTTATGCACATAGCATGCAGTGCTGACTGCCTCTGCCCAGAATGTTAGAGGCAGCTTTGAATCAGCTAACATAGTCCGAGCTTCGTCAATAAGTGTCCTATTCCTCCTCTCAGCAACACCATTTTGTTGAGGAGTTCTGGGAGCACTATATTGTCTGGCAATCCCTTTTGAGTTACAAAATGAGTCAAGAGCTAGGTTCTTAAACTCAATCCCTTGATCACTTCTAATTATTTTAACCTTGTGATCAACTTGATTTTCTATTTTAAGAATAAAAGATTTCAAGGTTTCAGCAGTTTCATCTTTGGTTCTTAAAAAGAATACCCATGTAAATCTAGTAAAATCATCAACAATCACAAGGCAATATGATTTCCTTCCAATGCTCATTATACTTGTCGGACCAAATAGATCCATGTGCAATAAGTGTAATGGGGTGGTGATGGAGTTAACAACTTTGGATTTATGAGATGCCCTGTGTTGTTTTCCTTTCAGGCAAGCAACACAGTTATCTTTGCAAAAAAAATTCTTTTTTAGGCAAACCATGTACCAAGTTATTTTTAGCCAATTTATTCATTGTTTTAAAATTTACATGACACATTCGTTTATGCCATAGTGTTGACTCATCACCATCAGCTTTGGAAAGAAAGCATGATACTTCTCCCATTGGGGAAGCATTGTTCATATCCAGCTTGTACATATCCCCTTTCCTGGGAGATCTAAGAAGCACCAATTCCTGAGGAATTGTCATCCCGGGTTTAAGGATAATGCACTCATGTTCTGTGAAGAGCATTTGATGCTTTTGATCACAGAATTGAGAAACACTTAATAGGTTGTGTTCAAGCTGTTTGACAAAATTAACTGTGTCAAATTTTAACTTTCCATTGGATATACTTCCTCTGCCAGAAATATATCCTCCGGCCTCACCTCCAAACTGGACAGGCCCTCCATCATAATGTTGAAATTGTTGAAGGAGAGATCTGTTCCCTGTCATGTGCCTGGAGCATCCCCTATCTACAATCCAAATGTTGTTATTCTTGTCATATGGATGTCCCTGCACATAAGATGAGATGATTAGTTTTGATTGGAAACCTAAGCCTTATTGGTCTTGGGTTCTTCCAATGATAATGACATAATTGAACCAAAATTTATGCATGGGGGTTCAATGGATGTCTTTGAAGAAGAGGTTTGGGCTACAACATCTTCCTTGATCTTCCATTCCATCCCTTGGTTGATCATGGAGGATGAGCTTGTTGAAGTTTTTGTAGCTTGGCATTCTTCAGAAGCTTCTTTCTTTTCAAAAGAAGCCTTCACCACCTTTTCTTCTGAAGCAGTCTTCTTCTGGGATGGTTTCAAGGGGACTCTTTTGTTCTTCTAAGTCTTGACAGCTTTAGCTTCCGAAGCCTTTTTCCTTTCGGAAGAAGAATCTTCTTCCGAAAGCAGCCTTGCTTCGGAAACAAGCTTTCCCTTTTTCATCACTTGAACCATTTGATATGGTCCAAATGAGAAACCTTCCCTGACTCCTTCCTTTTTAACATTATTTGCATAATGTGTGCTAGCAGGATTGTGGTAACAATCTTTAGCCATGTGGTTTTGCAGACCACACATTATGCATGCAATGTTAATCTTTTGGAAACTTGAGGATTGCTGTTTCTTGTTCTTTTTCTCTTCATCAGCAACCTTTCCCTTTAACTTCTGATCCTTTGGTAGGACAGGAGTGCTGGTATTACACCCCGTTCCTGAATCAGAGTTTCCAACCACCTGGAATCCAGCTGAGATGAATACACCCTTTTGCTTTGGGTCTATCTTTAGCTTGGATTCAGCCACTTTCTTGGCAGTTTTTCTGGCTGCCTTAGCTCTGCTTCTTCTGGCTTTGGTGGTCAGGGTTTGATCATCATTGGCACGGGAGGGCATAATTACCTGGTTCTTCCCTTTGATGGTCTCCATAGTTGCATCATTCTTTGACTCATGAGAAGGTGGGTCAGCAGATGGAACCTCTTGCTCTTCAGTACCACACCTTGGTTGTCTTATAGACTCATAAGAGTGTGGTGGAGCAATTTCATTGGTTCCCAACCCACCTTTGTTTTGGTAACAAAGTTTTGAGTGAGAGGATGATGAAAGAATGGCTTGGAAGTTTTGCTCGTAAATAGCATACTTCCTGGCTTGAGCCTCAGCTGTGACAAGCTGGGCTTGAGCCTCAGTCAATTTGGATATTAAATCCTTTATCTGAGTCTTATAGTTTGTGTGTTCATGTTTTAATAGGGACACAATTTTCTCTAACTCCTCAATTTTTCTTTGGTTGTCAGATTCAGGCCTTTTAAAGTCAGATTTTAAAACATTTAAAGACTCAATATCAGATTTAATCTCCATATTATAGTCCTGATACAATTTAACCTTAACAATACAGGCAGGAGTACAGAGATGTGCATATACCTTATTTTCATCTGTTCCAGCCATGAGTGCTTGAGCAGGAGTCACATCTTGTACCATGAAGCTCCAGTCAACTTCTTGAGCCATTGCAAATGTTTCTGTTGACTTTCCAGTGGGCTTTGGTGTAGAGGGATGTGTAGAGGCCTGTGGGGGTTCCAGTCAACATCTTGTACCATGAAGCTCCAGTCAACTACTACTACTACTACTACTACTACTACTACTACTACTACTACTACTACTACTACTACTACTACTACTACTACTACTACTACTACTACTACTACTACTACTACTACTACTACTACTACTACTGCTACTACTGCTTCAGGGGAAGGTGCCATCTGTGGGTTTATGTTGGTGGCAGATGGACTTGCTTCTTGAGAGAATTGGTCAAGTAGTCTTTGTAGTCTACTGACTTCTTCCCCAAGAATTGTGTTCTGGGCCAGAACATCATAAAAGAAGCCCAGGTCATCATCAGCAGATGCTGAATCACCTGACCTCCTGCTTGTAGCAGGATGTACATGCACTGGGTGTAGACCAGTTTTAGCATGTGCCCCTTTTTCTTGAAACTGGGGACTTCCAGCCTCAGGACGATGTCCTTCATCAGCTGTTGCCTCTGATGAGGTCTTAGCAATGTTACCAGCCTCAGTCTGATCATGTGCTGATTCAGAAGAGGTGACAGCCTCACTAGATATTCTGGTCTCCATATCTACACCGGGAGACTGAACATTTAAACCCCGGTGCTGTGGGTTGTCAGAAGCATGTTGATCCTCTTCCTCAATGGCTGTGGTTGTCCCCTTTGTTGGTGTTTGGTGGGGAGGAGGAGAGGCATGCAGCTGAGTCAGCACGTTTGCAATTATAATGGTTGGACTTTGGGGGGCATTTTCATGGGGAGATAGGGTAAAATCAGTATGCACCTGGGGAGAGTGGTGCTCATCAATGGTAATCTCCTCAAATGAGGAAGATTCCAGATTAGTGGGTACCCCTTCTTTGGTTGCTGCAGGCTCCTTTTGAGAGGAATCCTGAGCGGCTGTGGCTGGTAGAGTCTTTGATACTGCTGGGGGGTTTACACCAGCAAGGATATCCTGCCTTGGTGGTACAGGAGCATCTTCAGGGGACTCATCTCCCTGAATAGCTGTTTTGGGGCGTTTGGTTTTTGGTTTGGTGGGGACTCTGGATCTTGTGGTGGTGGCTGTGGGTTCCAGCTGCGTGGGTTTGCGCAGCTTGGCAGCCATTTTTAGTGATTGGTCAGAGTTGTGCCGGGAGTATACTTCAGGCAATACAGCCATAGCAGGGACTCCCAGGCCAACAAGTCCCTCACCTTGAAGCTGGTTTTCAATTATGGCCATTATGAACCGAGGATATAATATCCAACGGTTAGCAAGTTGTTTTTGGGCCATATCCTTGAGCTCTAAAAATAGTATTTCAGAAAAATTTAAAGGTTGTTGCTCAAGGATGGAGTACATTACCTGTTGCCACCTTGTGGACATTTGATCCCATGATGAAGTCTTGGGGGCAAGGCAGACATTTACCATATGAAAGATGAGACGTTTGGCATCCTGGAAATGTTTCTTCAATATGGTAGAGGCACTCAGGTTACCTTGGTATCCATGGTGGGCAAATGATAGATCTGTTGTGCCCTTTGGATAACCAGTTGGGAAAGTGGCATCATCCAGATTGAGGGTTTGGCGAAGAGTGTCTGGAGTAATGACCACCTTTTTACGATTGACAAACGATTGAAGAGACTCTGTGTCATTCTCCTCAAAGACAAGAGTGACGTTTGTCCAGAATTGGCTAAGAGATTCGGCATATATGGTGGGGTTTAGCAGAAAAGCCGTTTGGTAAGGTGACTGAACCATTAAATCAATGGCGTTGTGAAACTTGGTCTAGTATGGCGATTTTGTGAGATGAGCGACACAGTTGTGTCGTGGTTTTAGTTGCATGGTCGCCATTGATGAAGAGAGGTTACAGAGTTTTTGAACGTTAGGTTTGAGAAGAGAGGTGAGAAAAACTCTGAAGGTGGGATAAGGTATTTAAAGGGTAGGGTTAGAAAACAACTGAAGGTTTTGGTGTTATTCATCATTTGGTGAAACTACTGATGACGTGGTATTAACTTTCAGAGGTTTGAAATGACTGACCGTATTGGTGTGATCAACAGTTGTTATAAAACAACTGAAGACTTGGGTTTAACCGGCAGACGTTGAAACAGCTGAAGTCTCTGATTTAGTCATCAGTAGTTATAAAACTACTAAAGACAGTTTTGACTTCAGGTGGTGAAACAACTGAGGACATAGTGTTTGTCATCAGTAGTTGTGAAACTACTGAAGACAGTGGTTTTGTCATCAGTTGTTGTAAACAGCTGAAGACTTGGTGTTAGTCTTCAGTAGTTGTAAACTACTGAAGACATAGGTTTGGCTTCAGTTGTTTTGAAACAGCAGTTGTAGAAACAACTGAAGAGAAATTACTCATCAGCTGTTTTCGTCAATTCATAGCCTTTCAGCTGTTTCAGTCTGACCTCCACACTTACTCATCAGACTTTAAATCTGAGTTTCAGAGGTTTCATTGGTCATCAGTACTTATTTGCATTTCTGACATCAGTAGTTGTAGCTACATCAGCTGTTTTAACAAATAAAGTACTTCAGTACTTGTGAGGCATGTTGCCTTCAGTAGTTATAAAAACTACTAAGGGTAAAGGAACTCATCAGTACTTATATGTGACATCGTTACCAATGATCATCAGTACTTATTACTGAGATCATCAGTAGTTGTCACTTATTCTAGCTGCAACATACCAAGCCTTAACACCAGGTTGTGGAAAGTTGAACTATCCAAAGGCTTAGTAAAAATGTCTACAAGCTCATCAGCACTAGGAACAAATTTTGGATCAATCAGACCTTTTTCAAAACAATCTCTAATAAAATGGTGTCTGATTTCAATATGTTTAGTCCTAGAGTGCTGGACAGGATTCTTGACAATACAAAGAGCTGAAGAGCTATCCATTAACAATGGGGTCTTAGTCTCTGTTATGCCATAATCCAATAATTGGTTTTGAAGCCAGAGTACCTGAGATGTACAGCTTGCAGCAGCAATGTACTCAGCTTCAGCAGTTGATGTAGCAACTGAGGTTTGTTTCTTACTCTGCCAAGAAATCAAACAGTTGCCTAGGAATTGACATCCACCAGAAGTTGATTTTCTGGTCAACTTACACCCTGCATAGTCACTGTCAGAAAAAGCAACTAATTTACCAGAATGTCTAGTAGAATACCATAAACCTAGAGATGGAGAGCCTTGCAGATATCTAAAGATCCTCTTGACTGCAATCAAATGAGACTCCTTAGGTGCAGCCTGAAATCTGGAGGTAGAGGAACCAGTTCCCACACTTGCTGTTTCTTGAACTGAAGAAGCTCAAGCTGCATGGCATCAACCCATCCATTGTCCTTTAAAGCAATGTGATAATTCTTTGGCTCTTGCTGGCTGATGAAGAGAGCATAGAAGCAGAAATTTGACAATTGACTTCTTGTTGATACGCCAGCAGTGATATCACCAATGATTTGAGACATAGGGTGATTCTTCAGATCTTGGTACACAATGAGATCAGTGCAAGTGTTTGTAGCAGGCTCAGCAGCAACAGATGGTGATGGTGAAGCATTTCCTTGAAACCAATCAGTAGATGGTAATTCAAAGGAAGTTGAAGTGGTAGAAATCTCATCAGCATTTGTTGTGGATTGTGCTGCTTGAGCTACAGGAACATCAGGTCTAGCTGAATCAGGCAGTTGATCACTAAACTTGAAGAGGTGAGTACTACTATCATCATCATCATTAGCACCAGCACTATCACCAGGTGGTGAGCTGTTGACAGGAGCAACAGCAGGAGTTTGATAAGGAACATATTGCAGTATGTCCAAATCAAATATCTCCACAGGGCTTTGTGGAATCTTGTCCTTTGGAGATTCATTAAACTTAACATGTAGAGTCTCTTCAACCATCTTTGTTCTACAGTTGAAGACTCTGTATGCTTTGCAAGTTGATGAATAACCAACAAAGTACCCTGCATCCACCTTAGAATCAAATTTTTGGAGTTGATCCCGTGTGTTGAGAATGAAACAAGGACATCCAAAAGCTCTGAAGAATGAAATTAGAGGGGCCAAATGATGTAGAACTTCATATGGAGTTTTCATCAACCTCTTATTTACTAGAGCTCTATTTTATACATAGCAAGCTGTATTGACAGCTTCAGCCCAAAAAGTCATTGGCAGTCCAGAATCAGCCAACATGGACCTTGCAGCTTCAATAAGGGTCCTGTTCTTTCTCTCCACTACTCCATTTTGTTCAGGAGTTCTTGGAATGCTAAAATGCCTCTTGATTCCCTTTGAGAGGTAGAACTCATCAAGTGTATTGTTTCTAAATTCTGTTCCATTATCACTTCTAATACACTTGACTGAGAGGGAATACTGCTTCTCAACATACAACACAAAGTTGATAATCTTCTGAGCTGCCTCATCCTTTGAATGCAAGAAGAAAGTCCATACAAATCTGGAGTAATCATCCACAATTACCAGACAGTATTTCTTCTTATTCATACTCATCACTCTCACAGGACCAAAGAGATCCATGTGAAGAAGCTGTAAGCAGGCATTGGACTTAGGTTCTTCTATGGATGGAAATGAAGCTTTGTGCTGTTTTCCTTTTAAACAAGCAGTGCAGTCATCTTCACATTTGAACTCCTTCATAGGCAGTCCCCTTACTAAACCATGGTTTATCAGCTGATTTATGTTTTTGAGATTAACATGACCCAGCCTTCTATTCCATAGAGTAGATTCTTGAGGGGAAGCCTTGGAAAATAGGCAAGGATGGCCTTTGAGATCTATTTTTTGGAAAGATCTAAGGCATACACTCTTCCTGTCCTGTTGGCCTTTAGGAGAGTGTATTCATCCAACACCTTATCAATCATACTTAGAACTTTGGATGACAGAATCCGGCAGTTCTGACTGGTGAAAAGAGCAACATGGCCTTTGTCACACATTTGACTGACACTCAAGAGGTTGTACTTGAGATTTTCCACATGGTTAACATCATCAAACTTTATTTCCCCATTGGAAACAAAGCCTTTGCCGATGATGTAACCCTTTGCATCATTGCCAAATGACACAAATCCCTTCCTTCCTTGAGAGTAATCATTAAGAAGTGATCTGTTTCCTGTCATATGCATGGATCCTCCACTGTCTACATACCAGATGCCTCTGTGGCATGTTGAAGAACCCTGCAAAACAAAACAAATTAGTTAGATTTTGAGACCCAAACCTTTTTGGTTTTGGGCCTGTTCACATCAACAGATGGTAGACTAACAGGTTTGTTGGAAATAACAGCCTGAGAGGGTGAAGAAGAGGAATCCTTTGGCTTGGACCTCCTTTTCTGTGGTTTCAACATAGGAACATCTAATTGGTTAACTCTTCCCAATAGATGTTGAACCATCATAACCAGCTGTGTCTGATTTTGTGATAAAGCTTTCAGCTCTTCAGACACATTGGCATTGGAGTTTGATAAGTTCCTATGTTGCACCTTCTTCTTTTGAGCTATCTCAGCTGTTACCTGTTTAACCCCTTCCTTTTTGGATTTCTTTTTGGACTTAAGGGTTACAGGATTTGATGTTGCTGGTACAAATGTGGCTTCAAACTCAGTTTTCATTTTATCCATTTTCTTTTTAGTTTCCTCTTTATGTTTGAGTTTGGATCCTCTTTTGTACCAACAGTCATCTGTAAGATGATTGAACAAACCACATACTTCACATGGTTTCTTCTTCATCTTATGTTGATCATCAACTAAAGAGGATGAAACTACTGAAGACTTGCTCTTCAGTACTTTGAAAGCATTATTTGCTTTCTTGACTTCCTCTTTAGTATTCAAACTCTTTCTACTGACAGTTTTCTTCTCTTCAGTGCTGACAGTAGTTGGAGTTTGAACTTCAGGTGTTAAATCTTGCTCTCCAGTCCTTTCAGGACTTCCAGAAATAACTCCTGAGTTAATCAACTCTTTGATCATGTGAGTGTCAGCAATGGAACCATCAACATCAGCTGATTGGTTCTGAGAGGGCTTAGTGCTGACTTCTACTTTTGATGATGCTCTATCAAAAAGTGAATCACATGATGAGGTGGATTGGTTATTGCTTTCTCCATCAGATTTCACTTCTGCTCTTGAAGCAAAATCTGTAGGAGGAGCAGTGTGATTATAACCAATGCCAAACTTCACATTGGAAGCAGATTGCTTACTAAGAAGCATTTCAAAACCTTTGCATGATTGTACCCATCGATCACACTCTACTTGGGTGACTGCAAGGGTTTCTTTGAGACTTCTCTGGTCTTCCAGAATAACCTCTAGCTTAGCCTTTTCATCATTTAATTGGCATTTAAGCTTATAAATCTCATCACTTTTACTATTAAGAGCAGTCTCATACTCAGCTTTTCTTTTGGAAATGGTTTTCTCAAACTCAAGTTTTTGATTTATTAATGCTACATTTGCCTCTCTAATAGAGACAAAGGCAGCTATGCATGATTCAGAACATAACTTGGCTTTAGCCTCTGAAGATACCTGAGTTACCTGTGAAGATGATGCATTGGAGCAGGAACCCTCAGTAGACTCCGGAGCCATAAGTGCTAGATTCCTAAAAGGACTGTCACCACCATGTTGATCAGCACCTGTGAACAGTTGTTCATGACCAGACATGTCATCTGGCAAACTGCTCCAGTCAACAACTTCAGGGGTGAAGAAGCTATGTTGTTGAGGTTGAGGAGGTTGATGAGATGGTTGAGGTTCTGGTAGAGCATGAGGTTGTGATACCATAGGAGCTTGAACTTGACTGGTTTGTGGCATGTAATAACAAGGGTAAGGGTATGGCATTTGACCCTGAGGAACAAAATATGCAGGAGATTGTGGTTGAGAATGATGACTAGAATTGACAGGATATTGCCCTTTGTTTTGTTGACTATTGCCAGGAAAAGTCACAAAAGGTGTAGAGGAATTAGATCCAGATGATCTACATTCTCTAGCAAAGTGTCCAAGCCTTTGGCATTTGTGACACCTCAACTTACTCTTGTCAAAACCAACTTTGGTTTTGCCAGAGAGTCCTGAGAACTTTCTTCCAGTTCTTTTGTAGAACTTCTGAGATCTGATATTTATCAAGGCCATTTGGCTCAAAATATCCATCTCTTCTAAGTCATCATCAGCAATCCCCTTGAGATCATCCATGATGAAGCATAGATTGTCATTATTACACCCAGTAAACTGACTATCAACACTCACAAATGCAGAATCAGAAATGTTTGAGGAGAAATCAATATGCTCATCATACTGGCATTCAGATGAAGCATATTCTGACTCATGACTAACCAAGGCAGTGTTGCCTGGTACAAAGTCTTCAGTGAGCTTACCAGATGAAGACAGTTTTCGTTTTTGTTCTATCTCTCTCTCAAATGTGAGCAATTTCCCATGGAGTTGGGTGAGAGATAGTTTGTCCAAATTTGCACTGGAGCGTAGGACAATAGTATATGTGTCCCATCTCTCAGGCAGTGATCTGAGAAATCTGTTATTCATCTGGATATTGGTGTATTCATGTTTGACCATTTTTAATTCAGAGATCAAACAAGAGAACCGCTCAAACTGTTGAGTCAGTGTCTCACCCTTCCTATGAGAGAATGTCTCATATTGTTGGGCAAGGATCTCTCTGTTATTTGCCAAGACCTCATCTGTTCCTCCAAATTGTTCTTTCAAGGCATTCCAGAGGTCATGGGCAGATTCATAATGCATTAACCCAGAATAGATTTCATTGGGTAGTGCCATGGCCAGAATTCCATGGGCTTTTGCATCAATCTCAAACAATTTCTTATCCTCATCTGAGTATTGATCCTTCCTCTTCGGAACCATTTGATTGGTTTCCGGGTTATTCACCATAGGCTTGTGTGGACCATGTACCACTGATGTCCAACAACCTGAGCTGTTAACAGACAGGTGATGGAGCATACGTCGTTGCCATATGTTATACTCATTCCTAACCAGCATTGGAGGCTTGGTTGAGGAACCAGTATTGTGAGGATCATTGGAAGGAGTAGTCATTTTAGGTCCAAAAACAATTTAATTCAAGCTTTTAAAAGATTTTACACAGACCACAACAGACTCAATGAAAAACCAAGAATAAATCTCAGGATGAATGACCAAAAACACAGAAAATTCAATCTCTATAACCTTTTCTTGCAAAAATGCTAATTCAATCAAACTTGGATCTTGAATAGCAGTTTCAATGATCAATTATTAGATCGATCAATGATTAACCTGCTCTGATACCATTTGACAGGATCAGTGATCACAAGTTCGATGGATTAGAGAGTAATGCAGCGGAATAAGATCAAGAATTAGACAAATTGTAGCAAGAATTTGATATTTGTAAACAAATACGAGAGAATATATTTCTGTGTTAAGGAATGTTTCAATTATACCAAATATTTCTGCTCAATCATTCACATGTTACAATAAGGTTGACACTCCTTATATAGAGTGCAATCACTGCTGTTATCACGGGATAGTGACAACTGGCAGATCTATTACAAAAATAACTAACACTTAACAAACTACTGAAATGTTCACAACTACTGAGAACATATCAGAGTGCTAAGTACGAAATATAAAACTACTGATAAGAAACTACTGAAACTACAACGACTGAAGAACAAGCTCTTCAGTCGTTTTACAAAACTACTGAAAATATAAAACTACTGAAAGTAAACCGTCACAACTACTGAAGAAGTCCTCTTCAGCTGTTATGACAACGTCTGATACTTGGTCTTCAGCACTTGTGTCTTCAGACTTTGTCTTCAGTACTTGTCTTCAGACTTTGTCTTCAGCACTTGTCTTCAGACTTTGTCTTCAGTACTTGTCTTCAGACTTTGTCTTCAGCACTTGTCTTCAGACTTTGTCTTCAGCACTTGTGTTCAGACTTTGTCTTCAGGTGTTGTCTTCAGCTGTTGTGGACTTCAGTAGTTGTTGTGACGCCTGTGGGACTTAAAGGTTTTTCTGATCCGGCTCATTGGTTCTTTTGGTCCAACATAATAAATCTCTCTTTGTAGGGAACCAACCAATTATTCCAAATATATTCCTACACCTCTGAAAGAAATAACAAATTTTATAAAATGAACAAATACATTATTAGAGTAAAAATAACTATGAAATTCTTACCATGTTTACCATCTTCATTTAACTTTTCTTCCATCTTCATGCAATTGTGATCGTACAATGTCTCTGTGGGAGACGAACACAGGACCTTTCACCAGTATGGAAAATCCTTCCACATGTTGGTTTTAAAAATAATGTTCCACCTTCTCTTGATATTCTCGCTAACGTGCCACCTGGATAAGTTTTTAGTAGCACTCGGGAACACTGTGTCACACGAGCTCATCAGGGCCAGGTCCCTGTCGGTGACAATAATGCGGGGCTCCACACACCCGTCGAGCATATCTCTGATCCGCTCCAATACCCATGTGAAGTGGTCCTGTCGTTCCTTCGATATAAATGCGTGCGCAATACAAAACGAATTCGACGTCGACGTAACGCCAATAACCTGAACAAACGGAATGTTGTACATGTTGGTCTTGTACGTCGTGTCTATCAACATCACGTTCAGGAATGCGCGCCACATTTTGTATGAGGTAGGATGACAAAAGAAAACATCTTCCACGGCCTGAGTTGCTGGATTCTTTCGTGTTTCATACACGAACTCTATATATTCAAGTAGGTTTTCAAGTTCCTGCATTGGTGTTCTGGCTTTTTTGCCCTCATCCCTAAACTTCGATATCAGATTGTATATGTCCTTAAAAACACAGGTGATGTCGGGAAACTGCTCCCTTACGGCGGAATGGATGTTTTGTGGCCGCACATGCAGCCTGTGTAACTTCTCGACAAGATCAATTTCTTCGGCGGTCATCTTCCTAAGATGCGCGTTGCCCTCCTCGTACACAATAGGATCATGGTTGTGCATCTCGTTTCTCACCTCCAACATCCAACTATGATTCTTTCCCACGTACTTCCCAAGGAGTTTAAACGGGTATCCTTTCTTTATGCTCCCAGTATGGCTGCTTGTGCCAGTGAATTTAGGTTCACCCCTACGATTACATAAAAGCTCAACATCCTTTTTCTGTAACCGACCCACCACAATGACGCACCCATGCTTGCGTCCTCTCATTTTAGCCCATTTCTCCAAGTCCTCACGAGAATCAAAATGCTGAAAAATTATAAAGAAAGACATAAAAAACAATATATAAAACAAATAAGTAAATAATTTACATAAAAAATGAAAAGACTTCGTACTTTGTTAGTTTTATAAGATACCCGTAGCCTTTCTTATTCGATCCTCATCCCCATCATGTTGCGCGGTGTCCCCATTGTTTTCTTTGAGATGAACCGAACCGTCACTCTCATCTGTGTCATTCCCATTAAAAGTATCCGACACATGTGTAGTTTCTGGTTCAGACTGGTACGGGTTCGGGGCATGTTCGTAATCCAGCTCTGGTTGTGAGTGGTACAGGTTCGGGGCATGTCCGTAATCCAGCTATGTTTTTGAGTGGTACAGGTTCGGGGCATGTCCGTGATCCAGATCTGTTTGTGAGTGGTACGGGTTCGGGGCATGTCCATAAGAATGGTAAGGGGAATGTTTGTACCCTTCATCGTAACCCGTAAGTCCGAATAATGAGTTGTACGCATCTTCGACAAGTGTGTTCGACGGGTTGGTTTCCTCCGCCCCCACGAAGGGTGAGTACCGTATATATAATATTCCTAGAAAAAGTAATGGTTAAATATTTCAAATAAGCATTTACGATAAAAATAAACACTACTTCAACCTGGTTTGAATTTTCGATAGGTGGCTCCTCATTTAAATCTGGAAGCTTCGGCTTTTGATAATGATCTCCCGAACCCGACATGACGATGAATTTTCTTTCGTTATGTTTCGTGATTGTTGGTTTTCTTTCGTTATGTTTTGTGGTTGTTGGTTGCATGAAATCATGATAAATAGAGAAATGTTGAGTAGAAACCTTCACGGTTTGGCCAAACCATGACGGTTCAAGGTGTTTGGTACCTGGGAATCAAGGAACTTTTCCTCGTACATTAATTACCTAGTATTTTAACCGTCACGGTTAGGCCAAACCGTGACGGTTTCTGCTCCACCCGTGCCTCTTTATCCGTGTACTTTTGCCAGTGTACTTTTCAGACCTTTATTATAGAAAGCATCTGATGCATCAAATGCTAGGAAATTAGGTAGTCCCATGTGGCGTTTGGAACTTCGTTTTGATTGTTCAACTTTAGTGGACAAATATATCACCATATTTACTAGTTAAACAATAATTTACATCATTTCCCCAATAAACAGACAATTAGGGTCATTTGTGTTGGAGCATATATAGTCATATATAGTGTGTCCGTCGCTTGTCGAATAGTCTAGGCTTAATGTAATACACCTGATATGTTGTAAACACATGAAACTGGGTCATTCGCAGGAGCATATGCGAATAAAACTCAGTCGTGCGATTGAGCCTTGCTAATGGGCCAGTCGTGCGACTAAGAGATGCGATTGGCCATTCGTAAGACTGAACCATAAGTATGGTCCAGTCGCACGATTGAACCATAAGCATGGTCCAGTCGCACGAATGGGCCCACTCGCATCTAATATGGGCCGAAGCCTATATATACCAGTTTCAATGTGTAGAGAGATTAAGGGTTTGGGGAGGGAGTCTGCCCGGGGCCTAGGGCTGCCGGATAAGAGGGGAGATCATGCTCGATCTCCCCTTGCCAAGAGTCTTGATTCTTATGTTGTAACGAGCTTGTAATCATTAGGTTTTATCAATGAAGCCATTATATTATAGTTCGTGTGATTGATTGTCTCTTGGTTTTTGCTGTTGTTTATCCTTCCGTCAAGAATATGCTCGGATGTTTACCGATCCAGTGACTTCACAATTTGATTACTTCCTTGACTAGATTGTTAATCAATATATCAAACATAATTATTTAAGATTCACATACCTTAATTTACTAATCAACCTTTGAAGTTTATTGAGTTCATCATGATTACATCATTTAAAGATCTAAGACTTCAACTTAAGTTCATAAACTTTAAGATAGTTCACTTATTGAAGTTCATAGACTTCAAGATGGTTACACATATTGAAGTTTCATAGACTTCAAATTCTTACAAACACCCAAAACCATAACTCAAGAATGCTTGATATACTTAAGCTTCATGACACAATAAGCGTATAATACCCTATAATATGCATAACTTATCTACTAGTAAGTGTAGAACACTTACCTTCATTCATTTGAAGTTCCATCTTAAGCTTCAACTTTGCACCAACAAAACTTAATGTCATCAAATAGGCAGTATAATAGTGTCTCAAAGCCTGCTAGAGTATATCCATTCAAGTGTTGTCTGTGGCAATGGTTGGCATAACCAACCTTTAGTGGGGGTGTCCATCAAAATTGTACTATTCAATACCCTCGCTTATAGCAACGTGAGGATGCGATGGTCTGGATTGTTATAACACATTGGGGGGTAAAAGAGAAATACTAATATGCTATTTTCATCCAAGGGTCATGACGTGGCATGACACTAATGTGACTTATACCAAAGGTAGCCATTTCCATAAACGTAAATATAACAATCCCCAAACATTGTCTAATTCCCAAACCAAGATAATTAATGGCAAAACACACCGAACCAAAATAATCAATCATATAATCAATCCAAAACAAACAACCCAAAATAAAAATCTAAATGTTTAAGTCTAGCATAAATTGGTCTCCACTAACAATCTCTAGCAAGTCCAAGCAATGTTTTTATAACCGGATCGAACGTCGAACCGGACACTTTACTGGTTTAGTGGTCGGATCGGATTTAAGAACCGGATGACATCATAACTATATATATATATATAGTATATATATATATATATATATATATATATATATATATATATATATATATATAATTAAATATAAGTAATTTATATATGTATTTTATAGTTATATATCTTAACTATATTTTTACATCCAACACACTAATTTATGGTTCAACACCCCGTTTTTACCAATAAAATCGGGAAAAAAAAATCAAAATCCAGTTCGAACCGGTTCGGTTTCCCGATCCAACCACCGATTCGGGACGAACCAGCCCAAAATGATTCGATGCGGACTGGACCGACCACCTAGCCGATTCCTGGTCGGACCGGTTGGACCGGCCGGTCCGATACGGTCCCAACAACAATGAGTCCAAGTCTAGCTTCAAGCATTGTTACCTGAAAAGATATTATTGAATATATTAACATAATGTTGCTGAGTTTGCAGATTTAATAGAACAAATTAAGTGTTGTGTAATGTCAAGTACAATCTTCATGTGTGTAATAAGTAGTAATATTCTAAAGATGAGCTCATAACCAAACCTAATGACGAATAGGCCTTAAAACATGAACTAGTACACGGGCAAACCTGATTATATTCACCCAAGGGTTTGACATAACCAAGTCAGTTATAGCTAGTTGAACAACCTCCCAATAGAAGCCAAAACTTTGCTTGTTGTTTGTGTTTGTCTGCCATGACTACTCAACCAACTGCTAAATCATGGGTTCAAATCCCATTTCCTCCAAAAACAACCCCTGGAAACCCATAGCGTACCAACAATAAGGGTGGGAGTATAACATGTTAGTATACCTTTTCACGGTTCCATCCTTAAGTTGAATGGTTATGAAAATACATGGTGACTATAAGAACATGAACACACACCCATGAAAGACCCAAACTTATGCTTTATACAACACACGTCAATCAAAAATTATGAATACAAATAGTCACAACAATTTACAAAATGTTTTGAGCATACTCACCCCCTTCTCCAAGTAAAGTATGAAAAGAAAAAAGGCTACAAAACTCATCTCTATTAGCAAATCACCTTGAACTCGAACAACTACTAGTAAACTGCAAACAATGCACCATACCATATTACTAAGTATTCAAAGCTAACTAGTCACTTTGTTATAACCACTTAGTCAAGACCATCATGACCAACCATGTCTCTTAACTACTAAGATATGAGGTCTTACGATGCTCACTGTCCAATATCATTCCTTTTAGTTGTTATGTCGATGGTGATGTGATTATTGTTTAATTTCAACTTTTATGATGAATTATATATTACATTTGGATGCGTTTATTTTAATGTACATTGTTAAGTTATTTATGAGGATGATATCACTACATGTCTTTTGATTAACATCAAATTACATTTATTAACTTCTGTTTATTAATTAGGTTATGATCTTCAAAAACATAGCTACCGGTCTAGGCTTGATCATAAACAACACAATATTTTACTAAAAGTAAAGGATGCAATCTTATGTCAAATAAAAGTTTGAAAAAATAAAACCTAACTGGAGTTCATAATAGTTATCCTAGTAGTTTGCAAAAGTGGTTATGATATCACTTTCGGGATTCGTACATAGGTTTCAAAATGGATTTCAAAACGTAGTTGGATAGATTTTTGTACGAACTAATCTAGGTCAAATTCCTAGAATATTGCCCATTGGGGGTCTAATGCAAACTTTAAAAAAACATAGTTAGGTTTAGAATTATGCCTCTTAAGAACAAGACAACCACCCAAACAAGAACACCACGAATAACAAATCTAGTCACTAGATATGCTGAATATGAAATCTTCCATAACCAAACTCCTTCCATTGTTAAATTCGTCCGATTAAAGAACGTTGAATCAAATTAGTGGTGATAGCCCAATGCCAGTGACAAGTAGTAGCGGCAACACAACGATGGCTTCTATGACAGCGCCCGTGATAATGGCTAGGGTGTTGTAGGGGGACGAGCAAGAGAGAGAGTGGATTAAGGTTTTGTGTCTTACCCCTTTTTTTAATTGTATTGTTCAAATATATTTAGAAACAAGTTAAGTTAATTTAATAATAATAATAATAATAATAATAATAATAATAATAATAATAATAATAATAATAATAATAATAATAATAATAATAATAATAATAATAATAATAATAATAATAATAATGTGATAATTAATATTATTATTTAAAACTATTAATATTTAATAATTATAAACTTTGATAACTTATCATAACCCTTTATGATATAAACTTTTAATAATCATTTAATATATGTATTTATATATATTCTAATTACAATTAAATAAATACACTCTAATAGATTATTTTGCAAATAATATATTTGCTTATCTTAACTAATTATTCATGTCTAGTTTATTCAACTATTATATATATTCTAATTACAATTAATTAAATACACTCTAATATATTATGCATGACCGGTTATGGATGGTCAATACAATCAGTCTCACAATGAGAAGACTGTTAGAACACTTAACAGATCAAGTAGGGAGTCGGGTTTATGTAAAGGATACTGAAAATACAAGTAAAAAATGAAACCGAACTAAGAACAAGATGAGAATACAAGTAAAAAATGAAACCGAACTAAGAACAAGAACATATGAGTATGGTTTTTAAGAATGTTGTATATTGCTCTAAAGTTCTTTTACAAGTGTTACAAAGCATCAAAAAGAAATACATGAACCTCAGATACTTTATACTACAGCCTACAGCCGACCATAATTTGAAGGCCAGCTGGAAACACTAATCTAGATAACAAGATCAATGTAAAGTTCTGTCTTTTGACTAGTAACTATGACATGTCATAGCTCACATCCTAATGTATTACAAAAAGGATAAAATGTACAAAGTAGAAAGTTACAGACTCTAAACCTTAATCTACAGTTGCAAAAGCATGGTCCTTTTCACCAACTTGTAAGTTGGTGAGTCTTTATAGTTGCAGCGAAAAGTGGGTCAGCTTTATGTAAAAGTAGATCAGAGAAAGCATGTCTTCTCTGTCTTCGGAAGAAATTAGTCTTCACTTCACTGGCTTCGTAAGACTTCATCTTTGGCTTCGGAAGATTTGGTGTTTGGCTTCGGAAGATTATACACTTAGAATATTTTTCTCTGAAGTGTGTAAAACTTCCGAAGTAACTTTTAATCTAGACAATGTGCATGCAAGCTGGAAGCTTTTTGGTTGTTTTGGTTTATTTGGTTGCATTAGCCTTTCAAGTATAACCTTACAGATTATTTTACAAATAATATATTTGTCTATCTTAGTTAATTATTCATGTCTAGTTTATGCACCTGTTAAAATAATTTTAATATTTGTTGTACATGGTATAACTCTTGTGAATCTTATCTCAACAGTAGTACTTATCTGATGTTGTTACTTGGTCATACATTGTTCCCAACAATATGGTCACAACTGTACTCATACAGTGGCTAGAACTCACTTTACCCGTACTCCAACCGTAATCCAGTAGAAAATCGAGTTTGGAAAATTAGGTTATATTGTGACCGTACTCCCATGGTCTTGACCATATGCATACGGTTCTAGTTGATGTAATTTTAAATAGTTCCCTAATGAAATTTAACATAAAGATCAATTTTTTTGTTCGTGCATCAATGGAGAAGGCTAGGAATGAATGAGAATGAATAAATACAAGTGATAAACGTATCTTTGATCATCAAATCCAAGATTGCTTCTTGAATTCGCCATTATTGTCATTGAACGTGAGAATATGTGGCTAGTTCACGTGTGATCATTTGTAAGTGTTTGGTCTGTGTTAGTGAATGTATTCAATCGGAGTTCTCTTTGTTAGTTATGAATATGCTTTATTGAATTTATTAATGTCTAAGTGGAATTATGTGTTTAACATTGGTGGTTGAGGGACAATTTAACATTTATAGATTCGATATAACAATCTATCATTTCTTGGTCTTGAATCGTTAAAAAGCATGATACTATGTTAGTATCGTGACATTGTTTTGGTAATTATGCGATAACATCCTAGTACGAGCTTTTCTTTGGTTTAAAATCCCTAAGTAGCAATACATCAGATTCCTTAGTCTTGTAAAAAATCTTTTATTAACTCATTGAGTGATTACGTCTATATAATTCACTAACATTGATAATTAACTTAGGTTATTCATTCTACTTCTAAATCTAATTTGGGAGTGATTATTCTTTGTTATTTGCAACCAGTTATTACTTTGAAGTGATTATTTTTCAATCAACAACCAAAAATTTAGTCTTTTTATTATGTTTATACAAAGCAAAAAATTAAGATAAATGCCATCCACTAACTTTTTGTGGAATCGACACCCTACTTACCCTAGCTAAATTAAGGTAAATAGGACTTTAATACTCTCTATCTTTGATCAGTATTTCGACACTGATTGTTGGTTTGTTACACTGGTTGTTGTGTTGGTTTATTGTGTAGTTTCTGTTAGTATGTTATGTGCTTGTTTGTTATTCGAATTACTTAAACGATATGGTTTTTTAATATTTGTATTGCTTTTACATTTGTAATGCTAAAATACTTTTTTTATTTGTTATGTTTATCATATAAATGGTCTTTAGTTGTGTTTTTGTTACCACATATATTTGTGTTGTGTAGTATTGGTTTAATGTATTGTTTTTGCTGGTTTCTTATGTGTTGTTTTATGGTTAAAAATTCACAGATTGTGTTGTTTTAAGGTAAAATAATACAAAATATCATGTTTTGTGATAAACATCATGATTTCAAATAATATCATTATATAAAAGCTATAAATGTTTAAAAAAGTATTCCTAATGTCTCTCCAGCAGAACCGGTGAAGGGTGGTCACTTACAACACAACAACACAAAGAGGAGATTAACCAAACTTTAATCAAACAGTAAACTGGATTAACCACAAGTATGATACTAAGAACACAAGTAATGAGTAAGAGACAGAAGAAGAGAACACAAGAGATTGGGTTTCAAGGATGCAGTATATTGCTTTCTCAAGTTCTATTACAAGTGTTACAAAGCATAAAGAAAGATACTAGAACATGGAATACTTATACTACAACCTACAGCCGGCTATACTTTGAAAGCCAGCTGGATACAATTGACTAGACACAAACAAAATCAATTGTAGAGTCAAAAGGCATATCTGCCTTTTGACTTGTGACTATGACATGCCATAGCTCACATCCTAATATATTACAAAAGGATAAAAGTACATAAAGTAGAAAGCATGGACTCAAGACCTCTATGTACAGTTACCAAAAGCATGGACCTTTCACCAACTCATGTAAGTTGG
Source organism: Flaveria ramosissima (assembly GCA_025215565.1). Taxonomy (NCBI): domain Eukaryota; kingdom Viridiplantae; phylum Streptophyta; class Magnoliopsida; order Asterales; family Asteraceae; genus Flaveria; species Flaveria ramosissima. The sequence continues at coordinate 24,778,282 of CM046046.1, read as the reverse complement.
TGACTTTACAGAGTTGCAGCGGAAAGGTGGTCCAGCTTTATGGTAAAGTACATCTGATAAAGGCATATCTCTAAAAGTCTTCGAAAGAAATCTGTCTTCACTATTTGGCTTCGGAAGACTTTGTCTCTGAAGCTTCGGAAGACTTCACTTTTGGCTTCGGAAGATATTGGTCTTGGCTTCGGAAGATTTTACACTTAGAATATTTCTAGTGTATAGTGTAAAACTTCCAAAGCAATTCTACTTCAGTTCTTTAGTGCATGCTTGCAAAGAGACTTTGGATGTTTTGGCTGCATCAGAGTTATAGGAATCCTTTGTCTCTCAGCTTCAAGAAGCTCATCATCCTTTGTCTGTCAGCAGACTTCTTCATACTCTTTTGGATGATGGCTTTTGACTTTGCAGCCTCTTCCCTCATCTTTCTCTTTGTAGCTTTTTGTTCTTTGAGCACTTGAAGTTCAAGCTGTTTGAGATACTCAAACTCAATGTACTCAAAGGACAAGGGAAGAAGTGCAGATTCCTGGTAGAGACCTGTGGCACTCAGGTAGTTGATCATGTTTTGTCTGTCTGTTTCTTTGTCTACCTGAGGTTCTTGTGTAGAAGCTATAGTCTCTTGCACAGGGCTTTCTTGAACTAGGGAGAGAGTAGGAGCATGCTTGTAGAGTCTTTTCTGTCTCTTCTCCTCTTTGAATTGGAGAAGTAACCTTGCATCCTCTTTTTCTTTCATCTCTCTTGACACTTCCATGTCAGCCAATTCATTTAGTTGCTTTAAGGGGAGAGATATAATCTCATCTATGTCATAGTTCCTGGTCTGCAGGTAAGTAATCCTGACTACCCTCAACTCATCATCTTGAGTATTTGGTCTGGGGGCAGCCCTGATTGCAGCTTGCATAAAACCTGAAGACCCAGAGGAACTTTCTCCCCTTAGCTTCCTCTTCCTCTCTCTCTCCTCCTCCTTAATTTCCTCAGGAGTCAAAATCCTTTTCCCTTTGTCACCCATAGACCTTTGTGAATCAGGGTGGATAGAGGTTTGGCTTTCATTGCTTGGTGTAGCATCCAAGCTCTGGCCAGAGAGAGGTTGTGAGACACCTTCACCAGCAGGTGTTTCACCAAGGGAATGAATTTCTGAAGCAGTTGTTGGTGTGACAGGGCTCTCAGGCTCTATCACTGGGCCTTTAGCCAAGGTTTTCCCTTTGAAGCTAATCTCAGGGTCTGCCTCAGCATCCAGTTGACCAATGACATTACGTGATTGCCTTTGTCTCCTTCTTAGGCTGAACTCTTCAGTAATTATGTCTTGAATTCTGAGTGCCAACCTGTCAGCTTGTCTTGATTTGTTTGGATTGACAAGTGGCATGTTGACCAGATCAAGACCTTCATAGTAGTTTAAGGTTTGAAAATCAAATACTTCTTGTTGCCCTTGAACTCTGTGAAGAATGAGGGCTCTTCTATCAGCATCATACCTCCACCCAATGATGTAGTTTGAAGTTCCTTGAGATGGGGATGACATAGCCGTTGGTATACCTTCCTCAAAGAGACTCCTGATGATAGAGTCTATAGAGTCCACATTAATATGAACTTGAGGAAGTTGCTGAGTATGCACAATTGCAAGTGAGGATGATGAGTCCTCAATGTCCATACTCTCTGAAGAACTTCCAGGTTCTGTGTCTGTATGACTTTCTCCCCCTTTTTGGTAGCATCACCTCTTGCATAGGTGAGCTAGAGGTTAGGTCAACCACATTCACAGGTTCTTGTGTTCCTGGTTGGATTCTTCTTAAAGGTCTCCCAGCTAGTTTTTCCTGAGATAAGATATCTTAAGTTGCTGATCATTGACCCTGTTTTGAAGGGTAGTCACCTGAGATTCAAGGTGACTAACCTTAGAGACTAAATAGGAGCATGTTTTTGACAGTTTTTGCACCTTTAGTCTCAGATTCCCCTCTTCTTCTCATCAGAAGAATCATTGGGGGATGAGATGATTGGACCAAAGTCCTCTCTCTCACTACTAGCTTCAGGTTCTTGGCTGCTGGATTTCCTCTGCTCTTTGACATTCTCAGTTGAGATGTCAATGGGTTGAGTTGCCATGGTTGAGGTCTTAATAATGTAATCACTTGCAAAAGTGAGAGCCTCTTCCATATGGATATCCTGAACAGGTTCCGAAGTATCCACCTCAGTTATAGGTGACTGATGTGGGCTAGACTGAGGAGACTCAGGAGTACTCATCTCTCTTTGAGTAGGGAAAGAGAAAAGAGACTCATGGTACTCACTGAAACCTAAGTCTTCATCAGTATAGAACGAAAGGTTGGGAATGGGTTGATTTAGATCCAAAGGCTGGGGATGGTAACTGTCCCCTGAAGGTTGTTCACTTGAGTGTTGAGACTCAGAGTGAAGGCTTAAGGCAGTTGGGCTTGTGAGCTCATCAGGGTGAGCATGAGGAACCTCAGCCCTGATTGTTGAAGAGATGGGAGTGGTTTGCTCCTCAGGGGAAGTGGGAGCTCTAGTGTCCACTTCCTCATGTATTGGTGAGTATATGGGGACCTGCACAAACTCAATAGCTTGAGCAGGGGTTCGTTTGGATTTTCTTTGGTAGGTGAGGGTTACTTGAGGCCTTTTTGGTGGTAGAGAGGTAGAAGGTGTGGGTTCAACACTAGCTTGTGTTGCTAGGTTGTCACCTTGAGCAATGAGCTCTAACATTTTGGGGACAAGGGCTGTTTCTACCCCTGAGAAGCCTACAGTTGGCTTCTTCATGATTTTAAAGATGTCAGGCTTCATCTGTCCCAATTTAAGAATATTATCTGTTTCCCTCAAATTAAGAGTACCTGAACTTGACCCCTTGAACCATTCCATGCAATATGAAGGAGACAAATTAAGAGTACCTGAACTTGACCCCTCGAACCATTCCATGCAATATGAAGGAGAGATCCTCAGGAATCTGGTCCCACCCTCCATGCTTGTTTGACAAGCTGTGGATAACCACATGGAATAGGTATTTCCACTGGGATGAGACCTTCCCTTTCCTGAAGGTCTTTACAGAGAAATCTCCCTCATAGCCCATCTGCTCAAAGGAATGATTGACAGCTTCCTTTGGGAAGGACAACTCACCTTCTTCATCATCCAGCTGCAAATGAGTGTTGATGATGGCCGGAGTGATGAAGATTGTCCTCCCTTGCACTGTGGCAGACAGTGCCTTCTCCCCATCCATGATGACCTCTTGGTAGGTCTTCCAAAATTCAAGCAAATGATCCTCATAGAGAGTAGGATCAATGGTTAGGGAGGTGAAGTAATTAGACAAAGATAAGAAACGGCAAATCTCTGAGAAACTATCATCTTTCTCAGAGCTTAACAGAGCAACCTGATTGTGTTGCCTGTGAAGTTGCATGGAGAAATCTGGGTTGTTTCTGCAGTTAAGGTTGGCCATTTGAGAAGCTTAAGGATGAAGAAATATGAAAAGCAAAGGCGGTTTGGGAATTAGGTTTGAGAAATAGTAGAATTGAAGAAGATAGTGAGGGAGAGGGGGAACCGTTGGGTATTTATGTGAAAAGTATTTGAAAGAAAGTTAATGAATGAGGATAAACTTTGAAATCCGAATATCGGTCCGACCTCTGAAAGAGTAGTTTACTTTTGCTCAAAAAGTAGTTTTCTTGGAATTCGAAAAGCTTCTGAAGGTAAATTATCTTCGGAAGTTTAATGAAAAAGCTTCTGAAGCTAAAATGACTTCGGAAGAATTTCCTGAGAATCTTGAAAATTTTGCTTCGGAAGAGAAATAAAAACTTGAATGCTTTGTATATAAAACAACAAAGCTTCTGAGAGTTAATTTTGCTTCGGAAGGAAAAAGTCCTTAAAAACAAATAAGTGTCTGAGACAAGTATTTAAGCTTCGGAATATAGATTGAAACCTCTTTCGAAGGTAAAATTTCTTAGACAGTTATTTATTTTTAAGACATGATTTGCTTCCGAAGGTAAAAATATATCTTCTGAAGGATCAGAAAATTTTCAAGAATCTAAGGGAAGTCTTCAAAAAGGATTTTTTATCCAAAGAAAACATGAGCTTATGAAAGTGATGAACTAGACAACTTAGGACACACATATTATAAGAAATAATTAGAATTAGTTTTAAGAAAAGATCTACTCAAAGTTAATCATCCCAATAGCTGATATTAGATATTTAAATCTCTGTTCATCAAAAGCTTTTGTAAACAGATCAGCATATTGTTCATCTGTATGAACTTTGACTAGTTTAATTAATCCCTTTTCATAGTTATCTCTTATTAAATGATACCTGATATTGATGTGTTTGGTCCTTGAGTGCTGCACGGGGTTCTCAATGATAGAGATAGCACTATTGTTGTCTATGTGAATGGGAGTCTCCTTGAAGTTAAATCCATAGTCCAGCATCTGATTTTGAATCCAAAGCACTTGAGCACAGCAACTTGCAGCAACAATGTATTCAGCCTCAGCAGTTGATGCAGACACACAGGATTGTTTCTTGCATTGCCATGAGACAACCCTTCCACCAAGGAATTGACATCCCCCAGATGTAGACTTTGCAGTCATGTTGCAACCACCATAACAATATCTGTATAAGCATACAGATTGAAGTCAGGATTCTTTGGATACCATAAACCAAGTGTTGAAGCACCTTTGAGGTATCTTAGAAACCTCTTGATAGTGATGAGGTGAGACATCTTAGGGTTGGCTTGATATCTTGTACAAATGCATGTAGCAAACATGATATCAGGCCTGCTAGTTGTAAGATACATAAGAGACCCAATCATAGCCCTGTATAAGTGTTCATCTACACACTCCCCCTCAAGATCAGGTCCAAGGGAGTGGTTGCTGGCTATGGGTGTCTTAGCAATCTTACAATCAGTCATGTTGAACCTCTTGAGTATGTTCTGAACATACTTTGACTGACTTATGAAGATACCATCTTCAACTTGCTTCACTTGAATTCCCAGAAAGAAAATGAGTTCTCCCATTGCACTCATTTCAAATCTGTCTTTCATCAGCTTCTCAAAGTCTTTGCAGAGCTTTGGATTAGTTGAACCAAAGATGATATCATCTACATACACTTGAACTAGCAATATGTCATTTCCATGTCCTTTGATGAAGAGAGTTCCATCTATAGTACCTCTCCTGTATCCATGTTTGCAAAGATACTCAGACAATGTCTCATACCACTTCCTGGGTGCCTGATGCAGCCCATAAAGAGCTTTGTCAAGCTTGCAGACATAATCAGGATGATCAGGGTCTACAAAACTAGGTGGTTGTTTGACATACACCTCTTCATCAATCACTCCATACAGAAAAGCACACTTCACATCAAGTTGAAAGACCTTGAAGTTCTTGGATGCAGCAAATGCCAGGAATATTCTAATAGCTTCTAGTCTTGCTACTGGAGCAAAGACATCAGTGTAGTCAATCCCGTCTTCTTGTGTGTATCCTTGAACAACTAGTCTAGCCTTGTTCTTGATGATAATGCCTCTATCATCCTTCTTATTCCTAAACACCTATTTGGTTCCAATGGTAGTCTTCCCATGAGAAAGAGGAAAAAGGTTCCAAACTTTTTGCCTTTTGAATTGAAGCAATTCTTGTTGCATAGCTTCAACCCAACTTCCATCCTTTAGAACCTCATCAACTTTCTTTGGCTCTATCTGGGATAAGAAACAAGAGTGAAGACAAACATTTGCTTCATGGGTTTGTCCTCTTGTTGTTACCCCTGTGACAACATCTCCAATGATGTTTGTGGTGGGGTGAGACTTGTGGATCCTAAGCTGAGGGATCACAGCAAGTTGCTGAGAAAGATCCAAATCTAAAAAATTTAGATCTGGCATAGATGATTCACCCTCCACATCACCACACTTATCAAGATTGACTTGATCCAATGAGTGTGTGACATCATTAATGTTGTCATCTATGGTGTGGTTGTTAGCATCAAGGAATTCTTGATCACTTTTACCACCACCATTGTTGTCTTTCATAATTGAGGTATCCTTATCTGGTTGTGGAGCCTCTGATCTGGAATTTGAAGACACCCCAGATGTATTAGCTGAGTTTGTCATTGTAGTGTTGATAAAAACCTCATTTGCTGAAGTAGTTCCAACTGGAGCTGAAGATGTATGAGTTGAAGGTCTTCTTAGCTTAAATCTTGGATCAGGATCACCTGTATTTAAATTTTCTATAGATCTTGAAACATTCTCACAAGATTTGTTAAAACAGTTGGTAACTAAATCAAGATCAAATAGCCAATCAGGACCAGAACCAGCTACACAGGGTGTGTGTTCATTGAAAGTCACATTGGCCGACTCGTCAACAATTCTAGTTCTGAGATTGTATACTCTATAAGCCTTAGCTTGGGAACAGTATCCAATGAAGTGTCCATCATTTGATTTCTTAGCAAACTTGGAAATTTGATCTTTGGTATTCAAGATGGTGCAAGGACATCCAAATGACATGAGAAAACCAATGAAAGGTTTTCTATTGTGCCAAAGTTCATAAGGAGTCTTACCATGTTTCTTAACTACTAAAACTCTGTTTTGCACATAGCAAGCAGTGTTTACTGCCTCTGCCCAGAAGGTGATGGGCAGTTTAGAGTCAGACAACATAATTCTTGCAGCTTCAATTAGTGTCCTGTTTCTCCTCTCAGCAACACCATTTTGCTGAGAAGTCCTGGGAGCACTATATTGTCTTGTAATACCTTTTTCATCACAAAATGCATCAAGGGTTTGATTCTTGAATTCAGTCCCTTGATCACATCTTATGGTTTTGACCTTGTGATCACTTTGATTCTCAATTTTTAAGATGAAATTCTTCAGAATCTCAGGGGTCTCATCCTTAGTTCTAAGAAAGAAAACCCAAGTGAATCTTGTAAAATCATCTGTTATCACCAAACAATAAGAGGTCCTTCCTAGACTCATTACACTGGTGGGGCCAAAGAGATCCATATGTAATAAGTGTAGGGGAGTAGTGATGGAGTTCCTTTCCTTAGGCTTATGAGATACCTTATGTTGCTTCCCTTTCAGGCATGCAACACAATGATCATCACTTGTAAACTCTTTCTTTGGCATTCCAGTTACCAAATCATGTTTAATTAGTTTATTCATGTTCTTAAAGTTTACATGGCACATTCTTTTATGCCATAGGAAAGACTCATCACTATTTGCTTTAGACAGAAAGCATGAAACTTCTCCAGAGGGAGATGTTTCTTGCAAGTCCATCTTGTACATGTTCCCTTTCCTGGGGACTCTAAGCAGGATGTGCTCATGAGGAATGACCACTCCAGGCTTGAGAACAATGCACTCATGCTCAGTAAAGAGCATGTTATGACTCTGATCACAAAATTGGGATACACTCAGGAGATTGTACCCCAAGCTCCTTGACAAAGTTTACCTTTTCAATATTGAGCTTACCATTTGTGACCTTGCCCCTTCCAGAAATGTAACCACCTTCATCTCCTCCAAAATCAACTGGTCCTCCATCAATCCTCTTAAAGTTATGGAGTAGTGACCTATTGCCTGTCATGTGCCTGGAACAGCCACTATCAATGATCCAGACATTTTTGTTTGTCTTGAGTTGTTCCTGCACAAAGAAAAATGATTAGTTACATTTGGAAACCCAAGCCTTATTTGTCTTGGGCTCACTAAGTATAATAGAAGGTAATGCAACAGTAATAGATCCTATGGTTGTGCTAGGAGGATCTTGAGCTGTTGTTGATGGAGAAACTTCAGTCACTTAGTCTTTCTTAGACTTCCACACCACCTTTGGAGTCTTGGACTTGACCTTCATAACTTCGGAAGCTTTTGGGACTTCGGAAGTTTTGATGACTGAACATTCAGAAGATTCTGCAGTCACTGCAGCAGACTTCAGTGCTTCGAAAGAATTCCTTTCTTCCGAGACCAACTTCTCTTCCGAATGTAATTTTCCATTTGCCTTCTTCTTAGATTTGGAGCTTCTGAAGGAAACAAACTTTCCCTTCGAAGCTTGAATCTTCTTGGAACTCTTTGAAGTCTTTGTCTTGGTCATATGGACAGTACTTTTAGGATTGTATGGGCAATCCTTAGCAATGTTAGAGGTACTTTCACACATGACACACAACATTTTATTCGTCATAAGAGTCTTCTTATGAGAACAAGACTGTCTTTGGTCACATCCCTTCTCCACCTTCATCCTTGCAGATGCTGAGACAGTTCTTATGGGCTGGGAACTGTTCTTGGAGTTTGATGGTCCAGGCTGTGCAGCAGTGGTACACAGCAAATCAGTCTTTTTCTTGGTACTGAGATGATTTGAACAAGAACCAGAACTCTTAGCTGAAGAGTTTTGGTTGATGTCTTCAGTCTTTACTACTTCAAACCCTGCAGAGATAAAAACTTATTTCTGCTTAGAGTCAAAAGTAGCCTTGATCTCTTGAGCCTTCATTGCTTTTCTTTTGCTCTTCCTGATCAAGTTCTTTCTCATTGACTTGGTCATCACAGTAATCTTCTTCTCCTCAGAAGGATAGTGGCCCTTCTTAGAATCCTCCTCTTCACTCTTCTCAGAGAAATTCTTCACTATCTCTTCTTCATCCTCTTCACTTATAGGATCTATGAAAGGAAGAACATCTTCACAAGTTCCACACCTAGGAGATCTTACAGACAAAATTGTGTGTGGAGGAGCTATCTCATTGGATCCCAGTCTCTGTCTATTTTGATAACACACCTTGTTGTGTAGGGATGAGGAAATCATGTTCTTGAAGGTCTCTTCTTCAAGAACACTTTTTCCTGCCCTGGCTTTGCTGATCACAAGCTCAGCCTGGCACTCAGTCAGCTTGGTTATGAGATCTTTGATTTGAGTCCTAAAATCTGTATGCTCATGTTTTAGAACTGAAATAGTTTTCTCTAAGTCCACTATCTTTAGTTTATAATCATTTTCAGAATTTCTAAAATCATATTTTAAAATGTTTAAGGTCTCAAGATCAGATCTCATCTCCAAGTTATAGGACCTGTATCTATTAACTTTAGCAATGCATTCAGGAGTACAGAGATGTTCTAATACCTTGGCTTCATCATGATCTGCCATTAGTGCTTGGTTTGGAGAAGTATCTTCTGTCACACCCCAACCTTGATGGCGGAATCGTCGAGATGTGAGGGTTAAGATTGTTCACAGCCACATAACGCTATATTAAATTGTAAATATTATTATCATAAGTCTTAAAATGAAATACAACAATAAGTCTCAAACAAGAAATAAGTTCAAACATAACTCAAAACATAACATAACATTTTGTTTATTTAACTAGGTCCAAGTCCTAGTTTTATTGCAAGCTTCAAAGTCCACTTTAAACTTGGGGGTTTCCTGAAACATGATAAAAATAAGAGTCAACTAAAAATAGTTGGTGAGTTTCCAAGGTTTTCATACATAATATGATAAAGGTTACAAGTAGCAATTCATGTCATAGGTCATAAGCAAGTAGGGTTATAGAACACATATCCTTACAACCAAACCTCGACTTGATTACAAGTATAAAAGATTGGCTAAGTGTATTTGGTTCCCATGATGAACAAGCATACGTCATCAGGAGTCGGCAATACCTCGACTTTAACACCAAATAGGCTTGTCAGGCCCAAAGATCTAAGACGTCGCCAGGCTAGCAATAGTTAATGATTGTAAACAAACTATGTATCTCATACAATCACTTACAAAACACAAATAACCATGACAATAATAAGTTGAATTGCGAGTGATTTACAAGTCTCAAATGTGTATAAGTGTATCATGTATAAGCAATCATGTTTCACCCCAAAATAGTGTGAAAAGATAAAAAGGGGCAAGGAAACTCACGTGGTCAAATAAGTATATTAGGGAGATTAATAAGATTAATAATAAGCGTCGTTCCAAAGTCGTATCGTCACAAGATACCTAAATATATATGTTCACAAGGTTAAAGTTTTACAATAAGTTTAATGAATTAACATAAACTAGGTTCAATGTGATGTTTGGAGATTTTATCAATTATATTTAACAATTGAGAAAACAATTATATTTTCGTGAGAACAACATACTTATATTTTATATAAAGATATACAATAAGAATAACATTTATAATAGTTTTATAATATTTATAAAGTTTTATAATTAAATAAAATGAGCACGATTTAAACAATAACTTAAGTAAACAATGGTTGAAATAATAAACTAGTATTTTTTTTAAGTCTAAATTTCATAGAATATATATTAACTATAACATTCACTTTAGAATTTTAAATAAAATTTAAGAACATTTTTAATAAGAAATTGCAGAAAAATATTTAAATGGTTTAAAATATACGAAATTTATAAAATGGATATTCTTACAATTTTTAGAAATATATATATATATATATATATATATATATATATATATATATATATATATATATATTTAAGAGCTGTAAAACAAGTAAAAAAAATGTTGGAGGTCACCGGGTTCGAACCCGTGACCTCTAATTGAGAAGGTGAACATGGAACCAGTAAACTAAAGGCCTCAGCCGCGATGTGTATCTGTTTTTAATTGTTAAATACAAAACTTAAACAAAACCCCCAAATTGGATGAACCCTAGTTTAGATTCGAATCAAATCGAACACTTAATCGAGGATGATAACCAAATTAACCCTGGGGCTTTTGTCCCCCATGATTAATCGAGCATATCCATGTATGTAACTTACCCGATTTGGTTCGAATTGAAAGCAATCCTAATCTCTGTCACACCCCAACCTTGACGGCGGAATCGTCGAGATGTGAGGGTTAAGATTGTTCACAGCCACATAACGCTATATTAAATTGTAAATATTATTATCATAAGTCTTAAAATGAAATACAACCATAAGTCTCAAACAAGAAATAAGTTCAAACATAACTCAAAACATAACATAACATTTTGTTTATTTAACTAGGTCCAAGTTCTAGTTTTATTGCAAGCTTCAAAGTCCACTTTAAACTTGGGGGTTTCCTGAAACATGATAAAAATAAGAGTCAACTAAAAATAGTTGGTGAGTTTCCAAGGTTTTCATACATAATATGATAAAGGTTACAAGTAGCAATTCATGTCATAGGTCATAAGCAAGTAAGGTTATAGAACACATATCGTTACAACCAAACCTCGACTTGATTACAAGTATAAAAGATTGGCTAAGTGTATTTGGTTCCCATGATGAACAAGCATACGTCATCAGGAGTCGGCAATACCTCGACTTTAGCACCAAATAGGCTTGTCAGGCCCAAAGATCTAAGACGTCGCCAGGCTAGCAATAGTTAATGATTGTAAACAAACTATGTATCTCATATAATCACTTACAAAACACAAATAACCATGACAATAATAAGTTGAATTCCGAGTGATTTACAAGTCTCAAATGTGTATAAGTGTATCATGTATAAGCAATCATGTTTCACCCCAAAATAGTGTGAAAAGATAAAAAGGGGCAAGGAAACTCACGTGGGCAAATAAGTATATTAGGGAGATTAATAAGATTAATAATAAGCATCGTTCCAAAGTCGTATCGTCACAAGATACCTAAATATATATGTTCACAAGGTTAAAGTTTTACAATAAGTTTAATGAATTAACATAAACTAGGTTCAATATGATGTTTGGGGATTTTATCAATTATATTTAACAATTGAGAAAACAATTATATTTTCGTGAGAACAACATACTTATATTTTATATAAAGATATACAATAAGAATAACATTTATAATAGTTTTATAATATTTATAAAGTTTTAATAAAGTTTTATAATTAAATAAAATGAGCACGATTTAAACAATAACTTAAGTAAACAATGGTTGAAATAATAAACTAGTATTTTTTTTAAGTCTAAATTTCATAGAATATATATTAACTATAACATTCACTTTAGAATTTTAAATAAAATTTAAGAACATTTTTAATAATAAATTGCAGAAAAATATTTAAATGGTTTAAAATATACGAAATTTATAAAATGGATATTCTTATAATTTTTAGAAATTTATATATATATATATATATATATATATATATATATATATATATATATATATATATATATATATATATATATATATATATATTTAAGAGCTGTAAAACAAGTAAAAAAAATGTTGGAGGTCACCGGGTTCGAACCCGAGACCTCTAATTGAGAAGGTGAACATGGAACCAGTAAACTAAAGGCCTCAGCCGCGATGTGTATCTGTTTTTAATTTACAAAACTTAAACAAAACCCCCAAATTGGATGAACCCTAGTTTAGATTCGAATCAAATCGAACACTTAATCGAGGATGATAACCAAATTAACCATGGGGCTTTTGTTCCCATGATTAATCGAGCATATCCATGTATGTAACTTACCCCGATTTGGTTCGAATTGAAAGCAATCCTAATCGAAGAACAAGTCGCGGTCGTAGCACCCAATGGATGAGGAATCCTTAATGAAAATCCAATTAAACTTGCAGATAGCTTCGAATGATGATCCAGATGCAAAGCCCCTTATCAATTTGAGTTAAACTTGTTCGGAGATTGGGTTTCGATATAGTTGTAGAACCGTGATGAATGTGGTGATTGAATTCGAAGATTTTGTTTGTTTCAGGTGTATTTGGTATCGATAATAGTTTTAGATTAGGCGAACGTTCGATTATGAGCCATTTAATTTGATTATTATTAAGTTTTAATTGCCAAACCGTTCGGGTGTTGATGGTGAACTGTTTCCACACTCAAACGACTCCATAACCGTCTTTAAACTCAAATTAAAACGCACATAATGGTTCGAAACGTTTTCCCGAAGCTTTTGGCATCTTTTGGACTTGAAATTGGAGGTCAAACGGCCGTTTTGGCCTTGCCGGCGCCGCGCCGGAGCTTCGCCGGCCGGCGGCCAGAAAATCGGGGTCCAGGGCGGGTGGTTTGGGACTTTTATTAATTTACACTTTTAGCCCCTTAGGTTTTAGTTTTGTTATTTTATGCATAAAACTTTCTTTTAAAGTTTCCAAAGTTACAAAACAACCCCTAAACTTAATTCTTGATTTGTTTACACTTATAAATTATTATTATTATTATTATTATTATTATTATTATTATTATTATTATTATTATTATTATTATTATTATTATTATTGTTTTCATTATTATTAATATTAATATTATTATTATTATTATTATTATGATTATTAATATGATTAACATTATTAATATTATTATTGTTATCATCATTATTATTTCATTAACTTATAAACTTTAAGTTAAATAAGAAATCATACATAAAAATGTCACCAAGTTTCATAAATAGCATAAATAACCATATAAGAATTAACACAGTTAACTTTTAATTAACAGAAAATATGAGATGTTACAGTCTCCCCAACTTAGAAGAATTTCGTCCCGAAATTAAAAGAAATGAAACTATACAAATAAGAACGGGTATCTCTTCTTCATGTGCTCCTCACGTTCCCAAGTAAATTCAGCGCCACGTTTATTCTCCCAACGAACCTTGACGATTGGGGTTGTTGTGGTTCTAGTCTTCTTCATTATGCGATCCATGATTTCTATAGGTTTCTCGACGAAATGCAATCACTCGTCAATCTGGATGTCTTCCAACGGAACATGCAGACTTTCGTCAGCCAAGCACTTCCTCAAGTTTGAGACGTGAAATACAGGGTGAACTCCACTAAGGTCGGAAGGTAACTCCAGTTTATAAGCCACTTTCCCAATCCTTTTCAGGATTTTGAAAGGTCCTACAAATCTTGGAGCCAGTTTGCCCTTCTTTCCAAAGCGAACCACACCTTTCCACGACGAAACCTTAAGAAGAACCATCTCCAACTTGGAATTCCAATGGCTTACGTCGCTTGTCAGCATAGCTCTTTTGACGACTTCTCGCCACTTCAAGGTTCTTGCGAATGATAAAAACTTTATCGGTCGTCTCTTGTATAAGTTCAGGACCAGTGATGAAGTTTTCACCAATGTCGGTCCAACAGATCGGTGAACGACATTTACGACCATAAAGTGCTTCGAAAGGTGCCATCTTGATACTCGAGTGGTAACTATTGTTATAAGAAAATTCCGCGAGCGATAGATGCGTATCCCAATCACCACCAAAGTCAAGAACACACAGGCGTAGCAAATCCTCCAAGGTTTGGATCGTTCGCTCGGTTTGACCATCAGTTTGAGGATGATAAGCCGTGCTTAGGTCCAGTTGAGTACCCAAGAGTTCTTGCATAGACGACCAAAAGTGTGAAGTGAAACGAGCATCTCGGTCGGATATGATGTGCAGAGGTACCCCATGACGACTTACAATCTCATCAACGTATATGCGAGCTAACTTTGATGTCTTGTAAGTGTCACGTATGGGTATAAAATGTGCCGACTTGGTCAATCGGTCAACAATCACCCATATGCTATCATGTCCTCGGGAGGTTCGGGGTAGCTTAGTTATGAAGTCCATGGATATGTGTTCCCACTTCCACATAGGGATCTCGGGTTGCTCAAGTAATCCACTTGGACGTTGATGTTCGGCTTTAACCTTCGTACATGTGAGGCACTTAGCTACATAAGTCGCTATGTCTTTCTTCATTCCAGGCCACCAATATTGACCACGTAGGTCCATGTACATCTTATCGGAACCAGGATGAATAGAATAACGGGTTTGATGAGCTTCATTCATAATAAAGGTACGAAGGTTATCGCGATTTGGAATCCAAATTCGATTGGCGAAGTACATCAACCCATTGGGTTTCGTTTCCAATCGGGTTAGAAGATTATGCTCCAATTCATCCTTCATTCTTCCTTCTCGTTGTACCATTTGTTGAGCCTCCAGGATGCTAGACTCGATGTCACTATCTATCCTCAGGTTTTGTAGTAGTACGGTAGTCTCGTTGACATCTAGGATCTCAGTATCGAACTCACCCAAAGTGTCAAACCATTGACGTCGATCGCGAATTTCTTGGAATGAGATCAACTTGTTGTGAATCTTTCGGCTTAGTGCATCGGCTACAACGTTTGCTTTACCAGGATGGTAACGAATGTCACAATCGTAATCACTAATCAACTCCACCCAACGACGTTGTCTCATATTGAGATCTTTTTGATTGAAAACGTGTTGAAGGCTTTTGTGATCGGTGTAGACTATACATTGCGTACCATACAAGTAATGTCTCCAAATCTTCAAAGCAAAGACAACAGCACCAAGCTCGAGATCGTGTGTTGTATAATTCACCTCGTGAACCTTCAATTGTCTCGATGCATAAGCTATGACCTTTCCTCGTTGCATGAGAACACAACCAAGGCCTTGTTTAGATGCATCACAATACACGGTGAAATCGTCGTTTCCGTCGGGTAGGGTCAAGATAGGAGCATTGCACAACTTATGCTTTAATGCTTCAAAAGCTTCTTCTTGCTCGGAACCCCACTCGAATAGTTTATTCTTTTGTGTCAAAGTAGTGAGCGGTTTCACGATCCTCGAGAAGTTGGCAATGAATCGCCGATAATAACCAGCAAGACCAAGAAAAGAACGAACTTCGGTAGGAGTTGTAGGAACACACCAATTTTTCACAGCTTCCACCTTTGCAGGATCAACATGAATTCCTTGGCTATTCACCACGTGTCCTAGAAATTGAACTTCCTCGAGCCAGAAATCACACTTCGAGAACTTCGCGTACAATTGCTCTTTCTTCAACAATTCAAGAACCAATCTCAAATGTAGTTCATGATCGGTGTTGGACTTGGAATAGATAAGTATGTCATCAATGAAGACGATCACAAACTTGTCTAGATAAGGCTTGCATACTCGGTTCATGAGATCCATGAAGACAGCAGGAGCATTGGTTAAACCAAAAGGCATCACCATAAACTCATAGTGCCCATAACGAGTACGGAACACGGTCTTTGGGATATCATCATCATGGACTCGCAATTGATGATAGCCAGAACGTAAGTCGATCTTCGAGAAGATAGCAGCTCCTTGAAGTTGGTCAAACAAATCATCGATACGAGGAAGAGGATAACGGTTCTTGATGGTAAGCTTGTTAAGCTCACGATAATCGATGCACATACGAAACGTTCCATCTTTCTTCTTCACGAAAAGAACAGGTGCACCCCAAGGCGAAGAACTAGGACGGATGAAGCCCTTCTCGGATAGCTCTTGAAGTTGACTAGAGAGTTCTTGCATTTCCGATGGTTCAAGTCGATATGGTGACTTAGCCACGGGGTTTGCTCCCGGTATCAAGTCAGTTTTGAACTCGACTTCACGCACGGGAGGTAGACCACTAAGGTCATCGGGAAATACTTCAGGAAAGTCTCGTACAATAGGGACATCCTTAAGTTCTTTCCCTTTGACTTTCGTGTTGACCACGTAAGCCAAGAAGGCCATATACTTCTTGCTTAAACACTTTCGGGCTTGAGTGCAAGACATGAGTTTAAGCCCTTTGGAAGATTTTTCACCGAACACTTTCAAAGTATCTCCAGAGGGTAACGGTATACGAATGCACTTCTCGAAACAAATGATCTCGGCATGGTGTTTGGCTAACCAATCCATACCAATGATGACGTCGAAGCTTCCAAGTTTCATAGGGATAAGATCGATAAGAAAATCATGTGTGTCAAGACTTAGGGTGCAATCACGAATAACGACGTCAATGGTGATCGGTTCTCCATTGGCAACTTCAACGGTAAGAGGTCTTTCTAGTTTCGTATGTGGCTTAGCAAGTATGGGTTCGAACTCTAACGAAACAAAACTCTTATCGGCTCCAGAATCAAATAGGACATAGGCATAAGTTTTATTAATAAGGAACATACCTGTTCAATTTTAAAGGTATTTAACGACATAGGTAACACATGAAAAGAATTAGGTCACAAAAGTTAAAGGTAAGTTAACATACCATTCACCACATCGTTGTTTGCTTGTGCTTGATTTGCGTTGATGTTGAAAGCACGTCCTCGGGCTTGTGGCACATTACCCACAAGACGGGGACATTGTGGGCGGAAATGACCAGGTTCCCCACAGTTGTAGCAAACACGGTTTGTGACCACGGCGGCGTTGTTAGGTGCACGGTGACAAGTCGCCACCAAGTGACCATATTTACCGCATAAAGTACAGATACGGCATGGTTGATTTCCCGGGTGATGGTACCTACAAATGTTGCACATAGGCTGAGGACCAGCATAAGCCCTAGCCCCAGGCACTTGTGCCACTCCTGTGCCGTTCGGGATGTGATACATACCTCACCAAGGATGGTGACTTCTCGGGCTCATCGAGGACGATGAGTTCAAACAGGGGGTGCTTGTGACACCCTACACATATCCCACATCGGCCGTGGACAGGAGAGATTCCTGGTTCATAAGGAATGTCCTGCCTTTAACATCAACAACGCGTTTTGGGCGTATTGGCTGTAGATGAGAGGAGAACTCAACAGTTAAGCGTGCTCAGGTGGGAGCAGTCCAGGGATGGGTGACCTCCCTGGGAAGTTTTCACCCGGGCAACCAAAAGCAAATTCGTGAGCTCCTCGTGGGCAAAGCGGACAATATTGTTGGTGTGAGGGGCCGGGTGTTACATCTTCTACCTGAAAGCTCCAGTCAAAGCCTCCTTCTTCAACAGCAACAGCAGCTTGTTGCTTTGGCTTCTCATTCTGAGGGGCTTTCTCAGTGTAGTTTGGTCTGGTTTGTGTTTGGCCAATATTTGTTTTAGGTGCCTTACACTCTCTAGCAAAGTGGCCCATCAGGTTACAGTTGTAACATTTGACTTTGCTTTTATCCAAGCCAAACTTTCCACTGGTTGCATTGCTTGGAAACCTCCTTCTAGTTCTCTTATAGAACTTCTTGGCTCTATGAGTGAGAAGAGCCATCTGCTGGACTATTTCCATATATTCCAGATCATCTGGATGGATACAATCCAGGTCTTCAAGAGTGAAAAGAGAGTTGCCACAACTTTCATCAGAAGACACAAAGGCTTGAGAAGAGCTTGTCTCTTGGAATGGGCTTCCTTGAGTGTAGTTCTCCCTAGGTGTCTCTGGGAAGGTGATGAAAGGACCCTTTGGTGAATTGTCAGGGTAGCATATGAGATGGTGTTGGGGTTCTATGCTATCCCTTTCAACCACATGCAGGGCTGAACCCAATTGATTGTTGGAGTTGCCAGATGAACCTTGCATGTTGATCTCCATCTGGTAGCCACTGAGAATCCCATATAACTCTGTTAGAGTAAGAGTTTTGAGATTTTTAGTCCTCTTAATCACCACACAATAGTGTGTCCATTGCCTAGGAAGTGAGGACGTGAACTTCCTTACAAAGTCTCTATTTTCAAGAGGAACTCCTCCATCCACAAAGGTATCCACTATCTCAACATACCTGAAGTATTGCTGAGTCAAGGTTTCACTTTTGAAGGTGAAGTTTTCAAACTGCTGCTTTAGGAGATCCTTCTTGTTCTTCTTGGCTTCAGAGGAGCCTTCATACATCAGTTTTAGTGCATCCCACAGCTGTTTAGCTGTTTTGCACTTCTTCAAACCTCTGTACACAGAGTTTGGAAGGGCAGTTTGAAGGGCTGTCATGGCTTTTCTGTCAATCTCTACTCTCTTCCTATCTTCATCAGAGTAGTTAGCCACATCTTTGGGAATCATACCAGCACCAGTAGTAGAAGGAGCGGTGGGTATGAAAGGTCCATTTTCAATAGACTCCCACATTCTTGAGTCTAGAGACCTGATGAAACCTTCCATTCTCATACATCAGGTATCAAAGTCATCAAGAGTGATCAGTGGGGACTTGTTCATGGTTCCAGTTTCCATATCAGTTTTGGAAATGGCTGCCATTTGAAAAGTTCAGTATTTGTGTGTGTGAGGGATCTTAAGATGGTGAGATCTTATATCAAGAGCCTGAAATGCTCTGATACCAATTGCAGGACCGGTGAAGGGTTGTCACTTACAACATAACAACACAAAGAGGAGATTAACCAAACTTTAATCAAACAGTAAACTGGATTAACCACAAGTATGATACTAAGAACACAAGTAATGAGTAAGAGACAGAACAAGAGAACACAAGAGATTGGGTTTCAAGGATGCAGTATATTGCTTTCTCAAGTTCTATTACAAGTGTTACAAAGCATAAAGAAAGATACTAGAACATGGAATATTTATACTACAACCTACAGCCGGCTATACTTTCAAAGCCAGCTGGATACAATTGACTAGACACAAACAAAATCAATTGTAGAGTCAAAAGGCATATCTGCCTTTTGACTTGTGACTATGACATGCCATAGCTCACATCTTAATATATTACAAAAAGGATAACAGTACATAAAGTAGAAAACATGGACTCAAGACCTCAATGTACAGTTACCAAAAGCATGGACCTTTCACCAACTCATGTAAGTTGGTGACTTTATAGAGTTGCAGCGGAAAGGTGGTCCAGCTTTATGGTAAACTACATCAGATAAAGGCATATCTCTAAAAGTCTTCGGAAGAAATCTGCCTTCACTATTTGGTTTCGGAAGACTTTGTCTCTGAAGCTTCGGAAGACTTTACTTTTGGCTTCGGAATATATTGGTCTTGGCTTCGGAAGATTTTACACTTAGAATATTTCTAGTGCATGGTGTAAAACTTCCGAAACAATTCTACTTCAGTTCTTTAGTGCATGCTTGCAGAGAGACGTTAGATGTTTTGGCTGCATCAGACTTATAGGAATCCTTACAGTATTGCTTTTACATTTTTAATACTAAAATACTTTTTTTATTTGTTATGTTTATCATATAAATGGTTTTTAGTTGTGTTTTTTACCACATATATTTGTGTTGTGTAGTATTGGTTTAATGTGTTGTTTTTGTTGTTTTTTATGTGTTGTTTTATGGTTAAAAATTCACAGATTGTGTTGTTTTATGGTAAGATAATACAAAATATCATGTTTTGTGATAAACATCATGATTTCAAATAATATCATTATATAAAAGCTATAAATGTTTAGAAAAGTATTCCTAATGTCTCTCCAGTCATGTTTCTTCTCCAACCTTGAATTCTAGCCCTTAAAAACATTTTATTAGAACTTTTAATGGTTTAGATAGATGATTTCTCTTTTTAGCAAATTTGTAAAAATTTTAGTGGAGTCTTACTCTATAGTTATATATATATATTTTATACTAGGTTATAGACTTGTGTATTACACGGGTTCTATAATATAAATTATATAATTATATAATATGACATCCTCATACGAGTCAACTTTCTGAGTGTTTATAAAGTGAAATAATCAAATAATAAGTTGCTTATCGTTATATTTTATTTTGCTAAAACAAAGTTTATGGGGAGGGAACATAGAAGATTTGATCATTAATACAAAAGATTACAAACATGAAACTTTGTTCCCTTGTTAAGAGTAAAACTTTATGAATGTTACATGTAAGCATGTATAATAATGACATCTATAAAAGAAATATTAGAAAAAGAAAGAAACTTAATGTGCCGAGATGGTGTGGTAAGAATGAAGCTACCCTACATGCAAAAGTATGACCTAGTAATCAACTTATTAAGAGAGGGTGAGCGTATATATTATTTCCATCAATTGGGTTTTCGTAAAATGACATAGATATCAGGACTAACGTTATACAAGATATAACAATCAAACCAACACAAATAAAAGTACCAATATATTAATGTATTAATATATATATATATATATATATATATATATATATATATATATATATATATATCTATATATATATGTTCTTGATATAAAAATGGAATTACTATAACGGAATTTTTAATATTAACGTGTCAAATGCAATAAATGAGTACTTCTCAATTGCAAAGGGAAACCCACCTTAAGGCTCTCATATTGTGTTAAGCTCTTGATACGAATTGTTTTAATAATTCACTGGGGTTTAGATCAAACAGAGAAACCAAGATGAAGCAAAAATGGAAAAAGTAAGCCTCAAAACTCAAAAGCCAAAAACAAGGCATGATCAAAATTAGTCAAAAAGTTGTTTAGATTCCCAATTTGTTCTCAAGAGTTATATATAGTACATGATAATCTTTCATTTACAGCATCACTTCTAACACCGATTAAGATTGCAACTATTAACAAAAGTTGGGTGACAATACATTTTAACAAAGATAAATAGAGAGTGCTAAGTTCTAAGTTATATGATTAAACATCACAAAGAATATGAGCAAAAAGTCAAACATTAGACGGATACACAAAATTGAACAATCAAACGAATAGCATCTAAGTTGTAGGGAAATAGATAGCAAAAAAGTTCCATCTTACAAATGAACATGCGTGACTTTAAAGAGCCAAGTAAACTATAATTTATTGAAGAAGTTAACAGCTTTCAACATGATAATGGGTCTTTGCTTCTATTTGATTCAAGATACTAATTTGTTAAAATACATGCAGCAATCCTACTTGCAGCTCTGAATTCATTCTGTAGGACAATTAAAAGAAGTCATCATCTCATCTTTCAGCTCATGTAATTTGATATCAGTGACAACGGATCCTAAAGCATTTGTTGGATCATAAGAGGCTGATTGCAACCAAAACCATATCACTTAGAAGATTTTGAGTACTACATACAAAGGACTTCCGAAGCCAAGTGTGGGACTTCCGAAGGAAGAAAGAGCTCTTCCGAAGTCTAAGTGTAAAATACACTTCCGAAGGAGAACTCCAACTTCCGAAGGTAAAGAAGCTACTTCCGAAGGTTCAAGACTTGAAGACAAAGTTCTGAAGTCAACTTCCGAAGTATAAAGAAGTCCTTAAAGCCTCGGAAGCATAGAAGCATCTTCCGAAGTATAAGTGGCTTCGGAAGAACTTGTTCTTCCGAAGCCAGTTAACCTTCGGAAGACACTTCTATTATCCAGTAGACATAAGTATGGTCTGTCTGACAGTCCGCTGCAAATCTCTGAGATACTGCATGGCGTTTTCTCAAAAGCCATGTAGTTGACCATACTTTAATCTACTGTTTACCTTTTATGTTAAGTACAGTTGCCATCTTTAGTTGGTGACAAAAGGTAAGTCATGGACATGTCATGACTACCATATCTTAGATAATACTTTATCTAAGATACCTTAACTATAGCATTGTAGTATATGCTTTAGTTGTAGGTTTCCAGCTGGTATCAAGTATAACCGGCTGTAGGATCTAGTATATATAGTTTCTCATTGTAACTCATGTTCTATGCTTGTAAGTGTCTTGTAATCTTGAGTTGAGAAGTAATATATACAAGTACCTTGAAAATACTCCTGCTTGTTGCTTTGATTACTTATTATATTATTATCAACTCTTGTTAAAGGCATTGCTTCATCTTGTTTGAGTGATATTATAAGTGAGTTTGAGAGAATTACAAGTGTTAAGTGACAAAACCCGATCCTGCAATTGGTATCAGAGCTTTTTAGGCTCTTGATTGTGAGATCTTACCATCCTAATCAACCAGTTTTTCACTCCTCCTTTTACCTCACTCAAAAATGGCCCTCATCAAATCTGAAGTTGAAATGGGAACGATGACCAAAGCTCCCATCATCGATCCTGAAAACTTCAGGTCTTGGAGCAGAAGAATGGAAGGCTTCATCAGATACCAGGATAGCAAGATGTGGCAGTCCATCGTTAATGGCCCGTACAAGCCAAAAGTTGCTGGTGGAAACGGTGCCATGATCGAGAAGGCTGTTGAAGACTACTCCGATGAAGACAGGAAGAAGCTTGACATAGACAGCAATGCTATGACTGTTCTCATGACTGCAATCCCAAACTCCATCATGGTGGGGTTTGAGCATTGTAAGTCAGCCAAAGAACTCTTTGATGCACTTGCTCAAATGTACTCGAGCTCTAATGATTCAAAGAAGGACTCACTGAAGCAGCAGTTTGAGAACTTCACCTATGTTGCTGGAGAAACTTTTAGCCAGCAATATTTCAGGTATATGGATCTTATCTCCTCCCTCCAATCTGTGGGAATCACTCAAGAACTTAGAGACCTTACCAGAAAGTTCATGAGTGCTCTACCCAATGAGTGGACTTTCTACTGTGTCTCCATTAAGAGAACAGAGAATTTAAACACTCTCACCATGACCGAACTTTATGGGATCCTTGATGGATACCGTTTGGAAATGGAAAGTAAAAAGGGTCACCAAGCAAGCAGACCCTTGAGCCTTCCTGCTAGCAACGCTTTAATGGTTGCTGAAGGCTCAGGTATCTCCCAGTCTCAGCAGTACCTGTCATACACCCAGCAGCCATCTTGTTCATCTGGGCCTTATATCACATTCCCCGAGACTCCAAGGTCTCATCAAGCTCAGCAAAGCTCCTTTCAGGAGGGCTGTGCGTTTGTCTCAGGGAGTGGACACTCCAATGATCATCAGTTTTGCTTTGATGATCTTGAGTGCTTCAGTCCAGATGACATAGAGTATGTGGACATTGTCCAGCAAATGGCTCTCCTTACCTACAGAGCGAAGAAGTTCTTTAAGAGAACTGGAAGGCAATTCCCTCAAAACCCAATCACTAGCAAGTTTGGGTTTGACAAAAGCAAGGCTAAGTGTTACAACTGTAACCAGCTTGGCCATTTTGCAAGGGAATGCAAGGCTCCCAAGTCCAACCCGGGAACCTCACAGACCTCCACACATCCTTCTACACCAAAGCCCAATGGGAAGTCAACTGAAACTGCAGCTATGGCTCAAGAAGTTGACTGGAGCTTTATGGTTCAAGATGTGACTCCTGCTCAAGCACTCATGGCAGGAACAGATGAAAACAAGGTATATGAACATCTCTGTACCCCTGCTTGTATTGCTAAGGTTAAGTTGTACCAGGACTACAATATGGAAATTAAATCTGATATTGAGTCTTTAAATGTGCTAAAATCTGACTTTAAAAGAGCTGAATCTGACTACCAAAAGAAAATTGAGGAGTTAGAGAAAACTGTATCTCTTTTAAAACATGAACACACCAACTACAAGACTCAAATCAAGGATTTAATATCCAAATTGACTGAGGCTCAAGCCCAGCTTGTCACAGCTGAGGCTCAAGCCAGGAAGTATGCTATTGCTGAGCAAAACTTCCAAGCCATACTTGCATCATCCTCTCACTCCAAACTTTGCTATCAAAACAAAAGTGGGTTGGGAACCAATGAAATTGCTCCACCACACTCTTATGAGTCTGTAAGACAACCAAGATGTGGTACTGAAGAGCAAGAGGTTCCATCTGTTGACCCACCTTGTAAAGAGTCAAAGAGTGATGCAACTATGGAAACCATGACCATCACAGGGAAGGAACAGGTAATTGAGCCCTCCCAGACCAATGATGATCAAACCCTGACCACCAAAGCCAGAAGAAGCAGGGCTAAAGCAGCCAGAAAAACTGCCAAGAAGGTGGCTGAATCCAAGCTGAAGATAGACCCAAAGCAAAAGGGTGTATTCATATCAGCAGGATTCCAGGTGGTTGGACCTTCTGATTCAGGAAAGGAGTATAGTACCAGTACTCCTATCCTACCAAAGGATCAGAAGTTAAAGGGAAAGGTTGCTGATGAGGAGAAAAAGAACAAGAAACAGCAACCCTCCAATTCCCAGAAAATTAACATTGCATGCATAATGTGTGGTCTGCAAAATCACATGGCTAAAGATTGTTACTACAATCCTGCTAGCACACATTATGCAAATAATGTTAAAAGAGAAGGAGTCAGGGAAGGTTTCACATTTGGACCATATCAAATGGTTCAAGTGTTAAAAAGGGAAAGCTTGTTTCCGAAGCAAGGCTTGTCTCGGAAGAAAACTTCTTCTTCCGAGAGGAAAAAGGCTTCGGAAGTGAAAGCTGCAAAGACTCACAAAAGAGTCCCCTTGAAACCATCCCAGAAGAAGACTGCTTCGGAAGAAAAGGTGGTGAAGGTCTCTTCCGAAAAGAAAGAAGCTTCGGAAGAATGCCAAGCTACAAAAGCTTCATCAAGCTCATCTTCTATGATCAACCAAGGGATGGAATGGAAGATCAAGGAAGATGCTGTAGCCCAAACCTCTTCTTCAAAGACATCCATTGAACCCCCATGCATAAATTTTGGTTCAATCATGTCACTCTCATTGGAAGAACCCAAGACCAATAAGGCTTGGGTTTCCAATCAAAACTAATTATCTCACCTTATGTGCAGGGACATCCATATGACAAGAATAACAACATTTGGATTGTAGATAGTGGATGCTCCAGGCACATGACAGGGAACAGATCTCTCCTTCAACAATTTCAACATTATGATGGAGGTCCTGTCCAGTTTGGAGGTGAGGCCGGAGGATATATTTCTGGCAGAGGAAGTATATCCAACGGAAAGTTAAAAGTTGACAAAGTTAATTTTGTCAAACAGCTTGAACACAACCTGTTAAGTGTTTCTCAGTTTTGTGATCAAAAGCATCAAATGCTTTTCACAGAACATGAGTGCATCATCCTCAAACCTGGGATGACAATTCCTCAGGAATTGGTGCTTCTTAGATCTCCCAGGAGAGGGGATATGTACAAGCTTGATATGAACAATGCTTCCCCAATGGGAGAAGTATCATGCTTTCTTTCCAAAGCTGATAGTGATGAGTCAACACTATGGCATAAACGAATGTGTCATGTCAATTTTAAGACAATGAATAAATTGGCTAAAAATAACTTGGTACATGGTTTGCCTAAAAAGGAATTTTTCTGCAAAGATAACTGTGTTGCTTGCCTGAAAGGGAAACAACACAGGTCTTCTCATAAATCCAAAGTTGTTAACTCTATCACTACTCCATTACACTTATTGCACATGGATCTATTTGGTCCCACAAGTATAATGAGCATTGGAAGGAAATCATATTGCCTTGTGATAGTTGATGATTTTACTAGATTTACATGGGTATTCTTTTTAAGAACTAAAGATGAAACTGCTGAAACTTTAAAATCTTTTATTCTTAAAATAGAAAATCAAGTTGATCACAAGGTTAAAATAATTAGAAGTGATCAAGGGACTGAGTTTAAGAACTTTGTTCTTGACTCATTCTGTAACTCAAAAGGGATTGCCAGACAATACAGTGCTCCTAGAACTCCTCAACAAAATGGTGTTGCTGAGAGGAGAAATAGGACACTTATTGAGGCTGCTCGGACTATGTTAGCTGATTCAAAGCTGCCTCTAACATTCTGGGCAGAGGCAGTCAGCACTGCATGCTATGTGCAGAACAGAGTTCTTGTAGTAAAGCCACATGGAAAGACCCCTTATGAGCTATGGAACAAGAGGCCACCGTTCATTGGCTTTCTAAGGTCCTTTGGCAGCAGGTGTACCATACTTAACACAAAAGACAATTTGGCAAAATTTGCTGAAAAGTCAGATGATGCTATCTTTGTTGGATATTCCTCCCATTCTAAAGCTTACAGGGTTTATAACATTAAAAACCAACAATTTGAGGAATCCTCCAACATTGTAGTTAATGAGCACACTCCTTGTGTTAGGGGGAATGGCCCTGATCATATTTTTGATTTAGAATTGTTTCCAAACTATTCTAAACCATCTTGTGAGAATGTTTCAGCTGGAACAGGTGCTCAAGGCAATTCTGATGAAGATCAACTGTTTGAGCTTCCCAGACCTGCTCCAAGTTCTCCAAGAACAACAACAAATCAAGTTCCCACTATTGAAAGATCTGACAGTATAACCATTTCAAGAAATAGTGGAACTTCAACAAGGGATTCACCTGATGATCTTCAAGTCTCCTCAGGTGATCCTACACAACACCAAGCTGATGGAAGCAGCATTTTGAAGGAACAGGCAACTGTTAATGATGCTTCACAGCAAAGAAATGATGATGTTTCTCTTTCATTCAATCAGTCCTCATTGAATGAGATTGAAACAACAGCTGGACCAAGTATTCAAGCTCCAGAGCAAAATATGTCCAACTTGGACCTATCTTTGCAACTGGAGGTGATTCCAAGACTCAGAATTCACAATACTCATCCAGCTGAAAACATCATAGGGGAAGTCTCTGAGGGTGTGAGAACAAGGGGACAAACTCACAATGGGAATGTCTGCTTGTACTCATGCTTCTTATCCCAAATGGAACCCAAGAAGGTGGAAGATGCCTTGAAGGATAGTAGCTGGGTTGAATCAATGCAAGAGGAGCTGCTTCAATTCAAAAGACAAAAGGTTTGGAACCTATGTCCGCTACCATCTGGTCAAGTACCTATAGGCACCAAGTGGGTTTTCAGAAACAAAAGAGATGACAGAGGCTTGATTATCAAGAACAAGGCAAGACTGGTGGTTCAAGGATACACTCAAGAGGAAGGAATTGATTATACTGATGTCTTTGCACCTGTTGCAAGACTTGAGGCAGTTAGGATCTTCCTTGCTTATGCTGCATCCAAGAATTTCACTGTCTACCAGCTTGATGTCAAGTGTGCCTTTCTATATGGGGATATAGATAGGGAAGTCTATGTATGCCAGCCTCCAGGATTTGAAGACCCACAGCATCCAAACTATGTGTGCAAGTTGGATAAAGCTCTATATGGGCTGCACCAGGCACCTAGGCTGTGGTATGAGACATTGTCTCAATTTCTTCTGAAGAATGGTTATACTAGAGGAACCATTGACAAGACTCTCTTCATCAGAAAGTCTGGGAAAGACATTTTGCTAGTTCAAGTCTATGTCGATGACATCATATTTGGTTCTTCAAATGACCAAATGTGCAAAGACTTTGAGAGCATTATGAAGAAGAAGTTCGAAATGAGTTCTATGGGAAAAATGGACTTTTTCCTTGGAATTCAGGTAAAGCAACTGAAGGAAGGGTTTTTCATCAATCAATCTAAGTATGTCAATGATATCTTAGAGAGATTTGATATGAAGGATTGTAAAGCAGCAAAGACACCCATACCCAGAAACCATGATTTATGCCCTGATTCTGAGGGGGAGGATACTGATCAACATCAGTATAGAGCAATCATTGGTTCTCTGATGTATCTCACAGCAAGTAGACCTGATATCATGTTTGCAACCTGCATTTGTGCAAGATATCAGGCTGCTCCAAAGGTGTCTCACCTAATTGCTGTCAAGAGAATCCTCAGATACCTCAAAGGAGCACCTAAGTTAGGTCTCTGGTATCCAAGAAATAGTGATTTTAATCTCTATGGTTACTCTGATAGTGATTATGGTGGCTGCAACATCAACAAGAAATCAACATCAGGTGGATGTCAATTTCTTGGTGGAAGGATCATCTCATGGCAATGCAAAAAGCAATCCTGTGTCTCTACATCAACTGCTGAAGCTGAATACATTGCTGCTGCAAGTTGCTGTGCTCAGCTGCTGTGGATTCAAAACCAGATGATTGACTATGGATTCAACTTCATGAGCACTCCTATCCACATTGACAACAACAGTGCTATATCCATCACTGAAAATCCAGTAAAGCACTCAAAGACAAAGCATATTGACATCAGGTATCATTTCATTAGAGATATTCATGAGAAAAATCTTATAAAACTAATCAAAGTTGATTCAAATGAACAATATGCTGATTTGTTCACCAAAGCATTTGATGAACAAAGATTTAAATATCTCATTACAGCTATTGGGATGATAAACATTGACTAGTTAATCTCAATTGAAAACCTTTTCAATATGTAAAGTCTTATGTCAATACAATCTAAGCCCTGTTACAAAAGATCCTTTCTTATTTAACTAAGTATAAGTTCTTCCGAAGAGAAACTTGCCTTCGGAAGATATCTAGTATAACTTCCGAAGCAAATTTCTCATAGGATAATTTTCTTCTCGGAAGTGTACTAAGTCTCGGAAGAAGCGATTGAGGTTATCTCAGATCTACTTCCGAAGCACTTAATACTCTCCACTTGAAAGCAACATGTATCTTCGGAAGCAATTTATTTACCTTCGGAAGTACATTTGCCTTCGGAAGAACTTTACCTTCGGAAATACCTTATACTCGGAAGAAAGATTTTACTGTGTAACGGAAATCTTTTGGGCCCCACTCTGTAAAAAGTAAAGATTTTGTTAATGATGTCGGATTATTTAAATGGCTTAACCTTACCGCCCCTGTCACATCATCCTCTGAACCCTCACATCATCTTATCCAAACCACCCTTTAAACCGCCATTTCACCCATTTAAATACTTCCGGTTAATCACTTACACTCTTTTTACCAAATTCACTGCCCTAAAAGCTTTCTTCTTCTCCAATTTACCTCTCTCAGAACTTTTCCTCTGCTATCTTTCTCAAATGGCTCTAAACCCTCAGCACAACCAGGTCGCACTCCTTGACTCTTCAAGGGATGCTGACTTCTCTGATATTATCTCTTTCTTAGCCCAATCTTCATACTACACAGCACTGACCGTAAACCCTACCATTTACTCCAACCAAATGTCCGAATTTTGGGCAAATGGTCGGATTGAAACCCTAAATGGGGTTCGTGCTATCAGGTCAAGTGTTTGTGGCCAAGAGTTGGTCATTACTGAACAAATCATCAGGGAGCATCTTGAGCTCCATGATGAAGGCGCACCGACGGAATTCCCCAAATCTGAGTTAGATAACTCTTATCTCCAAATGGGATACGGTGGAGATGTAAGCAGGTCTACAGTCTACAAATTCAACTTCTCCTACAAGTGGAAGTTCCTGCTACATGTGGTTCTTCACTGCCTATCTAACAAATCCGGGGGATGGGATCAAATTCCCTATGAACTCGGGTGTCTAGTTCATGGGTTGGTACAAGGCCTGCGCTTCAACTACTCAAGGTTTGTGCTGACTAACCTCATGGGAAATCTGCAAAGGGACACATTCTTTATGTATCCCAGATTTCTACAGCACATAATCAACTGCGAGCTAGATCAGGGTAAGCTTGTCTGTGCAGCTGCTCTGTCTGCTCCCCAAATGAGGCCGACCATCTTCAAAGTCTTGAAGAGAGTGTCTACCAACTACACTGGAAGGGATACCGCACTACTTCCAGGTATGATTGAGCCAATGGCTCCTGGTGACATCCCTGTTAACCCCACAGGTGATGAACCCACACCAGCAACTACCCTCACCATTCCAAATCTACCTTCTCCTCCAATCACTGTCACCTACCAGAGACGTACCAAACGAACCCTTGTTCAATCTACTCTGATTGAACAAGCCCCTCCTCTTCAAACCAAAAAGGCTAGAGTGGAACAAGGGGCTCCCACTCAGCCAGAGGTCCACCAATCCTTCACTATTGACCTCAATATGGGTCTTGAGTCTCCTCAGTCTCAGACCCATGAGCCCATAATCCCAGCTGATAGCCCTCAGGGTGAGTCTCTATACTCCCCTGAGCAGCCACCAAGGGACAGCTCAATGCCTTTTGACATTGATCAAAGTCCCGGGTCCTTAGGTCTTCATTCCTTTTCTTTTACTGACCTATTGACCGGAGCTGGTGAAGAGACTATGTCTCTCAAAGGCGATGAAGTTGATCCACAACACCCCATTAAGGATCAACAGAGCCTAGAGAAACCTCTTGTCTCTAGCCCACACCAGCAAAGCCCTACTGAGGTGAGTCCCACTGATGTGGAGGGGACTCATGTAGATTCAGCTGCCACTACTGAAGGAGCCTCATGGATCCTCAGGACAGTGGTAACGATAGTCAGACTGAATCTACGGCAACCATGCCCTATGATGCCTCTGAAAGAGACATCATTGTGCAAGGGAAACCAGGGTGCCAAGAAACCACATCTGGTGGTGAGGATGAACATACTAGGTATGTTACCTCATCTCCCCGTGATTCTTCAAAAGAAGATGAGGGAAGAATGCAACTCACAATAAGAGACCTACTTTCTAAAGTCTCAAACCTTGAATCAAAGGTTAAGACTTTAGAGGATAGGTCTGCCACTCAGCAACTTGAGATTGAAAGTCTCAAGGCAAACTAGCTGAGAAACAGATTGAGAGATCTGTTAGGCATGTACCAGTTCAAGTCTCCTTGACCTCTTCCTCTAGCTCATCTACCTCTCAAGATGATGCTACCAAAAAGGGGGAGAATGTTGAGGAACAAAGCCAAAGACAGGATTCCATCAGTCAAGCTCTCACTTCTTTGAGCTCAAGACAACAAGCTGCCATCTTCCCTGAGCCTCCTCCAGTTGTGTTTCAAGTGGATCAAAGGATGCTTCAGGATCTAAATAGGATCTTCAACAAGTTCCTTTTAGAGTCCCTAATTGATCAACCCAGTCCGGATATGTCTGTGATTTACTTTGGAGCTCAAGAGCTTCAGAGGTTGAATGCACCTCCTACCACTGTTGAGGAAGTTGGTCAACCTAAGGCCCAAGTGGAACCTGAGATTGATTTCGAAGGGGAAACTAGGACTGATGGCCCAGCAACTGAAACAGTTGGGACAGAAGGTGTGTTTTCACAGGCTTCCGAAGCACAATTCGAAGCCTCGGAAGAACCAACACAAACTTCCGAAGCTGAAATTGCTGCTGCGGAAGGACTGTTCTCTCTTTCCGATGATCTAATAGTCACAGATGCAATTCTGGAACTTGCATCTGAGGTTAATAGGGAGGACTTTCTCAGCCAACCACTAGCTATTACATCTGCATTGACCTCAGCTCCTACCTCCACCATCCAACCTGAATCTTCTACCCAAGAACCACCAAAGTCTAGCACTTCCGAAGACATTAAAGGCAAAAGGAAGATGACTTCGGAAGAGCTTCAGGAAGAAGAAAGGTTGGAGAAACTTAAAAGGAAAGGAAGACTGCCAACTGGGAAACTGTTAGCTGCAAGTTCAAAAGCAGCTGCAGCCAACCAAGAGGCAATCAACAATAGAAGAAGGGTGGAGGTAATTGATAGACTTGTCAGTCTAGGGGCTGCTTCGGAAGATGTACTCCTGCTACCATTAGAGGAGCTGATAGAGCTTGAAAAGGCAACCTTGCTGCAAAGACAGCAAAAAGAAGAAGCTGCAAGGTTGGCCTTGGAAGAAGAAAGGCTGAGAAAAGAAAGAGAAGCTGATCTGCAGCTCAGGAGAGAAAGGATCACTTTCCTACTCTCCAGAGGATTCTCTCAAGAGGAGTTGTCTCCACACAATAGTGACACGATCTTATGGCTCTTTAACAAAGAGCAAGATCAAATGGAGAAGGAGAGAAAGAGAGCTGCAAGGGAGAAGCTGGTAGAGAAGAAGAAGAAAGAAGAAGAGGCTGGACTGTCTGCCGCCAAGAAGATAGGTGAGAAAGCTTGGATGAAGAACTATCTTAAAGCTCATGGCTTCTCTGGCAGGCAAGTGGGTCCAATGT
This sequence comes from Flaveria ramosissima, assembly GCA_025215565.1. Taxonomy (NCBI): domain Eukaryota; kingdom Viridiplantae; phylum Streptophyta; class Magnoliopsida; order Asterales; family Asteraceae; genus Flaveria; species Flaveria ramosissima. The sequence goes on along the minus strand of CM046046.1, from coordinate 24,746,118 downwards.
CTGAGAAGACTCTCCAACGACATGTCAGTGACATCAAGGCTGACATTCGTGCGGGGAGAAGAAAGGAGATGTATAGAAGGGGACAGGGGATGACCTTCAAAGCCACCTCTCAGCCCAATATCCAAACCCAACATCAACCTGAACCAATACCCTTTCCCTTCCCAATCAAAACTGAACCTGAACCTTTCACCCCTGAACCTACACCATCACAACTACCAACTCCCTCACCTCAACCACCTAAACTACCCATCATCCAACCTAAAACTTACCCAGAACCCAAACTCCTAAACCTACCCAACAACCAATCAAACCATCCCCTCAGCCTTCCAAACATCTCTCTATGGAGGAATTCAAGGCGATCAAAACCAAGCTCATCAACTGCACTACTCTGAGCGACATCTCATGTGAGGAGGATACAGTCAACCTGACTTATGTTGATGGATCCTCAAGTTCCCTCACAAGAGATGAGTTTCTTGATCTGCCAAGAGAACTTTGGACCAAGCCGCAAGACTCCTTGGCCTCAATTCAGATACATTGAATGAGGAAGAAAAGAAGTGAGGAGAAGGCTGGTGACTCTGCTGGACACAAAGAAGGAGATAGGATACCAAGACAATCTCTTGTACCCAGAAAGAAGATAGTTCAGTGGAGGTTCGAAGACTCTTCTCACAACTTTGTTGTTGAGAGAGAGAATGGTGAGATCAACAGGCTGAATGCCTCATCTCTGCTACACTTAAGCAGATTTGATATTGCTGAGTTAGCAGAGAAACATTCTCCAACCCCTCAAACTCCGATGTAGCTGCTCACATCAGAAATCATCTAGGCAGCCTTCACATGGCCGAGCTCACTGCAAGAAGCAAGGTCGAAGAGGAGTCAAAACTGAGAGAGGAGGAGGAAAGGAAAGGATCAGCAACCAAAGGCAAAGCCTTTCTTCAAATGGTTGAAGGTCCTGAACTTGAGTCCATAGTTAGATGGGAGTATGACTACAACTCCCGTCAACTAACTCTCTTCAGGGGGTCACAACAAAGGGTACATGTCATTCAAAGTGATAGACTGGATCTCCTATCCACGAATGACTTGTACAAGCTTCTCAACACCACTTCCGGGAAGAACAGAGAGACAGACAAATATCTTTTGTCCCTGGTGCTGAAAACTTTGAGAAGTAGAGATAAGTGAAGTTTTGGTAGCATCAGCCTAGGGGGAGTTTGTTGGATCAAGAGAGGCTGTTGCAACCAAAACCATATCACTTAGAAGATTTTGAGTACAACATACAAAGGACTTCCGAAGCCAAGTGTGGGACTTCCGAAGGAAGAAGGAGCTCTTCCGAAGTCTAAGTGTAAAATACACTTCCGAAGGAAAACTCCAACTTCCGAAGATAAAAAAGTTACTTCCGAATAATCAAGACTTGAAGACAAAGTTCTGAAGTCAACTTCCGAAGTATAAAGAAGTCATTAAAGCCTCGGAAGCATAGAAGCATCTTCCGAAGTATAAGTGGCTTCGGAAGAACTTGTTCTTCCGAAGCCAGTTAACCTTCGGAAGACACTTCTATTATCCAGTAGACATAAGTATGGTCTGTCTGACAGTCCGCTGCAAATCTCTGAGATACTGCATGGCGTTTTCTCAAAAGCCATATAGTTGACCATACTTTAATCTACTGTTTACCTTTTTATGTTAAGTACAGTTGCCATCTTTAGTTGGTGATAAAAGGTAAGTCATGGACATGTCATGACTACCATATCTTAGATAATACTTTATCTAAGATACCTTAACTATAGCACTGTAGTATATGCTTTAGTCGTAGGTTTCCAGCTGGTATCAAGTATAACCGGCTGTAGGATCTAGTATATATAGTTTCTCATTGTAACTCATGTTGTATGCTTGTAAGTGTCTTGTAATCTTGAGTTGAGAAGTAATATATACAAGTACCTTGAAAATACTCCTGCTTGTTGCTTTGATTACTTATTATATTATTATCAACTCTTGTTAAAGGCATTGCTTCATCTTGTTTGAATGATATTATAAGTGAGTTTGAGAGAAATACAAGTGTTAAGTGACAAAACCCGATCCTGCAAGAGGAATATGATGAATGAATGCATCATTAATGAATGAATGAAAACGTGAAAGGCTTGCAAGCGAAGTGTACCGAAGTGCACGGCTCTAAATGCCTTAAGGTTAACCGTGTGTGGTTCAGCTAATCCTTAAGGGTGAATGCAGGGGTTCCAGTCTTTGTGACTAACCATCGGTGTGGTACATAGTGTATAGTTGTTACCCGCGCTATGCATAATGTTGGGGGTGTAGTATGTATTGGTTACCCGAGTTATGCATACTGTTGGGGGTTTAGTATGTCATAGTTACGCATATTGATGGGGGTGTAGTACCCATATTGATGGGGGTGTAGTACCCATATTGATTGGGGTGTAGTACCCATATTGATGGGGTGTAGTACCCATATTGATGGGGGTGTAGTACCCATATTGATGGGGGTGTAGTACCCATATTGATGGGGTGTAGTACCCATATCGTTAGGGGTGTAGAATGTAATTGTACCCATATCGTTGGGGGTGTAGAATGTCATAGTACCCATATCGTTGGGGGTGTAGAATGTCATAGTACCCATATGTTGGGGGTGAAGAATATAGTTGGGATCTTTGTCGCTTACCCCGGTGCTGGTGCTAGGCTATGTGCCGTGTGGAATTCGTTTATAAACTTCGGCCCAGTAGCCATATGGTTTGGGGCATAGCCGTTGACGCTGATCCAGAACGTGACAAAATAACAAATGTAATGATCCTAAACTTTACCTTAGGTACTATGGCCAGAGGTGCTGTGCACCGTTAAAGAAGGTCTATGATAGGCTTAGGCCCAGTACTAGGAAACTGAAGGGTAAAGTTCATGGTTTTAATGGAAAGAAAAGATGTAATAATAATTAACGAATGAATGAAAGTAAGAACGTATGAACGAACAAAAGTTAAAGTACGAATGTAATGATGAAGATAATAAACATTATCTATGTGTACGTATGATGTGTGACCACATGTATGTAAAGAATGGTTTTAACGAAAAAAAATTATGTTTTATTATAAAACCAGAACTCACTCAGCAACGCTGACTTTGATGTGTTTCCAGTTGGCAGGTATGTTGCTGAGGATGGCACGGGGTGGCTACTCAGCTTATTTTGGATGGCATCCAATGTTATAGTGCTTTTGTAATGAAACGAATAACAATATTGTGAAATGAACAGTTGTATTATTTTGCAAAAGCATTTTGATGAAACGAAATTGCTGTTTTTAATGTTTCCGCTGCAACGCTTTCATGTAAGATGATGAAAATATATGTTTTATGTGCGATAAGAACCCAACTGTAAGCGTCCCGGGAACGGGGCCTTACACCACTTCCTCATACTCCTTTCTTCTAACTTTGCTCCAAGATTGGAGTTTCTGACATATCCTTCATCTTGCAGGTTCATATTAAAAACATATGACAATTATCTATATTTGTATATATAAATAAATTGTATCTAGTTGTTAGATATAGTCAAGGGTAGCTCCTTAGTTTTCTCTTGTGGACTATATCTCATTAGTTCTAATTGTATTCTATTGTTAGATATAGTCAAGGCTTTATATGATTTAATAAAATTTACATTGAATCACTTGACGTGCTGCCATATAGTTACCACAAAATATTATGTGGTATCAAAGCTTTAACAAAGCATTTCCCAGTCGTCCACGTTGAAAATTAACAAAGAATGTGTTAGAGCAGTTAAGAAAAGTCGTTTAGTTAGCTAGTTACTAGTATTGTTAAGTTTAATGAAGAATGATTCAAACTTAGAATATTCTCAGGAATCTCTTGGACATTATATGCATGCATACGTGGTGCTTTTCATGCACATGTTATTTTTATTAGTTTAATTTTTGAATAAGTCTCATAACCGTTGGTTGTTGAGGAGTTCGAGCCTTTAGGTTGTTCGTTTGTTTGTGAGCCTATGTATCTATAAATAGGTTGTCGTTATTCCTGTTTATGTACTGCATTCTCCCAATTCAATAAAAGTACGAGAGATTCCTTGATATTTCATTTACCATTTGTGTATTTATAGTTCTAATACTAACATTCTGGTATCAGAGCTACTGTATCACTCACTCGTGTTCATACCCCCTTCCAATGGCAGAATCTTCACTTCATGGAAACCATACTACATCATACGTACCTATGTTTAAAGAAGATGTCTATGAACATTGGAGTCTTCGCATGAAAACCCTTCTCCGATCAAAAGATCTATGGGATGTAGTGTACCTGGGTATTACTACTGCTACTTCTTGTTATCCCCAAGATCAGCGTGACGCTAAATGAAAGATGCACAAGCCTTGACACTCATTCAATAGGGTGTTCATGATAGCCTATTTTTGAGAATTATTGCCGTTGAGTCTGTTAAAGCTACATGGGAGATTCTACGTTTTAAATTCCAAGGAGATTCACAGGTGCAATCTGTCAAACTCCAGGGACTCCGACGGGCCTTTGAAAACCTAGCTATGAAGGATGATGAACACGTTGGAGACTATTTCTCTCATGTTATGGATAATGCTAGTCAACAACGTGCACTTGGTGTGGAGCTTCCAGATGAAAAGGTGGTTGAGGAGGTACTTAGAAGCTTGTCTTCCAAGTTCGATTATGTAATACCTCAATCAAAGTAGTGTTTGATCTTTTAAGTGTTACTCTGGTCAAGCTTATAGGTCTCCTACAATCATAAGAAGAGCGCCTTAACAGCCGAGTTACCACTAATAAAGATGCCAAAATACCCGAACACCAAGATGAGCAGGCCCTGCCTGTAGTCTAAGAACAATATAACCTCACACGAGGTCGAGGTCGTGGGCGTACTATTTTTCAAGGAAGGGGTGGTGGCGTTGGTCGTGAAAGAGGTTCCCTAGATCGAAGCAAAGTACCACAATGATTCTACTACAAGAAATATGGTCACCTTAAAAAGAACTGTTCGTACAATGATGAAGGACAAGTCATTGTGTAACACCCGGAAGTTTTAAAAAGGTTAAGAAAAAGAAAGAAAAGCCAAATAACCCAAGTTGAGGGGTTAAAAGTGCATAATAGGCAAAGTTAATTATAATTATGTTCAAAAAGGCAGACATGGCCGCCCATAACCCCTATACTATTCTTTCAATCGGAATTTTAAAAAGAGAAAGAGCAGAATTCTCTCGGTTTTAGAGAAAGGAAGAAGAGAAGATCGGTTTTCAGGTTAGTTTTTGATGTTTTAGCTTGTTTTTGGCTGATTTTCAGCCTTTGGGTATGTGCTTATGTGTTTGTGTGTGTTCGGTTGTGTCTTTTTGGTGTTTTTAGGGGTCTGAACTCATAAGCATTCGGGTTTGGAGAAGTCTTACTCGAAAGTTGCAAGAAGTGAGTTCTAGTCCCCGTTTTTAAATGTTTTTACTTGTTTTGGGGCTGGAAATGCATGTTTTAAACTTTTTATGATGTTCGGGTGTATACCCGTATGTATGTGTGTGCCCTGTTTTGGGAGGGTGTATGATTTAGGGAATGTTTTGATTATGTTCTTGATGTATGTATGTTTTTTATGCTTAGTATGTTAGAACTAGGCTTGAAATTTATTTGGGGTTTGAAATTGATGTTAGTTAGAAAACAGTAGGCCATGTGCCTAAGGCTCATGCGCCTAAAGTTCATGCGCCCAACTGCCCAAACGCCTAAGTGCCGATGCGCCTAAGTCAGGCCCATGCGTCTGCATAGTACCCATGTGCCTAGAATTATGCCCAAATGCCTAAGTGTTGTCATGCGCCCAACTGCCCGAACGCTTAAGTGCCCATGCGCCTAAGTCAGGCCTATGCGCCTGCATAGTACCCATGCGCCTAGGATTTTTCCTGTGCGCCTAACTGTTAGCCATGCGCCCAAATAGTGCCCATGCGCCCAAGTTTTCCCCATGCACCCAAGTTTTCGCCATGCGCCTAAGTGTTCCCATGCGCCTAAGTGGCCATGCGCCCGCATAGTGGTCATGCGCCCGCATAGTGGTCATGCGCCTGCATAGTTCCCATGCGCCTAAAAGACTTAGAAAATATTCTGAATTTTTGGAAAAAAGGGATTTTTAGGCTATGACTTGGAATGTTTCCGGGGATGTTGTATGATGTTGTATGATGATGTATGATGATACTATGCATGTTTATGATCTGTTTCTTTTTTCTCTTTATTACGTAGTATTCCGTGGCTTTACGTGGTGTGATTATTTTAATGAACGTAAAATATTATGTAATGAAAGCGGAAGTTAATGATAATGAAAAGTCGAACGTAAAGAAAGAACGAATTAATGAATGAAAAGTCTTGCAAGCCAAACGTAAGGAGGTTCACACCTAATGAAGGGTGTTAGCTCAACTGTGTGCGGTTTAGCTAATTCACGAGGATGCATACAGGGGTTTAATCCTTGTGATTGACCAAACGTATGGGACCCTTGTCGCTTGCCCCAGGTACTGGAGTCAGCTTCATGCATAATGTTAGTGGTATATTTATAGACTTCGGCCCAGTAACCAGCTTCATGTACAATGTTCAAAGTATAGCACATGGCATTGGTCTGGAATGAAAGTAAAGGTTAATGATGAATGTACGAAACGTACGATACGAATGATTATGAATAAGAATGAATGATAACGAATGACGTACGATGATGCATGATGAAGAAAGATAATAATAAATATTATCTATGTGTGCGTATGATGCATGATCACGAATGAAAGTAAAGAAAGGTTTTAAACGAAAGTAAAGTATTTTATTATAAAACTAGAACTCACTCAGCAATGCTGGCTTTAATGCATTTTCAGTTGGCATGTAATGGTTGATGAGGATGGCACGGGGTGAAGATACTTGGTTGATTTCGGATGGCATCCATTTTATATTACAATAATGTTTTTTGTGTTGTAATGTAACCAAACGATGTTTCGTAATGTTAACAATGTTGTATTATTTGGCAAAAGCAATTATTATTATATGAAATGTTTTTGTTAAATTATTCCGTTGCGTTGTTTAAATAAAAATTTATGTATTTTTAGTTATGATGTGAGATGATTATCCGACTGTAAGCGTTCCGGAAACGGGGCCTTACAAGATGGTATCAGAGCAAAATTTTAACGAAAATGGGTAAATCATTTTAAAAACCTAAAGTTAAACTAAAAATAGGACGAAATGGAAGGATGCCAGCCCAAGTAGCTACGTGCCATTAGGTATTTTCTTTAATGTTAACCGGTATTATGTGCGCATGTTATTTGATTTATGTGTTCTTAGTAGATTTGGGTACTGATATAGTTAGGATAGGAAATGCTTGGTGTATGAAGAGTAAAGTAAGTGGCTAATCACAACTGGCCACTGTAATTAGGGACATACTATACTTGACATAAACTGAGCTATTACCTTGAATGACCGTGTTGGTGTTTGAATCTTATAGTGTGTTTAGAGGATGGCTGGCGGTATATCTTCAAAGGCTTCTCGAGGTGGAGGTCGTGGTGGAAGTGGTGCTAGACCGCGTGTCACAAGAGGCAGAGCTAAGGCTGCTGGAATGGCACCTGAAGAGCCCAAGACTCATTACTAGGAAGGTCGTGATGAGAGTGCTAATATGAGGGCCTTGGTGAACGAGTTTGTTGTTAAGGAGGTTCATCAGGTCATGCAGACGATTCTGCCATTTGTGGTGACTGAAGTGATTAGAGCTGTGCGGGAGGACGAGAAGAAGGAAAAGAAGAAGACCTTTGAGAGAAGAGAAAAGAGCAGCCGGAGACTAAGACGGTTGTCTCTAGTGACGAGGAGGAGGAGGAAGCTATCCAAGAAACAACACGGGGCTGTAATTATGGGGCATTCCAGAGGTGCAAGCCCTCGATTTTCAATGGCAATGGCAACGCTGCTGCTGCTCATTGATGGGTAAGGGAGATGGAGGCGGTGTTAGATGTCAGCGAATGTAGAGAGGACCAAAAGTTGAAGTTTGCCACTCACTCATTCGTGGACTAGGCTTTATGCTGGTGGGACAATATTGTCCAGGCCGAGGGAAGCCGGGCGATTGGAAGGATGAAGTGGGAGGAACTAAAGAAATTGGTGATTGAGGATTTTTGTCCTCACAAGGAACTTGACAAGGTTGAGATGGAGTTTATGCAGCTGGAGGCGGTAACTATGACACACCAGCAGTACACTACCAAGTTCAATGAGATTGCACGACTGGTGCTAGATCAGGTGACACCCGTGTCATGAAATATCAAGAGGTACATTCACGGTTTGTCGGCGGATATCCGCAGGCACATGATCGCCGCCGGACAAGTACGTTTAGGTCGGTGGTTGATCTGGCTGGGAGGTTATACGATGAGAGGGAGGAGGCAGTAGTAGAGGTGAGTAAGAAAGGTGGTGGTGACTGGAACTAGAATGGTAAGTGGTTTGGACGTGGTGGTGTCACTCCAAACAATAAGGTTGCAAGGGTAGATGACCAGCGTGTAGCTACACCCGGTGCGGGGGTGAAGAGGCGTGGCAAGTGCGGAAAGGAGCATACGGGAGAGTGTAGGTGGGATTGAACGTCTGCTTCAAATGTGGGAAGCCCAGTCACGTGGCAAGGAATTGTGGGGTGATGAGGTGTTATAGATGTGGTGGAGAGGGTCACCTAAGCAGGGACTGCAAGAAGCCAAAGGCTGAGAGTTCTAGAGCAAAGAGGACGACTAGAACTGAAGGGCAGAAGGCGAGCGCCAGAGCATTAACGATGACCATGGAGGAGGCTAGGACGGGCCCCGATGTTGTGTCAGGTACTTTCTAGTAAACCAAACTTTTGCTTCTGTGTTATTTGATTCTGGCGCTAGTAAGAGTTTTATTTTTGCTGCTTTCTGTGCTCATTTGCCTGTTAGAAGTAGAAATGTAGATGAGCCCTTCGATGTAGAAACTGCCATAGGTAAGTCTACCAGGATTTCTGATCTGATAGAAGGTTGTGACATACAACTAGAAGGTCATAGATTTCCTGCTAGACTATTTGTGATGACCTTAGGCGGGTTTGATGTAGTCCTAGGGATGGACTGGCTATTAGTCTATAAAGAAAATATTGTGTGTCAAAAGAAGATGATCCGACTGGCAGCGCCTGACGGGAGTTCGGTAACGATCTACGATGACCGAGTTACTACGATCCCAAAAGTGATTTCGATGGCAGTGGCAGGGAAGTGCATGAGGCGTGGATGTGGCGCCTACCTGGCTTATGTAAAGGACGTGGACGCGTCAGTACCATAATTGTTCGACGTACTGGTTGTGTGTGGCTTTCCCAACGTGTTCCCAGAAGATTTACCAGGTGTGCCACCGGACCTCGAGATCGAGTTCCAGATTGATTTGATACCTGATGCCCAACCTGTCGCTAAGGCATCGTATTATTTGGCTCCAACAGAGATGAAGGAACTGATGGTTCAATTGCAAGAATTGTTGGATAAAGGGTTCATTCGATCGAGTAACTCTCCTTGGGGTGCTCCGGTCTTGTTTGTAAAGAAGAAGGATGGTAGTATGAGGATGTGCATCAACTATCGCGAGTTAAAAATGTTGACGGTGAAGAACTGTTACCCCCTACCCCAAATCGACGAGTTGTTTGATCAGCTCCATGGTGCTAGTTGGTTTTCGAGAATAGATCTTCGATCGGGTTATCATCAGCCAAAGGTGAAGGAACAGGATATTCCTAAAACAACTTTTCGCATGTGTTATGGACACTACGAGTTTCTCGTTATGTCTTTTGGTTTATCCAACGCACTAGCTGCTTTTGTGGATTTGATGAATCGAGTGTGTCGGCCGTTGTTGGATAAATCAGTGATCGTGTTTATTGATGATATTCTGATATATTCGAAGAGCGAAGAGGAGCATGCCGGTCATATTCGGGAGGTTTTGGAGACGCTTAGAAGAGAGAAGTTGTATGCCAAATTCTCCAAGTGCGCGTTCTGGTTGCGCGTAGTTCAGTTTTTGGGTCACGTAGTGAATCCTGAAGGGATTATGGTCGACCCGGCTAAAGTGGAGGCGGTGATGCAATGGAAGTCTTCAAAGATGCCATCCGAGATACGTAGTTTCTTGGGATTGGCGGCCTATTACAGGAGATTCATCTAAGACTTCTCAAAGATAGCTTCTCCGTTGACCAAGCTAACCCGTAAGGACGTGAAGTTTGTATGGGGTCTAGAACAAGAGAAGGCTTTTGAGGAGCTAAAGACGAGGTTGACGCAAGCTCCAGTCTTGTCATTACCCGAAGGAAGCGAAGATTTGGTAGTTTATACGAATGCTTCTTATTTGGGATTGGGTTGTGTGCTGATGCAACGAGGAAAGATTATAGCCTATGCATCCTGGCAGTTGAAGGTCCATGAGGTTAATTACCTACTCATGATTTAGAGCTAGCGGTTGTGGTCTTTGCATTGAAGATTTGGAGGCAGTACTTGTACAGGACGAAGTGCATCATCTTCACCGACCACAAGATCTTTAAGTACTTCTTCGAGCAGAAGGATTTGAATATGAGGCAGAGGAGATGGTTGGAACTTATAAAGGACTACGATTGTGAAATCCATTACCATCCAGGCAAGGCCAATGTAGTGGCAGATGCCCTTAGCCGAAAGGAGAGGCCCAAACCCATCTGGGTGAAGGCTTATCAATTGGTTATGACCTCCGACGTGATGAAGAAGGTCAAGGCGTTTCAGGATGAAGCGATGAAAGAAGACCGGATTAACTCCGAAAGGATGAGGGGTCTAGTCATAGAATTGGGGGAAAAACTCTTGGTGTTAGAACCCAATATGGGCGAATATGGATCCCTCGTTACGGGGATGTACGTGTAAAGATCATGGACGAGGCCCATAAGACTCGATACTCCATTCATCTCGGTGCTACAAAGATGTATCATGATATGAACAAAGATAATTGGTGGCCAGGTATGAAGCGCGACGTAGCGGAATACGTGAGTAAGTGCCTTACTTGTTTGCAAGTAAAGGCGGAACATCAGAAGCCATACGGAAGATCCAACCTTTGGATATGCCCGAGTGGAAATGGGAGCACATCACCATGGATTTTATTACGAAGCTACCACGTACCGTGAGAGGGTATGATGCTATATGGGTGATTGTTGACCGTCTAACGAAGATTGCCCAGTTTTTGGCGATCCGTGAAACGTATTCATCTGAGAGGTTAGCAGATATGTTCATCAAGTAGATTATAACTCGTCATGGTGTGCCGGTGTCTATAGTGTCTGACCGTGACACCCGGTTTACATCCAAGTTTTGGAAGAAATTTCACGATGCAATTGGGACGAGGTTCCTCATATGGATGGCCAGTCATATAGAACCATTCAAGTGTTAGAATATATGCTTCAGGCATGCGTTATTGATTTTGGTGGAAGTTGGGACGAACACTTACCGTTTGATGAATTCTCATACAATAACAGTTATCATGCCAGTATTGGTATGCCCCTTTTATGAGATGCTATACAGTAGAAGGTGTAGGACACCTATATGTTCGGGTGACACTGGTCAAAAGGAGTTAGGGAGCATCGAAGTGATTAAGGCTACGACTGAGAAATTGGAGAAGATCAAGGTCTTTATGAAGGCAGCAAAAGATAGGCAAAAGTCGTATGCTGACAAGAGATGTAGACCGATTGAATTCAAGGTGGGCGATAGAGTCATGTTGAATGTCTTACCTTGGAAGGGTATCATTTGGTTTAGAAAGCGGGGAAAGTTGAGCCCGAGGTATATAGGGACTCTCCGAATCAATGCTCGAGTAGGAGAGGTGGCCTATAGGTCGGAGCTACCCGATGAGTTAAGCGGGATTTATCCAACATTTCATGTATCACATCTGAGAAAGTGCCTAGTCAATGAAGATATTGTTGTACCACTGGAGGAAATTGAGGTAGACGAGCGACGCAATTATGTGGAGCAACCAGTGGCAATCATTGATCGAAAAGAAAAGAGGCTATGGAATAAAGTAGCTCCCTTGGTTCGAGTACAGTGGAAGCATAGAAAGGGATCCGAGTCTACGTGGGAGACTGAAGAGGAAATGAGACAACACTACCCACTGCTGTTTGAGGAATGACAGGTTTCGAGGATGAAACCTATATAAGGGGGTCCACTTGTAACACCTGGAAATTTTAAAAAGGTGAAGAAAAAGAAAGAAAAGCCAAATAACCCAAGTTGAGGGGTTAAAAGTGCATAATGAGCAAAGTTTATTATAGTTATGTTAAAAAATGTGGGCATGGCTGCCTGTAACCCCTGTACTATTCTTTCCATCGGATTTTTAGAGAGAGAAAGAACATAATTCTCTCGGTTTTAGAGAGAGGAAGAAGAGAAGATCGGTTTTCAGGTTAGTTTTTGATGTTTTGGGTTGTTCTAGGCTGATTTTCAGCCGGCCTTTGGGTATGTGCTTATGTGTTTGTGAGTGTTCGGTTGTGTGTTTTTGGTGTTTTTAGGTATTTGAACTCATAAGCATTCGGGTTTGGAGACGTCTTACTCGAAAGTTGTAAGAAGTGAGTTCTAGATCCTCGTTTTTAAATGTTTTTACTTGTTTTGGGGCTGGAAATGTATGTTTTAAACTTTTTATGATGTTCGGGTGTATACCCGTATGTATGTGTGTGCCCTGTTTTGGGAGGGTGTATGATTTAGGGAATGTTTTGATTATGTTCTTGATGTATGCATGTTTTTATGGTTAGTATGTTAGAACTAGGCTTGGAATAGGTTAGAATGATTATCTAGGGTCTGAAATTGATGTTACTTAGAACACAGTTAGCCATGCGCCTAAGGCTCATGCGCCGAAAGTTCATGCGCCCAACAGCCTGAACGCCTAAGTGCCCATGCGCCTAAGTCAGCCCATGTGTCTGCATAGTACCCATGTGCCTAGAATTATGCCCAAATGCCTAAGTGTTGTCATGCGCCCAACTGCCCGAACGCCTACGCCTAGGATTTTGCCCGTGCGCCTAACTGTTAGCCATGCGCCCAAATAGTGCCCATGCGCCTAAGTGGCCATGCGCCCGCATAGTGGTCATGCACCTGCATAGTTCCGATGCGCCTAAAAAGACTTACAAAATATTCTGAATTTTGGGAAAAAGTGATTTTAGGCTATGACTTGGAATGTTTCCAGGGATGTTGTATGATGTTGTATGATGATGTATGATGATGATATTTATTATCGGTTCCTTATGCTCCTTATTACGTATTATTCCGTGGCTTTATGTGGTGTGATTATGTTAATGAACGTAAAGTATTTTGTAATGAAAGCAGAAGTTAATGATAATGAAAAGTGAAACGTAAAGAAAGAATGAATGAGTGAATGAAAAGTCTTGCAAGCAAAACATAAGGAGGTTCACACCCAATGAAGGGTGTTAGCTCAACTGTGTGCGGTTTAGCTAACCCGGGAGGATGCACACAGGGGTCTAATCCTTGTGATTGACCAAACGTATGGGACCCTTGTCGATTGCCCCAGGTACTGGAGTCAGCTTCGTGCACAATGTTAGTGGTCTATTTATAGAATTTGGCCTAGTAACCAGCTTCGTGCAAAATGTTCGGGCATAGCACATGACATTGGTCAGGAATGAAAGTAAAGGTTAATGATGAATGTACGAAACGTACGATACGAATGATTATGAATAAGAATGAATGATAACGAATGACGTACGATGATGAACGATGAAGGAAGATAATAACAAATAATATCTATGTGTACGTATGATGCATGATCACGAATGGAAGTAAAGAAAGGTTTTAAACGAAAGTAAAGTATTTTTATTATAAAACTTGAACTCACTCAGCAACGCTGACTTTTATGCATTTTCAGTTGGCAGGTAATGGTTCCTGAGGACGACACGGGGTGAAACTACTTGGCTGATTTTGGATGGCATCCATTTTATGTTATAATGATGTTTTTGTGTTGTAATGCATCCAAATGATGTTTTGTAATGTTAACAATGTTGTATTATTTGCCAAAATTGTGAAGTCGCTGGATCGGTAAACATCCGAGCATGTTCTTGACGGAAGGATAAACAACCAAAACCAAAAGTCAAATTAATAACACGAACTATCAAAAATTGGTTTCATTGATAAAACCTAACGATTACAAGCTCGTTACAACATAAGATACAAGACTCTTGGCAAGGGGAGATCGAGCATGACCTCCCCTCTCATCCGGCAGCCCTAGGCCCCGGGCAGACTCCCTCCCCAAACCCTTTCTCTCACTAAGTGTTGAACTATGTGTGAAGAACTAGTCCAACTATGCAGTTTCTGTTTTAAGGAATTAACTTCTACTTCTAGAACTGCTTTTTGTTTCTTAGTGTCCTCTAGGGAGTTTAGATAGTACCTAATGTCATTTGATTGATTAAAGGCAACTACTTCGGTTTCCCTAAGTTGCTTAGTCAATAGGTCTATCTTTTCTTTATAACTATGCTCATTTTGTTTTAGAACTCTATTGGCCTCAGTGCATAGTTGTAAGTCCTTTACTAAGTTATCATTGTGATCTAATAACCTAGCAAATTTTTCATCAATGCTATTCCTAAATTTATCACAGTTAGAACAAGCATGATTATTAAACAATTGGTCAGTTGTACTTACCTGTGTTGTTTCAGAGGAGTTAGCCATCAACGCAGCATCAGACGTCTCTGGTTCTGGTGATTCTGACTTTTCTGAATCTGACTTGGAAGTTTCCTCCTTTGGTGTGTAACTGACTTCAGCTGCAGTTGTTTCTTCACTGTGTGACATTGCTATATCAACTGCTATATCACCTTCACTCGCAGAATCATCATCAAGATCTTCAACACTGGCAATGTTGGATTCTGGGTTGACAAATCTAAAACTCCAGTCCTGTCCTTCATCATCATGAGCAGTCAAGGCTTTTGGGTCCTTGTTTGATGAAGTAGAACTAGAGGATTGCTTGTCTTGGTGAGTAGAGGATGAGAACGGGTTCCCATTACCCGTCTTCTTTGGTTTGACACATTCCCTCTTGAAGTGCCCTTTCTCTCCACAGTTGAAGCAAGTCACCTTGCTCTTGTCAAAACCAAAAGTAGTATCCTTAGTAGCTATCAAGTTCTGTCCAGTCTTCTTAACAAACTTCTTCGCCCTTCGGACAGCGCTAGCTAAGGCCCACATTATATCCATCCTTTCCAGCTCCATTTCATCTACCTGCTCGTAGTCTTCATCAGCCAAGTGACAGTTTCCAATCTTCCCAGCTACAAGTCCATCATATGAGTGAACTAC
This sequence comes from Flaveria ramosissima, assembly GCA_025215565.1. Classification (NCBI taxonomy): domain Eukaryota; kingdom Viridiplantae; phylum Streptophyta; class Magnoliopsida; order Asterales; family Asteraceae; genus Flaveria; species Flaveria ramosissima. Next base: position 24,730,921 of record CM046046.1, on the reverse strand, counting down.
TGCGGCGAGAAGATCCATATGCTCTCGTGCTACTTCTACAGTCACATTACCGAGATTCTCGGTCTTCAATTTAGTAGCACTTGCTTCTGATCCAATATAATGGGTACATGATGACCCAGACGTGTCTGATCCAGAAGTAGAAGCATGTGAAGGACCTGACGAGCTAGACACAAATGCTGTCTGGAGAGGTGCTCCAGAAGTCTTAGCTTGAGGCGTGGCATTGTATAAAGCTGGGTTTTGTGTATATGATGACTTCTGTGCTCTATACTTCATCCTTAGTGCTTCTTCACGCAGTCTAAGAATAAAGTCATTTATATCCAGCTTTATAAGTATCCCATTCTGTCTAAGATTAGACACGAATGAGGCCCACTTGTCAGGCAATCCATCAGCGAAGTTGCTTACTTTTTCTTCCATAGTTGTCTCCACTCCATGTGTATGCAACTCGCTCATCAAGTGGTAGAATCTGTCTATGACTTCATCTAAACCCTCGTTACCAATTGATGAGAAGTTATCGAACTCCTTCTTTAACTCCTTTGCTTTGATTGCCTTTAACGATGCATTCCCATCATACCTTTTCTCTAGCTCATCCCACAGTTTCTTTGACTGCTTGTTCTCTGAGTACTGGTGGAATATGTCTTTGGGGATAGACTGAGTTATCATAGCATAAACTCTTTTCTCAGCATTATACTTTACTTTCTGAGCATCAGTCATCCCACTCAACGTTAGTTTTACTCCATCTGCTCCCACCGGTGTACTATACCCTACTTCAATAGCTTCCCACAGATTGGGATCTACTCCATTGAGGTAGATCTCAAAACGTTGCTTCCAGTGAGGAAACTCATCTAACGTCAAGAGCTTTGGTGGTTTATTGTGAATACCCACCTCACTCTCAAGCAGCAGCAGGTTCTGTATTCTTGAGTCCTTCCCCGCAGTAAAGGCTGACATCTGATCTTCCATGGTTACTAAACTTAGAGTCTAATCAAATCAACTTTAACTGGTGCGACTGAAGAATGCGAATGGTCCTCTCGTGCGAATGAACTCTGCGATTGGTTCAACCGTGCGACTGAACAGGGCGATTGGTTCAGTCGTGCGAATGAATCTGGTTCGTGTGAGCTATGCGAATGAAAGGGTTCAGTCGTCCGAATGAAGGTGCGACTAGGTCCTGTCGTGCGAATGAACGATGCGAATGAGTCTAGTCGTGCGAATGGGTCACTCGTGCGACTGAAGCTGCTGTTTTGCGAAAATTTCTAGGTTTGACGAGTTTCAGCCGTAAAAATTCGAAATTTTGCAAGTCCAAATCGTCTAGGTTCGTAGAAACTGAACTTTGATGAGCAGGGAACGTCCAAGATCACTTTTGATGCAAAAGATTGCGTTTTTCGTGCAAAAACACAAACTTTTATGCAATCTTGATTGAATCAACACGAAATCAAGAGCCAAAGCTCTGATACCACTTGTTGGGACCTGGTATTTGAACGAAATACCGAGTGATTGCGTGTTAAACCAACTCAAATAGTGCGGAATCCTATTTGATTGGCGATCCAATCAGTGAGAACACACGATGAATCAATCAAGAATTGATTTCAACGTCAGAAATCGATTAGGAACCGATCTGATGTGTTCTATGAACTTGGAGAACGATTTGGGAGGCTTGTGGACGGCTAGGGTACGTCTGGAGTCGTAATGGGATGAATACTTTCGTTTTCCCACGAATTGGGTCTATTTATAGGTTAGTATTGGTCAATCGTGCGACTGGGCCATAAGTATGGTTCAGTCGTGCGATTGAACCATGCGGTTGATTCATCCGCACGACTGAGTGTTCAGTCGTGCGATTGAGTCAATCTTATGTGTCAATCATACGACAGATCCAGTCTCCTGGTTCAGTCGTGCGATTGAGTCAATCGTATGAAGTTATTCATGCGTGTGGTCCATTCGCATGGACCATCCGCATGAGAACTTCATTAAGTTAAGTTTGAATGTTCTATTTAATATAACTTAATGTGCACTCATTCAAACATTCATAAACCCAATCAATTCAATCACAACTCATTAATGAAATATTAAACATTACATGTAACAACCAATTCATATCATTTCATTAATCTATTACAATTACATCAAAAACAGACAGACAAGTTCATTACATTCCAAATCATGATCTAGGGACATACATGTATCAACAAAAATCAATTATTATTATATGAAATGTTTTTGTTAAATTATTCCAATGTGTTGTTTAAATGAAAATTTATGTATTTTTAATTATGATGTGCGATGATTATCCGACTGTAAGCGACCCGAAAACGGGGCCTTACACAATGTTGCAGAAAATGAAGAAGATGGAGATAATCCTGAAGGAAATGAGCAACACTTACTCCTTGCAGCCTCAAATGACCAATTCTTGATGATGACCAATACTACTAGTTCAGGTAACCTTAACCATTTATGGTTTATTGATTCAGGCTGCTCGAATCATATGACAGGTTCCCGGGAGAGCTTTATTTCCTTGGAGGAATCATTCAAGATTGATGTTCGACTAGGAGATTGGAAAAAGATGGCTATGGAGGGAAAAGGACTGTGAAAATAAGAACTCGAGATAATAGTTTCAAACTTCTGGATCAAGTCTACTTATGAAGAAAGGCTACAATTTGTACTTTAAACATGGAAAGTGTACCATCACACGCAAATGCACTGCTAAAACACTTCTTGAAATTTTTTTGGCTACTAATAATTTGTTTGTGTTTGATAGTACAAGTCTTCTTACTTTTCATGATTCAAAGGCAACAAAAGAAGAAGTAGAGGCACTCAAGTGGCACTGTAGATATGGGCACTTACACATTGGAGGTCTTAAACAATTACAAGAGAAGAAGATGGTGCATGGGTTACCAAAACTCATAACTACTATTACATGCGAGGCATGTGTTCATGGAAAGCAAACCCGACTTCCATTTTGTTCCTCCTCATGGTGTTCTAAATCAAAACTGGAACTAATCCACACATACTTATGTGGACCCATGCAAGTTCCAAGTCTCGTAAATAGTCTTTACTACCTGCTTTTTATAAATGATCTTACTCGAATGTGTTGGGTGTACTTTATTACTAATAAAAAATGAAACATTCAGTAAGTTTAAGTCTTTTAAAGCATTTGTAGAAAAAGAAAGTGGCAAGTAGATTAAAGTTCTCAAGTAAGACAGAGGAGGATAATTTTTCTCTCATGAATTTGATAGCTACTGTGAGAGTGCTGGAACTAAAAGAGAGCTCACCATTCCTTATACACCGCAACATAATGGTGTGAGCTACTGTGAGAGTGCTGGAACTAAAAGAGAGCTCACCATTCCTTATACACTGCAAAACAATGGTGTGGGTGAAAGAAAGAACCACAACATTATGAACCTCAAGAAGCATGTTGAAGAACAAAGAGCTGCCAAATTTCCTTTAGGCAGAAGCAGTGTCCACTGCAGTGTATGTTATTAACCGGTCACCAACCAAGTCACTCATGAATCAAACTCCTCTCAAAGTGTAGACAGGTAACAAACCTTCTATAGCTTGTCTCATAATATTTGGATGTATTGCTTATGGGTTGGTACCATCACAAACAAGAAAAAAGTTGGATAGTAAATTTGAAAAAACTATTTTCATTGGGTACTCTAGCCAAAGTAGTGGCTATTAATTATTTAATCCCATAACAAAATAATTTTCTATCAAAAGGGATGTTGAATTTTTTAAAGATAGTAAGTGGGTATGGGATGGTCACTCAAACACACCTAATACAGATTAGGTGTTTATAAACCCATTTGTATTTTATCAAGAAAGTAAAACCACTACTACCTTATCTTATGAGTCAACCTCTACATGTAACCCACAACCTACTACCCACTTTTCAGATAATGATAATACATTCACAGTACCCACTTCACATGAACCATCATCACCATCTATGTCATTGTTCCATGACCCATCATCAATCATACCATCATCCCACATGCATAATTCTGGACCCACAAAAAGAATCTCAAAAACCCCTTTTTAGCATAAAGATTACTATGTAGGTGATCATGCAAGTTATGTAGAAAACCCAAATACTTGTCACTGATCCTATCACATATAAGCAAGCTACAAATACTAAAGAATGGCAAGAGGTGATGCAAGCTGAAATACGAGCTATTGAGAAAAACGGGATGTGGGAGTTAGTTGATCTTCCACCCAGGAAGAACCTTGTTTGTGTCAAGTGGTTGTACAAGACAAAGCAAGGACTAGATAGTGAAGGAATAAGACATAAGGCACGGTTAATGGCAAAGGGATATTCTTAACAACATGGCATTGACTTCCAGGAGACATTTCGCTAGTTACTCGGTTCAAGACCATTCGGGTCATCCTTGCTGTGGCAGCCCAAATAGGTTGGACTATCCACCAACTTAACGTCAAGTTAGCGTTTCTAAATAGGGAGTTTACAAAAGATATTTATGTAGCTCAACCTCAAGGCTTTAGTATTAAACGAAAGGGTGATATGGTCTACAAACTTAAAAAGGCCCTATATGGGTTAAAACAAGCTTTGGGGGTTTGGAATGCTAAGATTGACGGATATGTTATCGAGTAGGGTTATGAATGAAGCCTAAATGAGCCATCCTTATATATTAGATGAACTCATCCTGGTGAAATTATCTACGTTTGTTTATACGTAGATGATAGGATTTCAAGAATGGCATGAAGCAGGCCTTTGAAATGACGAATGTGGGGAAGCTGAAATACTTTCTAGGGTTAGAAGTGAAGGAAAGCGGACATGGTATCTTTCTGAGTCAAGAACGATATGCACATTCACTGTTATCTAAATTTGGTGTGAGCACTAGTAAAAAAAATGACTCCCATGAACTACAATGAAACACTTTAACTAGAGGATGGTCTAATAAAGCTAATGCAGAACTATATCGAAGTCTAGTTGGTGGACTATTGTAAATACTCACCCTCGGTCTGATCTAGCTTATGCAGTCAGCTTGGTGGCACGGTTTATGCAAAACCCTTCAAAGGCTCATATGGGAGCAGCTAGGAGGATCATAAAGTATGTTAGAAAGACAATAAAGTTTGGTATATGGTACAAACGAGCTCCAAAAATCAAATTGATGGGGTTCAGTGACAGCAATTGGGCGAGTTGCGTAGATGATAGAAAAAGCCTTTCAGCTTATGTGTTCTATTTGGGTACGGGTGTTGTTTCATGGAGATCAAAGAAGCAGACCACAATCACACTATCTAGCATCGAAGCTGAGTACATATCAGCTACAGGAGCCACCTGTCAAGCCTTCTGGTTGAGGAGGTTGCTAGAGGATCTTGGGTGTAGTCGGCCGAAACCAAGGGTGATTTTCTGTAATAGTAAATCAGCAATTAACCTTCCTAAGAATCCAATTACTAACGTGTGTACAAGGCATATTGATATCAAATATCACTTTATTAGAGAAATGCTGGTGACATTGCAAGTTAATTTGAAGTTTTGCTCTACAAATGATCAAGTTGCTGAAGTTCTTACAAAATCATTACCCCATGAGAAGTTTTTTCACTTTCATCATGAGTTAGGTGTCATGGAGTTTGAATTAGGGGAAGATAATGAAGAATAATTCAAACTTGGAATATTCTCAGGAATCTCTTGGATATTATCTGCATGCATACATGGTGCTTTTCTTGCACATGTTATTTTTATTAATTTAATTTTTGAACAAGTCTTATAACCGTTGGTTGTTGAGGAGTTTGAGTCTCTAGGTTGCTGAGTAACTTTTGTTTGTTTGTTAGCCTATGTATCTATAAATAGGCTGTCCTTGTTCCTGTTTATGTACTTCATTCTCCCAATTCAATAAAAGTACGAGAGATTCCTTGATATTTCATTTACCATTTGTGTGATTTATAGTTCTAATACCAACAAAGTTTCCTCTCAGGTATTGTATCATGTATAAATGCATAGGAGTTAGTTAGTATTAATATTAAGCTTATAATACATTTATCTCTACTTACTATGAATTGTCATGGTATCATGGTGAACCACTCTAAATAACTAAAATTGAAGAATTTTATTACACTGAAGAAATTATAACATGCTCTTGATTGTATGAGTAGCTAACAACTCAATCTCTAACATTAGTTATTATCTTCAAAATTATTATGCATATTTTGCTTGAAGGCCATTTTACTACAGTTATTAGCAATTGATCAAATTAATTGGTAATGTTGTTACATATTATCATGAGTAAGGCGTTGAATAAAGGGTATTGAATTGAATGATCTAGAATATGATAATTGATTTTATGTGAATAAGAAAGATGAGTTCAATATGATAGTACGCAAAGGTAAAAACAACTAAAGTAGATAACTGATAATATGGTTGAAGAAGATAGAGTGGATCAAATGATTTTGGTAAGATTCATCGATAACCCTATCATAGTATAGATACATTTGGAGTGTCGGGTATAAAAAGTGGTTAAGAGCAGTTATCATTTGGCTCTAAATAACTGATAATAACTGTCATATAACCTATAATGTAACCATCTTAATCATCACATAATTCCAACATATTTATAAGTTTAATATTCTAAATAATTACATAGATACATAAGATAAATGTTAGTCAATGATTGACCAAGTATTAAGAAAGACTCCTTCTAGAGTGAACATTGGAGTTGTTTCCGATAAAGAAGAGCACGTGAACATTTTTTGTGGAGCTTAAGTTTTTGTTCTTATCTATTTAACCTAGTTTTATCATTTCGTTGTAATTAGCCAAAATTTCTTTTAGTTTTATAGTCACTATTTGTTATTCATAGCAACAGTTTTCAATCATTCGATAAATACAATCATTAGACTAAATTGTTCCTGTCAATTACAATCTCATATTCTATCAGATATCCAACATTTAATATTAGAACTTTTGTTCTCGTCAGTTTGTATGCCACAATCTCTATAAACAAGATGAGCATTCCTACAAATTTTGATTCTCATAAGGATAATTATATTACATTTTAGTATCCAACCCTTACCTTTGGATGCTCATGCATTGTATGAGTTTATCGAGCGACATCGGACTGGGTGTAAATGAGAAGAAGTCAAAACAAGCTCGAGCTTTCATTTTCAATTCAATACCAGAAGAAGTCTTATAGTAGGTGGTGAAGAAGAAGACTGCAAAGGAGGTATCAGACTCATTGAAGTCTCGATATGTAGGGGTTGAGAGAGTTTAGTAAGCAAGGCTACGTATACCAAAAAATGAGTTTGAAGCTTTAGAAATGAAGGATGGAGAGTCGATAGATGAATTTTCATGGAAGGTTTCTTGTATGATATCAAAGTTTGGAAGTGTTAAAGCAACGTTAACAGATATGAAATTTGTTTGAAAGTTGTTCAATTCAGTACCTGAAAAGTTTATCGACTTGTAGTTTCCACTCTATTTGAGGTATAGGACACCTTAAAGCTTATGAAGACAGGTTGAAACTATGGAAGGCATCTCAAACAAGTGAGAACATTTGTTACTCATTAAAGTGGATGCGTCTTCTAGTCAATGGGTTGGAATTAAGTCAAATGCCACAAGTGGTCGTGGTAGAGGTTGGAATAGTGACTAGGGTGGAAGAAGTGGATCCAGGGGACGTGGATCCCCACGCGGCAGGGGCGGACACAGGGTGGAGGATCACACCATCGTAAAAACAGTTCTAATAGAAAACCAAGAGATAAGTCTCATGCCAAGTATTTTGAATTCCAATAGTTTGGCCATTATGCTCCTTAGTGCAAGAACAAGAAAACACAAGAACATGAATTGAAGTTGACACAACAAGATGGTGAACCTACGTTGATGTTAAGTTAATATGTAAATGAAAAGGTAAAATAATTCTTTTCAATGAAGAGACAATGTACCCAGAATTGTAAAAATTGCTAGGCACTAGTCAGGCGGTGAGGTACCGACTAGGGATTAACCGGTTTGAAAATTTTATATGTATTTTTTAAAAAATATATACAATTAAAATTAGTATACTTCATTTAATTATGTAATATAACTTTCAAATTACTAAGTCAAAAGTCAACAATAAATCACAAAACAATAAGTCATAAAACAATAAGAAATCTAAAGTTCTAAAATTGACATAAAAAACAAAATAAAATGTAAACTTGAAATTGATATATTAATACTATCATAATTATAATGTTAGTATATACCAAAATTTGGTCTAAAATTGACATAAAAAATACAATGGGTCTTTTCGATGAACAAGAAAGAGGTCAAGATGGATGGATCTGAACTCTGGGTCGCTGTCAAAAGGCTTGATGGATCTTACCGATGGTGGTCTCAAGGACTTGGCCTGGCGGTGGTCTCGCCTTTCGGACTCACAAGTCACAGTCGTGGTCGATCTCGATGGTCTCTGCCTCAACTCCGACTCTGATGCCCCAACTCCGGTGATGGTCGATGTTTGATGGATGTGAACTCTGGGTCGGTGTTGGCTAGGTTAAAACCAAAAGTGGTGAGTCCTGGTTGTCTTTAAATACCTGTATATATATGGATATGAACACCGAGTCAATTTTTAAATTAAAAATCAACGTTGATCGATTTTGACCGGCTAGGAAGGATTCAACTGATTTTCACTGATTACCTCCGACTAGGTCCGACTTTGACCGGCTAGAGCCCACCACCGATTTTTAGTGCTATTTACATGAAATCAACAAGGTTATAACCCGCCTAGCGATTACTCCACGATTAATCGGGCAACTAGGCCAATTTATACAACATTGAATGTACCCGAATCAACTCAACAAGGTAACGAAGGGAATAATATATGGTATTTGGAAAATGGTGCAAGTAATCACATGAACAGTATCATGGAGATATTCACTGAACTTGATGAAAGTATATCGTGTCAAGTTGATTTTAGAGATGGGTCCAAAGTCCAAATCAAAGGAAAAGATGCACTTTTTCTTAACTATAGAAATGGTGAATAGTTTTTTATGTATATTACACACCTGCTTTTCATAGTACTGATATTAGTATTGGTCAATGAGATGAAAAAGGATACAATATGGAACAATAGTATGGGTTCCTAGAAATACGTGATGAAAATGGAAAACTTGTTACGAAGGTACCAAGATCAAAAAACCATTTGTATAAGATAAAGCTGATATTAGGAAAGCCGGTGTGCTTAAACATGAAATTTGATAATGAATCTTGGCTATGGCGTACGTGTATTGGTCATGTAAATTTCTAATTTATTAAAGAGATTTCATGAAAGGAAATGGTGTCCGGAATGCCTCACAGGTTTATGAAGGGCGTATGGTGACCAAACAAGCTAGACAAATTTTTCTTAAAGAAAATAGTGGCGAGCCAAAGAACCACTTCAACTTTTGCACGTTGATGTGTGTGGGCCAATTATGCCTATAAAAAAGGGGTAACAACTACTTCTTACTAATTGTCGATGGCTACTCTCGTTACATGTGATTTTACTTACTTAAAACGAAGGATGACGCCTTTAGTATGTTTCAGGGTTTTAAGTTCTAGGTTGAAAAGGAAACTGAACATAAGATAAAGATGTTGAGGACTGACTATGCATGTGAATTTAACACGAATCAATTTGTCGGTTTCTATCAAAAAGAAGGGATAAAGAGAAAACTAACATCATCCCATAAGCCAAAACAAAATAGTGTAATAGAACATCAAAATCGAAAAAACTTAGAGATGACAAGATCTTTGCTTAAGGGGATGAATGTACCAGATTCATTCTAGGGTGAAGCATTATGTCACTCAGTCTAACTACTCAGTCGGGATAGCGGACCAAAAGCTATGGAACTTGGGTGTGGTCTTTTATCGAAATGGAATGGTGTTTTTCTTTATTATTTATCGTAAATGAGTGAAGCATTACACATAGTATGCACATCCCCCATCAACGTATTTTTTGTTTTACGCACCCATAACTCTTCCTCAGAATTATAGAATGGAGAAACAAGAGCCATAAATCATAATGTTCTGTTACGTGGCTCCACTATCACCTGGTGAATGTTCGAAAACACTATCCCATGATTTGATTGCACCCATCACCAGCTAAACTCCCAAAATTTTTGTTTCTAATCACAGCGGATAGATATATTATTATATCTCAATTACCTTCAAGATATGTTCTATCTACAAAAATCTTGGGTCCTCTTGCTTTTCACTTTTGCCAATTCTTAATTTCATACAACCTTTTACGTAAAGCTATAGTTAATTTCCATGGTATTCTGATCGAATTACTATTGGCACAAAAGTGCTCAAGAATGTGACCCCATATGAAGCCCGAAAGGGATTAAAGTCATCAATTAATCATCTAAAGGTGTTTGGATGTGTCAGATTTGTAAAGAAGCCGAAAGGCTTAAAAAATTAAGCAATCGTAGTGAAGCAATGGTGTATTTGGGAGTTGAGGAAGGAACAAAAGGATATCGTTTTATAATCGGAGCAAGAGAAGATAGGTGGCAGCAAGAGATTTCTTATTTAATGAAAGTTAAATGTAGGATTGGGATGATGAGACTATAGGGGAGTTGCTTTTAACTTTTTTTGGGCTAATGTCGTAAATAATGGGGCAGTCCATTCAGCTCAACCACAAATGGCCCAATCTCAAACAATTGATGAAGGAAACCTCGTGACACCAATTATGCCACTATAATAAAATACCCTTTCTCACTCTAGTCATTTTGCAGGTAAGTCCAATGGAAGGAGTTCACAAATGTCAACCTCGAGTGCAACTCTTGCATCTGTTGGTATTGTGCAGTCCATTCTGGTGCCATATGATAATAATCTTATGAAAGGTTCCTTTTCAGTTCAAGGAATTATCAAGATACAACAGCAATGAAAAAAGATGAAGTGCAAAGTCTAGACGAGAAGTATCAAGAGTTGTCGCTAAGGATGAACCAATATCATTCGAAGAAGCCCTAGATGAAAAGAAGTGGCAGAAAGCAATGGAAGCTAAATTAGATTTTATTAAAGAATAACACCTAGTTTCTAAACTCATTACCACCTAATCAAAAGGCGATATGTCTAAATAAGTGTATAAATTGAAAACATATGTAGCTTGCAGGACCGTTTAAGGGTATGCACTTACAACACAACAACACAATAAGGGGAGTTCTTTAGAATACTTAACAGATCAAATAGGGAACTGGTAACTTATAAGTAAGATACTAAGAACACAAGTAAAATGTGAGACATAACAAGATAGCAAACAACACAAGTGTATGGTTTTCAAGAATATTATATATTACTTCTCAAGTTCTTTTACAAGTATTACAAAGCAAAGAAAGAAAGTTACAAGTACTTGAGATACTTTATACTACATCCTATAGCCGGCCATACTTTGAAGACCAGCTGGATACATAAGACTAGACAACTATAAAATGAAATGTAGAGTCAAAAGGCAAATTACCTTTTGACTAGTGACTATGACATGTCATAGCTCACATCTTAATATATTACAAAAAGGATAAAAGTACATAAAGTAGAAAGCTCAGACTTAAGACCTCAATGTACAGTTACCAAAAGTATAGACATTTTCACCAACTCATGTAAGTTGGTGACAGATCATAGTTGTAGTGGAAAGGTAGTCCAGCTTTATGGTAAAGTACATCAGATAAAAGCATGTACATAAAAGTCTTCGGAAGAAATCTTTCTTCACTCTTTGGCTTTGAAAGACTTTGTCTTTAAAGCTTTGGAATACTTCACTTTTGGCTTCGGAAGATGTTGGTCTTGGCTTCGGAAGATTTTACACATAGAATATTTTATAGTGTATGGTGTAAAACTTCCGAAGCATTTCTACTTCTGTATTTTAGTGCATGCATGCAGAGAGACTGTAGATGTTTTGACTGCATCAGACTTATGGAATCCTTATATAGCTGGAAAGTAATGCGGCATAAAGCTCAACTGGTTGCCAAGGGGTACGTTCAAGAAAAAGGTGTTGATTTTGATGAAGTATTTACGCATATTGCATGAATAGAAACAATTTGACTTCTATTGGAATGGCTGCATATGATATTTGGCATAGATGTCAAGTGTGCATTTCTAAATGGTGAGCTCAAAAAGGAGGTCTATGTGACACAACCGGGAGGTTTTATAATTAAAGGCAACGGAAACATGGTATACCTCTTAAACAAGGCTCTAAATCGCTTGAGGCAAGCCTCAAGAATATGCACCTGGATAAACTAAGATTTTTGTTTTACAAGGTGCGTGCAAGAGTCGGTTGTTTATAATGTGCCAAACCAAACTTAATTCTCCTTATAGTGTGTATATAGATGATCGCTAGTCATAGGATCAAATGAAAAAGGAATCCAAGAGTTTAAGAACAAGATGAAGATTGTATTTCACATGGTTGATTTGGGATTGCTAACTTATTATTTGGGAATGGTAGTAGTACAAAAGGGTAGGAATGAGCTCGGTACCATACCTGTACCAAAAGTACCCAGTCCCAAATTTTATAAAAAGTAAGTACCAGTACCGGTACCGATTTTGGTATATCGGTACAGGTACCGGTACTGTAAGGTACCGGTACTGTACAGTACTAGTATTTCGATACTCGATACCTCTTTGGTACCTGTTACCTACACAACATTATTTTTTAGGCTTGCTGCATGGTGCATGTTTGGTTACGGTACCTGATACCTATTTTTGTACGTGTTACCTGGTACATGTTTGGTACCAGATACATCTAAAAGTTTATAATAACTAAACAAAAATAAGATATCAAAAAGCATTCACATGTCCAACATAAATAGTATATAGATTTGACTATGCATTCTAAATATCAACAATTCCACACATGCTTACCACTCATAAGTTGTGAAGTAACACTGACAAAAAATAGTAAATTGTTTTTGCTTCAAGATGATGAGTTCCATCCCAAAATAATAAACACCAATAAGATCAATACCAATACTAAAAGTTTCAAAATACCAAAGAAAGTTAATCTTCGATTTGATCACTATGTTGTCCCTCCTTTTTCAAAATAGGCTATTAGTATTCAGGTACTAACGGGTACCATACGGGACTTTTGGGTAAAATACCGATACCTATATCATCTGATACCAATCCCGAAATATAAGAAAATCAAGTACCGGTACCAGTACCTTATACATACTTTTCAGTACCAGCAGGGTACCGGTATGATACGGTACGGGTACTGGGTATTAAATGCTCATCTCTACAAAAGGGAGATGGATTTCTACTTACTCAAAAGAAGTATGCTAAGAAGATTCTCAAGATTATAGGAATGCAAAACTGTAATATTACACAATAAACTTTTGACACAAAACTGCAATTTACTAAAGATGAAGATGGTCAACCAGTTAATGCAACTGCATATAGGAAGATCATTAGTAGTCTGAGTTATTTGATTTATAGATGAGCTAATTAGATTTAATAAGTTAGGATAGTAAGTAGATTTATGCAAAATCCCAAAGGAATTCACAAGGCAGCCATGAAGCAAATACTCAGGTAAATAAAAGGATCAGATTGATTTGATTTAAAGTACGATAAAGTAGGTAATGGTAAACTCGTGGGGTATAGTGATAGCAGCCATGGATCAGATTTAGGAGACCGATAAGGAATTGCAGGTGTGGCTTATTACTACTTGGGAAATTTGATAACTTGGACCTCACAAAAGCAAAGAACGGTGGCTTTGAGTTCATGTGAGGCAGAGTTTATTGAAGCTTCATTGGCAACATGATGAGGTTTATAGTTAAGGAATTTGATTACTGACCTCATGGTAAGCCAGCTCAAAATGTGAAGCTCTTAGTGGATAATAAGTCTGAAGTTGCACTTATAAATAGTCATGTGTTCCATGAGCGGCGCAAACATAATAATGTGAAGGTCTTTCAAGTACGTGAATGCGTAGAAAGGGAACAAGTTCATGTTGAGCATGTGAGTGGGAAGATACAAACCACTGACATATTAACTAAAGTGTTACCATGAGTCAAGTTTGCACAGATGAGAAGTCTTTTGGGTGTCAAAGATTTGGGAGTGCAGGTCAACATTGAAGGGGAGAATGTTAGTTAATGATTGACAGAGTAGTAAGGAAGACTCTTTTAAAGTGAACACTAGAGTTGTTACCTGTGACATCCGGAAATTGTCCGTTACCAAACTCCGTTAGTTCCGTTAGGTCTTGCATACACGTGTCGTGAGCACAAACTAGTTGTCGTTGAACGTTGGTGACTTAATAATACTATTCTATGATAAAGAATAATAATCTAGTTAATAATGTTGATTATTAGTTGTGATTATGTGATGCATGAACTTATAGAACTTTAAAGATTTATTTTATAAATTTTACGCGATAACGTGACAACGTGTTATATATATTCTATGTATTATGTGACTTACTGTAAATGTCTATGATTATTATTATTGGTTAATAATATTTGTGTTTTGTAGCTAAAAACTATTTAAAAAGTATTAGAAAGACTAGTTTTTATAAAATAAATAAAGGGGTTATCTTGTAAATATTCATAAGCTAATACTTACCTTAATTAATCAAAATAAAGAAAACCCTAGACCCCAAACCCCCCTAATCGGCCGAAACCCTTCTCCCTCACCCGCACCTTGCGATTTCAAGCACCTAGTATCATAAACAACCGATTTTGCTTGGATTTGATCATTACAACATTGTGGCAAGTTCAATCCTTGGCCAATTACACGATTAAAGGTTAGTTTGTGCAACTTGTTCATAGTTTTTGATGTAGATGAACCCTAATCCGAAAATTGATGATGATACTATGAAATTAATGATTGTTAGATGATTATATGATGTTAGTTAGGTTGTATGAATGCTAGATTATGTTGATTATGCAAGAAATCTATGGTTTGATCATCTAGTTCATACATTGCCATAAGAGGAAACTTTTTGTTCTTGGAATTCATGATTTGATGATGCTAAGATGTTAGATGTAATGCTTAGATGTTAGTTTAATTGAATTGTGCAAGAAAATCCATGCAATTGAGATGTTGATCATAAAGTAGAAACTTTTGTGTGTGATGTTTGGGAATTTGGATGTTTTGGAGATGATTAACATGTTAGAATGAATGTTATGAACTTGGTTAGGTATAATATTGATGAAATTATGATTGAATTGGATGCTAGATCACTTTTGGGTGTTACTTTCCGAAAAGGAAAACTTTATTTTTGTAGAACTTTGGATGTGATGAATTGGGTATGCTTGTGATGTTAAGATCATGTTAGAATGATTGTGGATGATGTTTTTTGTGATAGAATGCGTAATTGAGTTGTTATGGATGCTTGGTTGATCATGTAGGAAGTATAGGTTTTAGTGATCATACATGATGATGGATTATGGTTAGTGATTAGGAGATCATATTTGGGATTGGAATTGATGGTCACTGTGTATGTAGGTTGAAATGAACTAAATGAATGAATGTGGTTATGATTGTCATACACGCGTGCGAATCAGAGGCCCCTACTTAGTAGGATTGGCAGGGTTTAGGATGTGAAGTCGTGAGTGGCTTCACATGGCATGTGGTGCATGATTAGTCTTCACGTATGAATTATTTGTTGTGATGTATTTATATATATATTAAGCATGATGATTGTTGAGATTTGCATAAGTGTATGATGATCTAATGTGGCATGATGACTTAAGTAGAACCTAGGTTGATAATGTGATACACATGGATAAATTGCATGATACTCTTGTATGTTATCATATATGATTAAACTATATTTCAACTAATATGTCACCAACGGGCCAAATGGGTCAACTAGGTTAATCTAGGATTATTGAGTTTCTATGTGTACACGTACTTATGTACTTGTGTGTTCTAGGTAACCTTTGAATGGTTGTCTTTGCATCTATCACGAGTCTCTTTATTCACTATCATTACACACCAGGTGAGTTCATGCCCCTTATTTTATAAACCTTTTTCTGGGGGAGATAGCATACTCGTACTCGAACGCTATTTTATTATTATAAGTTGTGTACGTTTTTAACATAGTGCTTAATACTATGGAAAGTCCTCACACTTTCGGATCGTTAATAATGGTAACTAGCGGGAAATCTTGGGTATTACTACTGGGTCTGACGAGCCCCACCCGTGAGACTGGAGGTCAAGCGGGTGCAATTTTGTCCTATACACAAATATTCGTCACGACCTGGTAAGTCGTGACGGGAGGCAACAAACGAAACACAACAGCTTCGATCACAAAATCACTATTGTTAATACATGTGAATATAGACTAGCTATCTATTTCAATGCACTTCTTATGTTATACAATTGTTAATATTTATGATTAACACAAACTCTTGAACTCACAAACCATTGTGTTGACATTTTAGTATGCTATTCTCAGGTCGTTAACTTCGCTTGCCATTAGGAGCACTGCACGGGTTCATCATGCATTCTAAGACTCTATTTTAAAGACATCTTTGTTGGTTTTTATTTATGAATGTTTAATCATTTGGGTTGGTGCGTGTTTTGTCATATTATGCATTTATATACTTTGGGTTTGACTTACTTACTAAACACTTCCGCATGGTTTTAAAGTTTGAACTTTGGGTGGTTTTATTTTAAATGTGGCATATAGAGTCGTTCTGAGTAACTATTGACTGTGATCCTGGTTTGTTCACACGCCTCGCGGTAAAACTCTGCACGTGGATTTTGAGGGTGTGACATTACCGATAATGAAGAGCATGTGGGAATTTTTTATGGAGTTTAGCTATTTACTTTTATCTATTTAAATAAGTTCTATTATACCTTTGTAACCGGGCGACATTGCTTTTCATATTTTATCCATTGTTTACGATTCACAACAACAGTTTTTAATCATTCAATAAATAAAATCATTCGACTGAATTATTCTTGTCAATTTCAATCTCATATTCTATCTGATATCCAGCAATAGATATGTTGAATGATAATAAACCTAATCTACTGTTTACATAATCTAATATAACGTACCACACCTATATATAGATAAAGAGCCAAAATCATTTTATTTTAAAATCAATAAAATAGAAACATTGGTATATTTTCCCATTTTACTTTTTCAAATCTTTCATTTTTCTCATATGAAAGCATCAAAACTTGAAATAAATTAATGCTTGTGGACCGTTGAATCAAATTACTATGCAAAAAGTTGCCCGGTGCAAAAAATTCCTAGCTAGAAAGATTACATAATAAGTCATATACAATATAACATATGACAGTATTTTATCGTGCTTTCACAAATAAGCTAGTAAAAGGTCTTGCCTAGCTTGTGACATTACAGTATACTTTAACAACGAGTAAGTTTAAAGTGACGAATAAAGTGGCACACCCGCTAAGGTATATCCTGCATCGACGATAAAAACATTACCAGTAACATAACAAGATGAGTCAATGGTCAAGAACCTAACCAGTGACGTTAGGGCTGGTTCAGTTTTTCCAAATTCCTTAAGCGGTACTGTTCTTAAGGCCACATTGTTGATCCACTTCTTTTGCATTAGTTCTTTAGTAATCTCAGATTTTAAAAGCCCAGGAGCTATTGAGTTTACCCTTATATTATGTTCTCCAAGTTCCATTGCCATTACCTTTAGGTATTATCAAGCAAGTCAATGAGAAAATCAAAATTTTAAGAGGTAATTAACAAGTAATAAGTGCATGAAATTTCACTTTACTTTTGTCATGGTATCAAGGGCTGACTTTGAAGAATTATATGCAACCTTTCTATGCGGATAAACACGATTAAGACCCGCAATAGAAGATATGTTGACTACGGATCCTCCTTGATTAAAAGAGCGCATTCGAAGACAAACATACTTTAACACCAACCATGATCCTCTTAAATTCGTTTTGAAAGTTTCATCCCAATCTTCTAGTGACAAATCCAATGGACTTTGTAGGACACCTACATAAATAAAGAATGCAACATCAAAGAAAACTTTGATTAAAGTTTGTAAGTTTCCCTAATGTTTTATCATTGATATATTGCTTTAGAAACCAAAATCTATATTTGTTCAATAAACATCATGTAAGATCGTCACTTTATTTGTCGTTTTATGCTCCTTTCTTCTATGGTCGTATCTATTTTGCTACTAGCTTCCATTGCAAGGCCCAATGATAGCAATGAACATTTGAATGATATAGCATAAGACCACTATGCTATGTTAAATCACATAAGGGATATTTGTGATACATAGTGATAAAGCTACTCAAACAAGCACGTTATAATAAGATTTAAAGTGACTATATGTAAAATATCATAACTTAGAGATATGTGT
Organism: Flaveria ramosissima; assembly: GCA_025215565.1. Classification (NCBI taxonomy): domain Eukaryota; kingdom Viridiplantae; phylum Streptophyta; class Magnoliopsida; order Asterales; family Asteraceae; genus Flaveria; species Flaveria ramosissima. The sequence goes on along the minus strand of CM046046.1, from coordinate 24,712,690 downwards.
TGTCGGGGTTTGGTCGAGTTGTGTGGACAAAAGTTGGATAAACTTATCAAATTAGGTTAGAAACTCGTATATTTCATAGGTCATATAAAAATATTAAATTAAATCGTTAGGATAAAAATGAATTGTCAAATATTTTCCGGTTTTTACTAGCAAAAAAATTATAAAACTATGAATAAAAATTAGTTGTATTTTAGAGCAGGCGTTCTAAAAGTGAGATTAATGAACCTATGAAAATAAGAATAAAACGAAATAAATTCCTTTGTAATTTTCAGCTACAATAATATTAAAAAAATACCATGTGATTAAACAAAACATAACAAATAACAAACATTAGATCGTTGAATATGCATTATGAAAGGTTATTTTATTGGATCATTTGTTGCTATAAAATCGTTTTCAATATGTAGAATTCAAAAATATATGATTGAACAATTTAATTGATATAAATAAAATTTGAATTCAAAAATCTATAGATTTTAATAAAACAAACTTTCTAAAGTCACATGTCCATTTCTTAGGCCATATAAGTAGCACATGACAGCCTCTTATCACATGCTTCTAATTTATTCCCGCCTAAATAATTGATACTCATATAATTACTTACCAAACATAGAATATATCATTAAATACCACAATAAATACATATCAATACTATATATAATACATACATACAACTTCCAAAAAGTCTCCCAAATACACTCATTAGGTTAGTACCCCGTGTATTACAAGTGTTAAATAAATAATTAGTAAATAATTAGTAAAAAAATTTACGAATTATAAAACTATGCTTGAAGATAAAATATGATTATAATTACTTATAAATAGCTACTTTAAGTAAATAAACAATAATATATTTTTCTTAAACTTTTGTTTTATAAGAAAATTTGTGGGTTTTTAACATTTTGCTTTAAGTAAAATGACTTTTTTTAAAGTTCGTTGCTTTTTTGTTTTTAAAAAGTGTGTTCTTAATTTAAAATAAATAGATTTTCAATTTATTAAATTATATATTTTTTAAATTTAAAAATAATATGAGTAATATTATTAGTATTCAATATTATTATTAATAATAGAGATAAATAAGAAAGTTAGTAAGATGAGACTTACGATTGCGTCACGTATTATCTTAGTTTTTTTTATTATAAATAGATTGATAGACAAATAGACAGATAGATATATAGATAGATAGGCTAGAAACTCATTTATTAAATGAATTATAATTAGTAATAAATACAAAGATTTACAATACGATATTTTAATATAAGATATGAATTTTATATACGTAATAGTTCAAGAAAATAAAACAATTATATTATTTTTTTAACTATTTTATCTAAATATTTTTATTTTTAAAATTTGTATTAAGATTCTTTCATAAAAGGATTTATTTTTATAAATATTTTGTCTATTAAAAAATATGGTTTGTAATTACTCTGGTTTTTTTAATAAGATTGTTTTTAGAAAAGTTTATATTTTTATTATTTTTTAAAAAAAGACAGATTTAAAATATTTTGTTTCGAAAAGTTTTAGTGTTTTTGAAAATTTTTATATTATATAAAAAATTTATTATTAGTTCTATTTTAATAAAAAAATGTGATTTTTTATTTTCTTACTAAAATATAATTTATAAAAGGATACATAGATTTTAAAAAATTAAGATGAGCGAGAGAAATTTGTAATTAATAAAATAGATCTTTAATAAGAGATAGAAATTAGTATTAATGTGTAAATTACTATAAAATCCTTTTAGAGGGATAAATAAGGTGATGATGTCTATAAAAATAACAAGTGGCAAAGAGATATGTCAAGAGAATGACATGTGGTTTTAGAAAGCTTGATTTATTAGAATCTATAGATTTACGAAATTGAGTCAAATTCTGTATTTCGACATATATGATTTGTCACGTACTTTCGGCATTCAAAGAACTGACGTTGTTGTTTGCAAACGATAAACCCTTACGAGTATTCTAAATATAAAGTTATATAATTGTACGTACATTGAAACTCACTTTACATTTGATTACTATTAGTGTTAACAATCGTCAAGACTATTATAGATGTTTATTGTAATTGTGTTTGTTTTATAGGAAAATTGCTATTATATACCAAACATTCACCTTACCTACGATATCAATTATGTATTCCTTTTAAACAATTGTATTACCAAGTAGACTTTGAGCCAAATAATAATTTTTTATTTGCTATAGTACAAATAATCTATTGTTATCGTAAAACCTATTTATACCTATTGTTGATTTATTTAATGGTACACAATATAACGTTTGTTATATATATGATTACTTTTACTAAACTTATACCATCACCATGTTTCGGTCTATTATAACTTATATTATTAATGTACTATTACTACTTAATTTTTAATATAATATTTTTAACTGTAAGTTGTTAAAAGTTGAAATACAATTCCAATCTACAAATCATACATTTTGTCTCTCTAATAGTTATTTGATTAAATCCTATAATGTATTCAAATATTTTTTTCTAACAGAAAAGTATAGGTATAATTTGCTAAATAAAGTCAAATATTCTATTTTAATTGTAAAACATTTTATTTAAATAAAAACTTTATGTTATGGTACTCAACAATTTTAATAAATAGATAAATTATTAGTAACGGAATCGTTTACAATCTAACATTAATACATGTTTTACTTATAACATTATTTGCAATATTTCCTTCTATAATTGAGCAAAACTTTATCATCTCCATGATTATTCATCCATATAAAGATTGAATCCTACATGCACGAAGATACTAAACATGTTGAAAAGATCAAGCCTACATCTTTCGTCGACTTCAACAATTTCTAACGATGAACAAATTGGTGATAGTAAGTTAAAAATATATAACATTTAATAAAACAAGGTTTTTTATGCGACATGTTCTTCTCTTAACCTAATTTTTTCCATTTGTCCTTTTATAATGCATAAATTTTTATTAAAGATTATTTAATATTTTATTTATTCAATCTGTATATTACACGGGGATTAATCTAGTACGTATATTCATAAATTTATAATATACTAAATATAAACTTTTCTATGCATAAGGTGTTGTCCCTTATACATAGAGTGTTGCACCTTATGTTTAGAGTGAAGTTTTGGGAAGAACAAAGAAACCGACAAATATCTTCTATCCTTGGTATTGAAAGCTTTGAGAAGCAGAAACAAGTGAAGTTTTGGTAGCATCAACCTAGAGGGAGTTTGTTGGATCTAGAAAGGTTGGTGCAACCAAAACCAAATCACTTAGACTATTTTGGTACAACTAATAAAGGACTTCCGAAGCTAAGTGTGGAACTTCCGAAGGAAAAATGAGCTCTTCCGAAGACAAAGTGTAAAACTAACTTCCGAAGGAGAACTCCAACTTCCGAAGACAAAGAACTTACTTCCGAAGATCAAGACTTAGAATGATAGATCAGAAGTCAACTTCCGAAGTATAGAAGTCCTCAAGCCTCGCAAGTATAGAAGCCTCTTCCGAAGTATAAGTGGCTTCAGAAGAACTTGTTCTTCCAAAGCCAACTTACCTTCGGAAGACACTACTATTATCCAGTGGACATAAGCATGGTCTCCCTGACACTCTGCTGCAGACCTCTGAGATACTGCATGGCGTTTTCTAAAAAGCCATGTAGTTGACCATACTTTATTCCATTGTTTACCTTTATAAGTTAGTACAATTGCCATCTTTATTTGGTGACAAAAGGTAAGTCATGGACATGTCATGACTACCATATCTTAGATAATGCTTTATCTAAGATACCTTAACTTTAGCATTGTAGTATATGCTTTAGTCTTAGGTTTCCAGCTGGTATCAAAGTATATCCGGCTGTAGGATCTAGTATATATAGTTTCTCATTGTAACTCATGTTCTATGCTTGTAAGAGTCTTGTAATACTTTGAGTTGAGAAGTAATATATACAAGTGCCTTGAAAATTATTTCTGTGTGTTCTTTGCTACTTATCATATTATTATCAACTCTTATAAGAGACTCTATTTCATCTGATTTGAGTGTTATTTAAGTGAGTTTGAGAGAAATCCAAGTGTTTAAGTGACAAACCCGATCCTGCAATTGGTATAAGAGCTTTTTAGGCTTTTGATTGTGAGATCTTACCATCCTAATCAACCTGTTTTCACTCCTCCTTATACCACACTCAAAATGGCCCTTAACAAATCTGAAGTAGAGATGGGGACGATGACCAAAGCTCCCATCATCACCCCTAAAACTTCAGGTCATGGAGCAGACGAATGGAAGGCTTCATCAGGTATCAAGACAACAAGATGTGGCAATCTATTGTCAATGGCCCGTATAAGCCAAAGGTAGCTGGTGGAAACGGTGCCATGATTGAGAAAGCTGTTGAAGATTATTGTGATGAGGACCGAAAGAAGCTGGACATTGATAGCAATGCTATGACTGTTCTCATGACTGCAATTCCCAACTCCATCTTGGTGGGGTTTGAGCATTGCAAGTCAGCCGAAGAACTGTTTGATGCGCTTGCTCAAATGTATTCAAGCTCAAATGACTCCAAGAAGCACTCACTAAAGCAGCAGTTCGAGAACTTCACCTACGTTGCTGGAGAGACACTTAGCCAGCAATACTTCAGGTACATGGATCTCATTTCTTCCCTTCAGTGTGTGGGAATTGCTCATGAACTTAGAGACCTTACAAGAAATTTCATGAGTGCATTACCCAATGAGTGGAGATTCTACTGTGTCTCTATCAAGAGAACAGAGAACCTGAATACACTCACCATGACTGAACTCTATGGCATCCTTGATGGATACCGTTTGGAAATGGAGAGTAAGAGAGGTCATCAGACAAGCAGACCCTTGAGTATTCCTGCTAGCAATGCTCTAATAGTTGCTGAAGGCTCAGGAACCTCCCAGCCTTAACAATACCTGACTTACACCCAGTAGCCATCTTGTTCTTCTGGGCCATACATCACATTTCCTGAGACTCCAAGGTCTCAACAAGCTCAGCAAAGTTCCTTTCAGGACAACTGTGCTTTTGTCTCAGGAAATGGACACTCAAATGATTATCAATATTGCTTTGATGATCTAGAGTGCTTCAGCCCGGATGACGTGGAATACGTGGACATAGTCCAACAAATGGCTCTATTAACCTACAGAGCAAAGAAGTTTTTTAAGAGACTGTAAGGCAATTCCCCCAGAACCCAATCAATAGCAAATTTGGGTTTGACAAAACCAAGGCCAAATATTACAATTGTAACCAACTTGGTCATTTTGCAAGGGAATGCAAGGCTCCCAAGTCTAATCCGAGAACCTCACAGGCCTCCATACATCCCTCTACACCAAAGCCCACCGGAAAGTCAACAGAAACAGCTGCAATGGCTCAAGAAGTTGACTGGAGCTTCATGGTACAGGATGTGACTCTTGCTCAAGCACTCATGGCCGGAACAGATGAAAATAAGGTATATGAACATCTCTGTACTACTGCCTGTATTGCTAAGGTTAAATTGTATCATGACTACAATATGGAGATTAAATCCGATATTGAGTCTTTAAATGTTTTAAAATATGATTTTAAAAGGGTTGAATCTGACTATCAAAAAAAATTGAAGAGTTAGAGAAAACTATGTCCCTATTAAAACACGAACACACAAACTATAAGACTCAAATAAAGGATTTAATATCCAAATTGACTGAGGCTCAAGCCCAGCTTGTCACAGCTGAGGCTCAAGCCAGGAAGTATGCTATTTCTGAGCAAAACTTCCAAGCCATTCTTGCATCATCCTCTCACTCAAAACTTTGTTACCAAAACAAAAGTGGGTTGGGAACTAATAAAATTGCTCCACCACACTCCTATGAGTCTATAAGACAACCAAGGTGTGGTACTGAAGAGCAAGAGGTTCCATCTGCTGACCCACCTTCTTATGAGTCAAAGAATGATGCAACAATGGAGACCATCACACGGAAGAACCAGGTAATCACACCCTCTCCAACCAATGATGATCAAACACTGACCACTAAAGCTAGAAGAAGCAGAGATAAAGCAGCCAGAAAAACTGCCAAGAAAGTGGTTGAGCCTAAGCTGAAGATAGACCCAAAGCAAAAGGGTGTATTCATCTCAGCTGGATTCCAGGTGGTTGGAAACTCTGATTCAGGAAAGGGGTGTAGTACCAGCACTCCTGTCCTACCAAAGGATCAGAAGTTAAAGGAAAAGGTTGCTGATGAAGAGAAAAAGAACAAGAAACAACAATCCTCAAATTCCCAAAAGATTAACATTGCATGCATAATGTGTGGTCTGCAAAACCACATGGCCAAAGATTGTTACTACAATCCTGCTAGCACACATTATGCAAATAATGTTAAAAAGGAAGAAGTCAGGAAAGGTTTCTCATTTGGACCATATCAAATGGTTCAAGTGATGAAAAAGGAAAAGCTTGTTTCCGAAGCAAGGCTGCTTTCGGAAGAAGGACCTTCTTCCGAGAGGAAAAAGGCTTCGGAAGCTAAAGCTATCAAGACTCAAAGAATAAAAGAGTCCCCTTGAGACCATCCCAGAAGAAGACTGCTTCGGAAGAAAAGGTGGTGAAGGCTTCTTCCGAAAAGAAAGAAGCTTCGGAAGAATGCCAGGCTGCAGAAGCTTTAACAAGCTCATCCTCTATGATCAACCAAGGGATGGAATGGAAGATCAAGAAAGATGTTGTAAGGATTCCTGAAGTCTGATGCAACTCAAAACAGCCTAAGTGTCTCAGCAACATGCACTAAGTACTGAAGTGAAGAATGCTTCGGAAGTTTTACACAAAGCATTAGAAAATACTCTAAGTGTAAAATCTTCCGAAGCCAAGACCAATATCTTCCGAAGCCAAACATGAAGTCTTTTGAAGCTTCAGAGACAAAGTCTTCCGAAGCTTCAACCTATGAAGACAGATTTCTTCCAAAGACTTTTAGTACACATGCTTTATCTGATGTATTGTTCCATAAAGCACCTTTTCCGCTGCATCTCTGTAAAGTCACCAACTTACATGAGTTGGTGAAAAGGGCCTTGCTTTTGGTAACTGTACATTGAGGTCTTGAGTCTGTAACTTTCCACTTCATGTACTTTATCCTTTTTGTAATATATAAGGATGTGAGCTATGGCATGTCATAGTCACAAGGTCCAAAGGCAGATATGCCTTTTGATCCTACAATTGATTTTGTTAGTGTCTAGTCAATTGTATCCAGCTGGTTTTCAAAGTATAGCCGGCTGTAGGTTGTAGTATAAGTATTTCAAGTTCTTGTATCTTTCTTTATGCTTTGTAACACTTGTAAAAGAACTTGAGAAAGCAATATACTGCCTCCTTGAAACCCATACTCTCTTGTTCTGTCTCTTGCTTTACTTGTGTTCTTTGTATCACCTTTGGTTACCCAGTTCACTGTTTGATTAAAGTTTAGTTAGTCTCCTCATTGTGTTGTTGTGTTGTAATTGTGTTTAAGCCCTTAAATGGTCCTGCAATTGGTATCAGAGCATTCCAGGCTCTTGATATAAGATCTAACCATCTAAAGATCCCTCACACACACACAAAAGCTAAACTCTTCAAATGGCTTCCATCTCAAAGACTGATATGGAGACTGGAACCATGAACAAATCCCCACTGATCACTCTTGATGATTTTGACACCTGGTGCATGAGGATGGAAGGCTTCATCAGGTCTCTTAATTCAAGAATGTGGGAATCTGTTGAGAATGGACCTTTCATACCCAGCACCCCCTCTGCTACTGGTGCTGGTATGATTCCTAAAGATGTGGCCAGCTACTCAGATGAAGATAGAAAAAGAGTAGAGATTGACAGGAAGGCCATGACTGCTCTTCAGACTGCTCTTCCAAACTCTGTATACAGAGGTTTTAAGAAGTGCAAAACAGCCAAACAGCTGTGGGATGCATTGAAGCTGATGTATGAAGGCTCCTCTGAAGCCAAGGAGAACAAGAAAGATCTTTTGAAGCAGCAGTTTGAGAATTTCACCTTCAAAGCAGGTGAAACCATGACTCAACAATACTTCAGGTATGTTGAAATTGTGGATACCCTAGTGGATGGAGGAGTTCCTCTTGAGAACAGGGACATTGTAAGGAAGTTCATGTCCTTACTTCCTAGGCAATGGACACACTATTGTGTGGTGATCAAGAGGACTGAGAACCTTAAGACTCTTACTCTTACATAGTTGTATGGGATTCTCAGTGGATACCAGATGGAGATGAACATGCAAGGTTCATCTGGCAACTCCAACAATCAAATGGGTTCAGCCCTTCATGTGGTTGAAAGGGACAGCATAGAACCCCAACATCATCTCTTATGCTACCCTGACAACTCACAAAAGGGTCCTTTCATCACCTTCCCGGAGACACCAAGGGAGAACTTTTCTCAAGGAATCCCATTCCAAGAGACAAGTTCTTCTCAAGCTTTTGTGTCTGCAGATGAAAGCTGTGGGAATTATCTTTTCACTCTTGAAGACCTGGACTGTATCCATCCAGATGACCTGGAATACATGGAGATAGTTCAGCAGATGGCTCTCCTCACTCACAGAGCCAAGAAGTTCTACAAGAGGACAGGAAGAAGATTTCCAAGCAATGCTACCAGTGGTAAGTTTGGGCTGGATAAAAGCAAAGTTAAGTGTTACAACTGTAACCTTATGGGTCACTTTGCTAGGGAGTGTAAGGCACCTAAAGCAAATGGGAGCCAAACACAACCCAGACCAAACTACACTGACAAAGCCCCTCAGGCTGAGAAGACAAAGCAACATGCTGCTGTTGCTGTTGAAGAGGGAGGCTTTGACTGGAGTTTTCAGGTGGAGGATGCTTCTCCAAACCAAGCACTGATGGCTGACCATGATGAAGCCAAGGTATTGGAACATCTTTGCTCCCCTGAATGCATTGCTAAAGTAAATAGATACAGGTCCTACAACCTAGAGATGAGATCTGATCTTGAGTCATTAAACATATTAAAATCTGATTTTAGAAAGTCTGAAAATGATTACAAGTTAAAGATAGAGGACTTGGAGAAAACCATTTCAGTACTAAAACATGAACATACAGATTTTAGAACTCAGATCCAAGATCTCATCACTAAGTTAACTGAGTGCCAGGCTGAGCTTGTGATCAGCAAAGCCAAGGCAGAGAAGAGTGTTCTTGAAGAAGAGACTTTCAAGAACATGATATCCTCATCCCTACACAACAAGGTTTGTTATCAAAATAGACAGGAACTAGGATCAAATGAGATAGCTCCTCCACACACAATCTTGTCTGTAAGATCTCCTAGGTGTGAAACTTGTGAAGATGAGCTTCCTCTCATAGATCCTGTAAGTGAGGATGATGAAGAAGTGATAGTGAAGAATTCCTCTGAGAAGAGTGAAGAAGAGGATTCTTCCAAGGGCCACTATCTTCTGAGGAGAAGAAATCAACTGTGATGACCAAGTCCAAGAGAAAGAACTTGATCAGGAAGAGCAAAAGGAAAGCAAAGAAGGCTCAAGAAATCAAGGCTACTTTTGATGCTAAGCAGAAACAAGTTTTTATCTCTGCAGGTTTCAAGGTAGTAAGGACTGAAGACATCAACCAAGACTCCTCAGCTAAGAGTCATGGTTCTTGTTCAAATCATCTCAGTACAAAGAAGAAGACTGAGCTGCTGTGTACCACTGCTGCACAGCCTGGACCATCAAACTCCAAGAACAGTTCACAGCCCAAATGAACTGTCTCTGCATCTACCAAGATGAAGGTGGAGAAGGGATGTGACCAAAGCCAGTCTTGCTCTCAAAAGGAGACTTCTTTGAAGAAGAAAATGTTGTGTGTTATGTGTGAAAGTACTTCTCACATTGCCAAGGATTGCCCATACAATCCTAAAAGTACTGTCCACATGACCAAAACAAAGACTTCAAAGAGTCTCAAGAAGTCTCAAGCTTCGGAAGGAAAATCTGTTTCCTTCGGAAGCTCCAAATCAAAGAAGAAGGTAAATGGAAAATTACCTTCGGAAGAAAAGTTGGTCTCGGAAGAAAGAAGTTCTTCCGAAGCACTAAAGTCTGCTGCAGTGACTGTAGAATCTCTTCGAAGGATCAGTCATCAAAACTTATGAAGTTCTAAAAGCTTCTAAGGTTTTGAAGTCAAGTCCAAGACTCCAAAGGTGGTGTGGAAGTCTAAGAAAGACCAAATGACTGAGGTTTCCATCAAAACACAGCTGAAGATCCCATAGTACAACCATAGGATCTATTACTGTTGCATTACCTTCTATTACTGTTAATGAGCCCAAGACAAGTAAGGCTTGGGTTTCCAAATGTAACTAATCATCTTCTCTGTGCAGGAACAGCTCAAGACCAACAGGAATGTCTGGATAATTGACAGTGGCTGTTCCAGGCACATGACAGGCAATAGGTCTCTACTCCATAATTTTGAGAGAATTGATGGAGGACCAGTTGCTTTTGGAGGAGATGAAGGTGGTTACATTTCTGGAAGGGGCAAGGTCACAAATGGTAAGCTCAGCATTGAGAAGGTAAACTTTGTTAAGGAGCTTGGGTACAATCTTCTGAGTGTATCCCAATTTTGTGATCAGAGTCATAACATGCTCTTTACTGAGCATGAGTGCATTGTTCTCAAGCCTGGTGTGGTCATTCCTCATGAGCATATCCTGCTCAGAGCCCCCAGGAAAGGGAACATGTACAAGATGGATTTGCAAGAAACATCTCCCTCAGGAGAAGTTTCATGCTTTCTATCTAAAGCAAATAGTGATGAGTCTTTCCTATGGCATAAAAGAATGTGCCATGTAAACTTTAAGAACATGAATAAATTAATTAAACATGATCTGGTAACTGGAATGCCAAAGAAAGAGTTTACTAGTGATGATCATTGTGTGGCATGCCTGAAAGGGAAGCAACACAAAGTATCTCACAAGCCTAAGGAAAAGAACTCCATCACTACTCCCCTACACTTGTTACATATGGATCTCTTTGGCCCCACCAGTGTAATGAGTTTAGGAAGGACCTCTTACTGTCTGGTGATCACAGATGATTTTACAAGATTCACTTGGGTCTTCTTCCTTAGAACTAAGGATGAAACCCCTGAGATTCTGAAGAATTTCATCTTAAAAGTTGAGAATCAATGTGATCACAAGGTCAAAACCATAAGATGTGATCAAGGAACTGAATTCAAGAACCAAATCCTTGATGCATTTTGTGATGAAAAAGGTATTACAAGACAATATAGTGCCCAGGACTCCTCAGCAAAATGGAGTTGCTGTGAAAGGAGAAACAGGACACTTATTGAAGCTGCAAGAACTATGTTGTCTGACTCTAAACTGCCTATCACCTTCTGGGCAGAGGCAGTCAATACTGCTTGCTATGTGCAAAACAGAGTTTTAGTAGTTAAGACACATGGTAAGACTCCTTATGAACTTTGGCACAAGAGGAAACCTTTCATTGGTTTTCTCAGGTCATTTGGATGTCCCTGCACCATCTTGAATACCAAAGATCAAATTGCCAAGTTTGCTGAGAAATCAGATGATGGACATTTCATTGGATACTCTTCTCAAGCTAAAGCTTATAGAGTATACAATCTCAGAACTAGAATTGTTGAGGAGTCAGCCAATGTGACTTTCAATGAGCACACTCCCTGTGTGGCTGGCTGGTTCTGGTCCGGATTGGCTGTTTGATCTTGATTTAGTTACCAACTGTTTTAACAAATCTTGTGAGCATGTTTCAGGATCTGCAGAAAATCTAAATACAGGTGATCCTGATCCAAGATTTGAGCTAGGAAGATCTCCAACTCATACATCTTCAGCTCCAGTTGGAACTACTTCAGCAAATGAGGTTTCTATCAGCACAACAATGACAAATTCAGCTGATACATCTGGCATGCCTTCAAATTCCAGCTCAGAGGCCTCTCAACCAGATAAAGATACCTCACTTGTAGAAGACAACAATGGTGATGGTGATAGTGATCAGGAATTCCTTGATGCTAATAACCACACCATAGATGACAACATCAATGATGTCTCACACTCATTGGATCAAGTTAATCTTGATAAGTGTGATAATGTGGAGGGTGAATCTTCAGGACCAGATTTAAATTTCTCAAATTTAGATCTTTCCCAGCAACTTGCTGTGATCCCTCAGCTAAGGATCCACAAGTCTCACCCCACCACAAACATCATTGGAGATGTTGTCACAGGGGTAAGAACAAGAGGACAAACCCATGAAGCAAATGTTTGTCTTCACTCTTGTTTCTTATCTCAGATAGAGCCCAAGAAAGTTGATGAAGCTCTAAAGGATGGAAGTTGGGTTGAAGCTATGCAACAAGAGCTGCTTCAATTCAAAAGGCAGAAAGTTTGGAACCTTTGTCCTCTTCCTCATGGGAAGACTACCATTGGAACCAAATGGGTTTTTAGAAACAAGAAGGATGATAGGGGAATCATCATCAAGAACAAGGCAAGACTAGTTGTTCAAGGATACACACAAGAAGAAGGGATTGACTACACTGATGTCTTTGCTCCTGTAGCAAGACTAGAAGCTGTTAGGATATTCCTGGCATTTGCTGCATCCAAGAACTTCAAGGTCTACCAACTTGATGTAAAGTGTGCTTTCTTATATGGAGTGATTGATGAGGAGGTTTATGTCAAACAGCCACCTGGTTTTGTAGACCCTGATCATCCTGATTATGTCTGCAAGCTTGACAAAGCTCTTTATGGGCTGCATCAGGCACCCAGGAAGTGGTATGAGACACTATCTAAGTATCTCTGCAAGCATGGATACAGAAGAGGTACTATAGATGGAACTCTCTTCATCAAAGGACAGGGAAATGACTTATTGCTGGTTCAAGTATATGTTGATGACATCATCTTTGGTTCAACTAATCCAAAGCTCTGCAAAGACTTTGAGAAGCTGATGAAAGACAGATTTGAGATGAGTTCAATGGGAGAACTCAACTTCTTTCTGGGAATTCAAGTGAAGCAGGTTGAAGATGGCATCTTCATAAGTCAGTCAAAGTATGTTCAAGACATACTCAAGAGGTTCAATATGACTGATTGTAAGATTGCTAAGACACCCATAGCCAGAAACCACTCCCTTGGTCCAGATCTTGAGGGGGAGTGTGTAGATGAGCACTTATACAGGGCTATGATTGGGTCTCTTATGTATCTTACAGCTAGCAGGCCTGATATCATGTTTGCTACATGTATTTGTGCAAGATATCAAGCCAACCCCAAGATGTCTCACTTAATCACTGTGAAAAGGATTTTAAGATACCTCAAAGGTGCTTCAACACTTGGTCTATGGTATCCAAAGAATCCAAATTTCAATCTGTATGCCTATACAGATAGTGATTATGGTGGTTGCAATATGACTGCAAAGTCTACATCTGGGGGATGTCAATTCCTTGGTGGAAGGGTGGTCTCATGGCAATGCAAGAAACAATCCTGTGTGTCTGCATCAACTGCTGAGGCTGAATACATTGCTGCTGCAAGCTGCTGTGCTCAAGTGCTTTGGATTCAAAATCAGATGCTGGACTATGGATTTAACTTCAAAGAGACTCCTATCCACATAGACAACAATAGTGCTATCTCTATCACTGAGAACCCTGTGCAGCACTCAAGGACCAAACACATCAACATCAGGTATCATTTAATAAGAGATAACTATGAAAAAGGATTAATTAAACTAGTCAAAGTTCATACAGATGAACAATATGCTGATCTGTTCACCAAAGCTTTTGATGAACAGAGATTTAAGTATCTGATATCAGCTATTGGGATGATTAACTTTGAGTAGACTTTTTTATTAAAACTAATTCTAATTATTTCTTCTTAAAATATGTGTGTCCTAAGTTGTCTAGTTCATCACTTTCATAAGCTCATGTTTTCTTTGGATGTAAAATTCTTTTTGAAGACTTTCCTTAGATTCTTGAAAATTTCTGATACTTCGGAAGATAAAGATTTTATCTTCGGAAGAAAAACATGTCTTTAAAATAAATAACTGTCTAAGAGATTTTACCTTCGGAAGAAGTAAGATTCATCTTCCGAAGCTTAAAATTCTTATCTCAGACACTTATCTATTTTCAAGAACCTTTTCCTTCCGAAGCAAAATTAACCTTCGGAAGCTTTGTTTATTTCATACAAAGCATTCAAGGGTTTATTTCTCTTCCGAAGCATAAATATCAAGACTCTCAGGAAAATCTTCCGAAGCCATTTTAGCTTCGGAAGCTTTTTAAATCAAAACTTCCGAAGACAAAAAACTTCGGAAGCTTTTCGAATTCCAAGAAAACTACTTTTTGAGCAAAAGTAAACTACTTTTTCAGAGGTGGGACCGACTTTCGGATTTCAAAGTTTATCCTCTTTCATTAACTTTGGTTCAAATCCTTTTTCATATAAATACCCAACGGTTCCCCCTCTTTCCCACTATCTTCCTCAATTCTACTGTTTCTCTAACCTAATTCTCTAAACCGCCTTTGCTTTCTACCTTTCTTCACCCTTAAGCTTCTAAAATGGCCAACCTTAACCGCAGAAACAACCCTGATTTCTCCATGCAACTACACAGGCAACATAATCAAGTTGCTCTGTTAAGCTCTGAGAAAGATGCAAGTTTCTCAGAGATTTGCCAATTCTTGACTCTGTCAAACTACTTCACCTCCCTGACCATTGATCCTCCTCTATATGAGGATCAGTTGCTTGAATTCTGGAAGACCTGCCAAGAGGTCATTATGGATGGGGAGAAGGCACTGTCTGCCACAGTGCAAGGGAGGACAGTCTTCATCACTCCGGCCATCATTAACCAACATCTACAGCTGGATGATGAAGAAGGTGAGGTGTCCTTCCCAAAAGAAGCTGTAAATCATTCTTTTGAGCAGATGGGCTATGAGGGAGATTTCTCTGTAAAGACCTTTAGGAAAGGGAAGGTCTCATCCCAATGGAAATTCCTGCTCCATGTGGTTATCCACAGCTTGTCAAACAAGCATGGTGGATGGGACCAGATTCCTGAGGATCTCTCCTTCATAGTTCATGGAATGGTTCAAGGGGTCAAGTTCAGGTATTCACAATTTGTTTATACTAATTTACTTGCAAACTTAGACTCCTTAGAGTATTACATGTTTCCTAGATATGTTCAACACATTCTCAACTGTGAACTGGGCTCACAGTTGAGGGAAACAGGTAATATTCTTAAATTGGGACAGATGAAGCCCGGCATCTTTAAAATAATGAAGAAGCCAACTGTAGGCTTCTCTGGGGTAGAAACAGCCCTAGTCCCAAAAATGTTAGAGCTCATTGCTCAAGGTGACAACCTAGCAACACAAGCTAGTGTTGAACCCACACCTCTTTTGTCCCTACCATTAAAAAGACCAGAAATCACCCTCACCTACCAAAGAAAATCCAAACGAACCCCTGCTCAGACTATTGAGTCTGTGCAGGCCCCCAAATACTCAACCTTACAGGAAGAAGTGGACACTAGAGCTCCCACTTCTCCTGAGGAGCAAACCACTCCCATTACTTCACCTATCAGGGCTGAGGTTCCTCAAGCTCACCCTGATGAGCTCAATAGCCCAACAACCTTAAGCCTTCACTCTGAGTCTCAACACTCAAGTGGACAACCTTCAGGGGACAGCTACCATCCCCAGCCTTTGGATCTCAACCAACCAATTCCCAACCTATCCTTTTACACTGATGAAGACTTAGGATTCAGTGAGTACCATGAGTCTCTCTTCTCCTCCCCTACTCAAAGAGAGATGAGTACCTCTGACTCTCCTCAGTCTATCCCCCATCAGTCACCTATTACTGAGGTGGACACTTCTGAACCTGTTCAGGATGTCCATATGGAAGAGGCTCTCACTTTTGAAAGTGATTACATCATTAAGACCTCAACCATGGCAACTCAGCCCATTGGCATCTCAACTGAGGCTGCCAGTGAGCAGAGGAAAACCAGCAGCCAAGAAACTCAAGCTGGTGGTGAGAGAGAGGACTTTGGTCCAATCATCTCATCCCCCAATGAATCTTCTGATGAAGATGAGGGGAATTTGAGACTAAAGGTGCAAAAACTGTCAAAAACATGCACCTATTTAGTCTCTAAGGTTAGTCACTTGGAATCTCAGGTGACTACCTTACAAAACAGGGTCAATGATCAGCAACTCCAGATTTCATATCTGCAGGAAAAACTAGCTGGGAGACCTTTAAGGAGAGCTCAACCAGGAACACAAGAACCTGTGGAAGTGATTGACTTATCCTCCAGCTCACCTATGCAAGTGGGTGATGCTACCAAAAAGGGGGAGAAAGTTGTTACAACCACAGAACCTGGGAGTTCTTCAGAGAGAATGGACATAGAGGACTCACCATCCTCACTTGCTGTTGTGCATTCTCAGCAACTTCCTCAAGTTCACATTAATGTGGACTCTATAGACTCTCTCATCAGGAGTCTCTTTGAGGAAGGCATACCAAGGGCTGTCTCATCTCCACCACTGGGAACTAGCAATCAAATCATAAGGTGGAGGTATGATGATGACAGAAGAGCCCTCATACTTCAAAGAGTTCAAGGCCAACAAGAAGTTTTTCAATTCCAAAGCCTGAGCTTCTATGAAAGACTGGATTTAGTCAACCTGCCACTTGTCAATCCAAGCAATTCAAGACAAGCTGACAGGCTGGCTCAAAGAATCCAAGACAGGATCATGGCAGAGTTCTCTCTAAGAAGGAGACTTAGGGAATCAGGCAATGTCATCGGTCAACTGGATGTTGAGGTGGACCCTAAGATTAGTTTCATAGGGGAAACCTTGACTGAAGGCCCAGTGACAGAACCTGAGACCCCTGTCTCATCATCAACAACTGCTGCTGAGGTCCAAACTCCATCTGAGACACCTGCTGGTGAAGGTGTTTCTCAGCCTCTCTCTGGCCAGAGCATGGAAGCTACTCCAAGCAATGAAGGCCAAGCTCAATCCTCCCTGAGTCACAAAGGTCTGTTGGTGACAAAGGGAAAAGGATAATGACTCCTGAGGAATTGAGGAGGAAGAGAGAGAGAGGAAAAGGAGACTAAGGGGAGAAAGTTCCACTGGGTCATCTAGCTTCATGCAAGCTGCAATCAGGGCTGCCCCCAGACCAAATACTCAGGATGATGAGTTAAGGGCAGTCAGGATTACCTACTTACAGACCAGGAACTATGACATTGATGAGATCATCTCCCTCCCCTTAGAAGAACTAATGAACTGGCTGACAGAGAAGTGTCAAGAGAGTTGAAGGAGAAAGAGGATGCAATGATACTTCTCCAACTCAAAGAGGAGAAGAGACAGAAAAGACTTTACAAGCATGCTCCTACTCTCTCACCAGTTCAAGAAAGTCCTGCACAGAAGATGTGGCTCCACAAGAACCTCAGGTAGATAAAGAGGAAGATAGGATCAAGATGATCAACTACCTGAGTGCCACAGGCTTCTATCAGGCAGATGCACTTCTCCCTTTGTCCTATGACTTCATTGAGTTCGAGTATCTAAAGCAACTTGAACTTGAGTTAGTCAAGGAAAGAAAGACAACCAAAAGGAAACTAAGGGAAGAAGCTGCAAAGTCAAGGGCCACCATTCAAAAGAATGCAAAGAAGTCTGCTGACAGACAAAGAATGGTGAGCTTCTTGAAGCTGTATGGATTCTCCGGAAGGAGACTTGGCCCCATGTCTCTATCCACTATGGATGAGCATATTAGGGTGATCAAGCAGAAGATTAAGAGTGGAGAACTTATTGACTTGCACTCTCTTCCAAGTCAAGTCCCACCTGAAGTGGAGGTCAAGTTTGAACAACCAGAGACACCTCAAACAGCACCTCCAGCTGAGCCCCAGCAAGCTTCATCTTCTGATCCTAGGCAGGGTCAAACTCCCTCTCCTTCTGAACCTGTGAGGGAGGAACACCCAACTGAGAAAGACACTGATGATCAACATGGTGCTGCAGACCAGTCTTCTCAGTTAAAGACAACCAAGAGGAAGAAGAGGATGGCTTCTAAACCAAAGACAAAGAAGAAGAAGCCAAAGTCATCTACCTCTGCACCTCAGGCTGAATCAGATCAACCTGAGGAAGTGCATGAAGAGGCAGCCCAATCAACTCCTATTCAAGTGGCTCCTCTAACTAGTGAGACACCCATCTTATCCTGGACATACTCTACCAATCCAGAGAGATGGACTGTTATCAGAGATCAAGGTGTTGAGAATGTCTACTCATGGCAAGACATAATCAACTTACCTCTGCATGATCTCTTTGAGATGAGAAGATATTATGAAAGTCTTGATGATCCTGACCATCTCATGAAGAAAGGAATGGTCCTGATTGTACTGAAGACTACCAACATTTGAAGATCTTCTAAGTGTTTTGGTAGCATCAGCCTAGGGGGAGTTTGTAAGGATTCCTGAAGTCTGATGCAACCCAAAACAGCTTAAGTGTCTCAGCAACATGCACTAAGTACTGAAGTGAAGAATGCTTCGGAAGTTTTACACAAAGCATTAGAAAATACTCTAAGTGTAAAATCTTCCGAAGCCAAGACCAATATCTTCCGAAGCCAAACATGAAGTCTTCCGAAGCTTCAGAGACAAAGTCTTCCGAAGCCTCATCCTATGAAGACAGATTTCTTCCGAAGACTTTTAGTACACATGCTTTATCTGATGTACTGTTCCATAAAGCACCTTTTCCGCTGCATCTCTGTAAAGTCACCAACTTACATGAGTTGGTGAAAAGGGCCTTGCTTTTGGTAACTGTACATTGAGGTCTTGAGTATTCAACTTTCTACTTTATGTACTTTATCCTTTTTGTATTGTAAAAGGATGTGAGCTATGGCATGTCATAGTCACAAGGTCAAAAGGCAGATATGCCTTTTGATCCTACAATTGATTTTGTTAGTGTCTAGTCAATTGTATCCAGCTGGCTTTCAAAGTATGGCCGGCTGTAGGTTGTAGTATAAGTATTTCAAGTTCTTGTATCTTTTCTTTATGCTTTGTAACACTTGTAAAAGAACTTGAGAAAACAATATACTGCCTCCTTGAAACCCATACTCTCTTGTTCTGTCTCTTGCTTTACTTGTGTTCTTAGCTTCACCTTGGTTACCCAGTTCACTGTTTGATTAGAGCTTAGTTATTCTCCTCATTGTGTTGTTGTGTTGTAATTGTGGTTAAGCCCTTAAACGGTCCTGCATCTACCTCCTATGGTGTATGATTAACCCACAACCACAAAAGCCAAACTTTGCCCTTTATCTCTGTCACAAGTTAATACACGTGGCGCAATCTACGGCTGGACAGATTCATTGTGGTTCGATCATCACCATCCTCGGACGTCATTCCATAACTAATCTGCGTTTACCAATTGCATTGGAAAGATTAAAAGGGCCGCGATACCTTGACATGGTCCAAATGGAGAAAATGCAGCTGTTCAAAATCCATTTTCATACTCAAATTTGGCTGAAGGGAACTCAGAAGAAAAGGTACCTCGTGATTTCCGAAGACACTCATCATTTACTGTCCTTAGCCGAACCAGTGAAAGCAACACGATGGTTACTCCAAGGGAACTACCAACAAGGCTATGGCGATCAAGCCGATGATGTAAATGAAGAAGATAATCGTGCCCCGGGAAATACATCAGCCGCTCCTCCTCCAACAGATCATCATGAGGAATACATGGCCCGTTTCACCTCATTTGACACCATGTTATCCGAAGTCCGCCAAGACATTCATCATGTCCGAGGGGAACTCCATAACCAAGGGGCCATGCTACGTCTCATGTATGATCACTAGCAAGAAATGGGTCGCGCGATTTCTGCTTTACACGAGTTCCACCTTGGCCGCCCACCCCATCCACCACCTCAGTAATTTCCATCCTACTCTCTACTCCACGCCTCGAGGACGACGCTGAATTTAAGCTTGGGGAGAGGTAATTTTAATTTCATTTTTTTTTCGTCTTATTTATCATCCAATTACATATTACATATTGCATTTAGGGTTGCATCATAGTCATGGTAGTTTTAGGAACTGCAATTAGGACTGCATTGTATATAGTTAATCATAGTATTAGGTATGCAAAAAAAAAAGCAAAAAAAAAAGCAAAAAAAAAGCAATAGCCATGTGTGAGAATAACATGAAAAATGATATTACCTTTATTATGCTAATCGTAGGTTGCGTGCACAAATAGGTTGATAGTAATAAATAGATAAATGTGCTCCGTTATGCTAGTGCCCTTTGTTCTTGGTTTACAAAGATAAAACACCTAATAGCCATGTGTGCCTAATGCCGATCTGATCACATAAGGAAACTGAGACCTAGCAAAAATAGGTTGAGAGCCGAGTCCAAATGAAAAAAAAATCAGAAAAAAAAGAAAAAAAAATAGAGAGAAAAGAAGTTGGTGACGTGATAAATAAGCCGCAATAATGGCAAATAAAAAAAACATTTGTGATATCGTGTGGTGAAAAATTGACCACTTGCTCTCTATAGTCTTTGAGGTTAGGAAGGTTTCCACCGTGTGAAGAAAGGTGTTGGCACACTTAAATGACTAACTTAACACGGCTTAATTAATATGAAACGATAAATCCGGAACTTAAGGGTTAGAGGATCATAACTTGCAAATTGGGCACATTTGTTTATAAAAATCTTGAAAATCCAATTTGTCACGATAACTGAAAATTAGCATAATAAGATGATTTCATGCTCATACTTCTTACGCGGGGCTAAGATTGGTATTGCCAGCATCCTAATTATATAACTATCTATTCTCTTTTTACTTTAAGGGTTATTCCTAGTCTTGACTTCCTTGAGGACAAGGAAAGGTTTAAGCTTGGGGAGATTTGTTAGTTATATTTTTTTGTCATGAATTATAGTAATTTTAGGTTGTATTTCAGCATATATTTTGCATTAATTGCATGCAACTTTTATTTTAATTATAAAAGAGTAGTTTTGGTAAGATGGAATCTACTCTTGTGTATTTTTGGTTTTTGTAGAATAATCAAATGGCTGAAAAAGATAAAGACTCAAACTTTAAAGATAAAGATCCAAACTTTAAAACCAAAAAAAGGGGAGAGTTGGTTGGAAGAAGGGGGGAACTCAAAAAGATAAAAGGAAAAGCTGCAGCAAGGGGAAGGCATCGATCAGGGGAGAAAGAAAAGAATTTTTGGTGGCTACATTGGGTATCAACTACAAGGAAAGAAGAAGAAGTTCTTGGAGACTTGCAGACTGGACAAAAAGAGGACCTATTTTTCTTCACTTTTGAAGATCAATTAATTATTGTTGAGGTTTTGTTTTCGTAAGTTTTTGTTTTCATTAACCTAGCCATCATGTCCGGCTAGGGCACTCTTTGATTTCAACATTAAGGTTCAATTTCTATGATTTCGTTTTGAACTTATGTGAAGCGTTTATGAGATGTTTTTATTTTAGTGGTTTGTTTGTTTGATTCTTGATCTTAAACCCGGATCTAATCCGGTATATATTAGATTGTTAATAAACCTGATCAACTTATTAATTTTTCTAATAAAGTTCTTCAAAATTTAAAACCCTAATCAAGTTTTGCTTTTTGATATAAGGAACAATTAACGGTTTGAGTTTGTCTATGAATTCATTCTCGTTATAGAATCACACAATCTAGTTAGGCATACCGAACGGCGTGTGTGTTTAATTATAATCGATACTTCTATCGTTGCAACCCACACACTAAGATCCGAACGGCGTGAGCTTAGAGTAGCGGGTTGGCTCCAATCAACGAACTGCGATTGATTGGACATTAGATAGAGGGGATATCCGAACGGCGTGATGTCTAGTATCGATACAAACCATTAATTGGAAATTGTCATTGCACCGTAATCGTTAATGATCGTAAGCCAAATCAAATCAAGAAATTACCTTAGTGTTGGAATTAGTTTTTATATTTGATTTATTTCATAATTTAACTAACTTCTTCAATAATCTCTTTTTCATAATAAAAAAATACAAAAAATGTCAATTTTCATTTTTCTGGCAGAACCTTAACACGGCCGCGTGGAATTTCCTTTACAGTTTTGACACGGCCGTGTCGGGTCACTGGAATTTTTTCTACTTTTTGCAAATTACTTTAAGTTTTAGTTTGTAGTTAAACCCCCCACCTTCCTTAGCCCACAATCAATCAAAATAACTGTGTTAAAACGTTTTTGGTATAAAATAGTTGACACGTATCCCTGAGGACACGAACTCTACTTCCGCTCATACTATTCTTAGTGTGTGTACGGTAGGTTCACATTTTTATTATTTATTTGCTGGATTCGACACCCAACATATATATATATATATATATATATATATATATATATATAGATATATATATATAGATATATAGAGATATATATAGATAGAGATATATATATATATAGATATATATATATATATAGATATACATATAAATAGATATATACTATATATATATATCTATATATATATATATATCTATATATCTCTCTATATCTATACATATATATATATATGTATGTATATATATATGTATATATATGTATATATGTGTATATATATATATATGTATATATATATATATATCTAAAAAAATTTAAAAAATTCATTCTAAATCAAAATGTTTTAAAAAAATGTCAATTTGTAAAACTTTTTTATTATGTTTTTGAATTTTAATTTTTTACGGTTCGTAAAAAAATTAATTTCTAAAAACATTGATTTTAAATCTTTTATATTTTTAAGAAGTTTGATATTTTAAATAAATTACTTATATTATACAAAAGATTATTTCTTTAGAAATTATATTTTTAAAAGGAATCTTTCTTAATTTATTAAAAACTATTTGAATCTAAAAAAGAATTAAATAATGTTATTAGTAGTTAATGTAAATATTTAATATGAGAGAGAACCGTAAAAATTAGGCTTAGAAGATCTAATATTATAACAAGTGGCAACCCAAAACTTTGTTTTATTAAAATTTATATATATATATATATATATATATATATATATATATATATATATATATATATATATATATGTATATATATATATATATATATATATATATATATATATATATATATATATATATATATATATATATATATATATATATGTATATGTATATATATGTGTATATGTATATATACACGTGTATGTATATATATGATTATGAGCATTTTAGACCTCTCATATAAGTTGGAACTCCAGAACTAATATGGATCGTTAGATCATTTAATCAATGATCAAAACAATAATGACAATTATATATTTACTAAATTATATTAACTAACTAGGCTTGTATCCCGTGTATTACACGGATTGAATAAACAAAATATTAAATAATTAATAATAAAAAATTACGTATGAGTAAATAATATAAGTTTTATTTGAACTGTTGTTTAATTTTTTTTATCTAAAAAATTTAAAAAATTAGTTCTAAATCAATATATTTTAAAAATGTTAATTTCTATAAGTTTCTTATTGTAACTTTGAATTTTAATTTTTTATGGTTCGTAAAAAAAATTAAATTCTAAAAACATTGATTTTAAATATTTTTATTTTTAAAAATTTTGATATTTTAAATAAATTACTTATGTTTTACAAAAGATTGGTTTTTTTAGTAATTACATTTAAAAATGAACTCTTTCTTAATTTATTAAAAACTATATTAATCTAAAAAAGAATTAAATGATATTATTAGTAGTTAATAAAATATTTAATATAAGAAAAAAACGGAAAAATTAGGCTTAGGAGGTATAATATTATGACAAGTGTCAACCCAAAACTTGTTTTATTAGAATAAATAGATTATTAAATGTGAAAAAAGGGATTATAAAAAAATTAATTATTCTCTATCTTAACATTTCCTTTTCTCTTTTTCTATTTTAAATTACGTTATCCCACTAATTCAATTATGGTTTCACAGTTGTTTTCTTAATCAAGAATCACCTCTGCTATGTTTTACAATCATCTTCTTCATCATGTTAGTATTCTTCATCAGGTTCAAATCGTTAATCAACTTCAACCTGTTTGATCTTCATCTTCTAATTGGAGGTTCCTATTCATCCTTTTCACATTGATTTTTGATCGATTCTAACAACGATTCTGAATTTTCCATGTATTTTGAATATGGTTTTAATCGATGAATTAAATGTATCTTCAGGTCTTGATTATTGCAAATTTTAGCTCTAACTCTGACTTATGTTAGCTTTGATTCAACAGTGTCTCCATATTTTTGGAACGAATGGGTTTCAACCTTGAGAAACGTGATGAACCCATGCGAGTGACCTGCTGTGTTTTCTCCATATATGTGTATTTGACCATAGACTTTGTATCATTACTTTGTTATTGAGTATTATTACTTTTGATCTTGATCTTTATATTTTTAAAGATAAATTTTACCATTTCGTTCATAAGGGATCTTTAATAATTTTTATTTCAAATTTGTAACATAGTTAATATTAAATCTTTTTAGGCATGTTTAGCTTGTATAGTTTTATGCTACGATGATATTATTATTAGTTTTTAATTTTTGAAGCCACTGTTCATATTCTCAAATTTTTTAGTGTCATGATGTTTTTGTTTCTACTTTCTAGTTTTAGTTGTTGATTATATTCGTTAATTTGTGTTGAATTATATTACATGTACATTGAACAATATTGTAACATTATATTACATGTACATTGAACATATTTAAAAAAATATGTATACGTGTGTTCTATATATATGTAAATTGACTATTTATATATGTTAAAAACACAGTTACACATGGTTCCACATAGAATTAGTCATTGTTTCTATTAAATTTTGTTTTTAGAAGTATTTTTTGTTTTATGTAATAGTTCATTTGCTTATTACCTAGTATTTATTCTTGCACTTATTATTACTTTTGGGATTGTTATTTGAGGCTTTTTTATCAACTTGAAGTGTTCGTTTGAGGATTAACGTATATGTAACTGGGTGACTAGAATGAAGAAATGTGAAATCCTTTATTGTATAAAATCATTCAATTCTTTTAATGGATTGCTCAAAGTGTTTGAATTAATGGTTTGTTTTAAGTAAGTGTTGAACATTTACGTACATGTAAATGGTCGATTTACATATGCTGGGCATCTATGTATATGTAAATAGGATATTAATTTAAAGATTTTGCAGGACCGGTGAAGGGCTTAACAATTTACAACACAACAACACAAAGAGGAGATTAACCAAACTTGATCAAACAGTAAACTGGATTAACCACAATAATGATACAAAGAACACAAGTAATAATAAAGAGACAGAACAAAAGATTTGGGTTTCAAGGATGCAGTATATTGCTTTCTCAAGTTCTATTACAAGTGTTACAAAGCATAAAGAAAGATACTAAAACATGGAATACTTATACTACAACCTACAACCGGCTATACTTTGAAAGCCAGCTGGATACAATTGACTAGACACAAACAAAATCCATTGTAGAATCAAAAGGCATATCTGCCTTTTGACCTTGTGACTATGAAATGTCATAGCTCACATCCTTATCTATTACAAAAAGGATAAAGTACATAAAGTAGAAGGTTACAGACTCAAGACCTCAATGTACAGTTACCAAAAGCATGGACCTTTTCACCAACTCATGTAAGTTGGTGACTTTACAGAGATGCAGCGAAAATATGTCCAGCTTTATGGAACAGTAGATCAGATAAAGCATGTTACTAAAAGTCTTCGGAAGAAATCTGTCTTCATAGGATGAAGCTTCAGAAGACTTTGTCTCTGATGCTTCGGAAGACTTCATATTTGGCTTCGGAAGATATTGGTCTTGGCTTTGGAAGATTTTACACTTAGAATATTTTTAGTGCATGGTGTAAAACTTCCGAAGCAATTCTACTTCAGTTCTTTAGTGCATTGCTTGCAGAGAGACTTTGGATGTTTTGGTTTGCATCAGACTTAAATGAATCCTTACAAATTTGGTCTCGGAAGCTCCAAATCAAAGAAGAAGGCAAATGAAAAATTACCTTCGAAAGAAAAGTTGGTCTCGGAAGAAAGGAATTCTTCCGAAGCACTGAAGTCTTCTGCAGTGACTGTAGAATCTTCCGAAGGTTCAGTCATCAAAACTTCCGAAGTCCCAAAAGCTTCCGAGGTTTTGAAGGTCAAGTCCAAGACTCCAAAGGTGGTGTGGAAGTCTAAGAAAGACCAAGTGACTGAAGTTTCTCCATCAACAACAGCTCAAGATCCCTCTAGCACAATCATAGGATCTATTACTATTGCATTACCTTCTATTATACTAAGTGAGCCCAAGACAAGTAAGGCTTGGGTTTCCAAATGTAACTAATCATTTTTTTTGTGCAGGAACAGCTCAAGACAAACAAAAATGTCTGGATCATTGATAGTGGCTGTTCCAGGCACATGACATGTAATAGGTCACTACTCCATAACTTTGAGAGAATTGATGGAGGACCAGTTGCTTTTGGAGGAGATGAAGGTGGTTACATTTCTGGAAGGGGCAAGGTCACAAATGGTAAGCTCAACATTGAAAAGGTAAACTTTGTCAAGGAGCTTGGGTACAATCTTTTGAGTGTATACCAATTTTATGATCAGAGTCATAACATGCTCTTTATTGAGCATGAGTGCATTGTTCTCAAGCCTGGAGTGGTCATTCCTCATGAGCACATCCTGCTTAGAGCCCCCAGGAAAGGGAACATGTACAAGATGGATTTGCAAGAAACATCTCCCTCTGGAGAAGTTTCCTGCTTTCTATCTAAAGCAAATAGTGATGAGTCTTTCCTATGGCATAAAAGAATGTGTCATGTAAACTTTAAGAACATGAATAAACTAATTAAACATGATTTGGTAACTGGAATGCCAAAGAAAGAGTTTACAAGTGATGATCATTGTGTTGCATGCCTGAAAGGGAAGCAACATAAGGTATCTCACAAGCCTAAGAAAAAGAACTCCATCACTACTCCCCTACACTTATTACATATTGATCTCTTTGGCCCCATCAGTGTAATGAGTCTAGGAAGGACCTCTTATTGTTTAGTGATCACAGATGATTTTACAAGATTCACTTGGGTTTTCTTTCTTAGATCTAAGGATGAAACCCCTGAAATTCTGAATAATTTCATCTTAAAAATTGAGAATCAAAGTGATCACAAGGTCAAAACCATAAGATGTGATCAAGGGACTGAATTCAAGAATCAAATCCTTGATACATTTTGTGATGAAAAAGGTATTATAAGACAATATAGTGCCCCCAGGACTCCTCAGCAAAATGGTGTTGCTGAGAGGAGAAACAGGACACTAATTGAAGCTGCAAGAACTATGTTGTCTGACTCTAAGCTGCCCATCACCTTCTGGGCAGAGGCAGTAAACACTGCTTGCTATGTGCAAAACAGAGTTTTAGTAGTTAAGACACATGGTAAGACTCCTTATGAACTTTGGCACAAGAGAAAACCTTTCATTGGTTTTCTCAGGTCATTTGGATGTCCTTGCACCATCTTGAATACCAAGGATCAAATTGCCAAGTTTGCTGAGAAATCAGATGATGTACACTTCATTGGATACTCTTCCCAAGCTAAGGCTTATAGAGTATACAATCTCAGAACTAGATTGTTGAGGAGTCAGCCAATGTGACTTTCAATGAACACACACCCTGTGTGGCGGTTCTCGTCCTGATTGGTTATTTGATCTTGATTTAGTTACCAACTGTTTTAAAAATCTTGTGAGAATGTTTCAGGATCTGCAGAAATTTAAATACAGGTGATCCTGATCCAAGATTTGAGCTAGGAAGACCTTCAACTCATACATCTTCAGCTCCAGTTGGAAACTACTTCAGCAAATGGGTTCTATCAGCACTACAATAACAAATTCAGCTGATACATCTGGGGTGCCTTCAAATTCTAGCTCAGAGGCTCCACAACCAGATAAAGATACCTCAATGTGGAAGACAACAATGGTGATGGTGAAATGTCAAGAATTCCTTGATGCTAATAACCACACCATAGATGACATTACATCATGATGTCACACACTCATTGGATCAAGTTAATCTTGATAAGTTGGGTGCTGTGGAGGTGAATCATCTATGCCAGATCTAAATTTCTCAATTTGGATCTTTCTCAACAACTTGCTGTGATCCCTCACTTTCGGATTCACAAGTCTCACCCCATCACAAACATCATTGGAATGTTGTCACAGGGGTAAGAACAATAGGACAAACCCATGAAGCAAATGTTTGTCTTCACTCTTGTTTTAAATCCCAGATAGAGCCAAAGAAAGTGATAAAGCTCTAAAGGATGGAAGTTGGGTTGAAGCTATGCAACAAGAGTTGCTTCAATTCAAAAGGCAAAAGTTTGGAACTTTGTCCTCTTCCTCATGGGAAGACTACCATTGGAACCAAATGGGTGTTTAGGAATAAGAAGGATGATAGAGGCATTATCATCAAGAACAAACACAGCAAGACTAGTTGTTCAATGATACACACAAGAAGAAGGGATTGACTACACTGATGTCTTTGCTCCTGTAGCAAGATTAAAGCTGTTAGGATATTCCTGGCATTTGCTGCATCCAAGAACTTCAAGGTCTTTCAACTTGATGTAAAGTGTGCTTTTCTGTATGGAGTGATTGATGAAGAGGTATATGTCAAACAAACCTGGTTTTGTAGATCCTGATCATCCTGATTATGTCTGCAAGCTTGACAAAGCTCTTTATGGGCTGCATCAGGCACCCAGGAAGTGGTATGAGACATTTTCTAAGTATCTTTGTAAACATGATACGGAGAGGTACTATAGATGGAACTCTCTTCATCAAAGGAAAGGGAAATGACTTATGGCTAGTTCAAATGTATGTAGATGACATCATCTTTGGTTCAACTAATCCAAAGCTCTGTAAAGACTTTGAGAAGCTGATGAAATACAGATTTGAAATGAGTGCAATGGGAGAACTCAATTTCTTTCTGGGAATTCAAGTGAAGCAAGTTAAGATGGCATTTTCATAAGTCAGTCAAAGTATGTTCAGGACATACTCAAGAGGTTCAACATGACTGATTGTAAGATTGCTAAGACACCCATAGCCAGAAACCACTCCCTTTGACCTGATCTTGAGGGGGAGTGTGTAGATGAACATTTATACAGGGCTATGATTGGGTCTCTTATGTATCTTATAGCTAGCAGGCCTGATATCATGTTTGCTACATGTATTTGTGCAAGATATCAAGCCAACCCTAAGATGTCTCACCTCATCACTATCAAAAGGATTTTAAGATACCTCAAAGGTGCTTCAACACTTGGTTTATGGTATCCAAAGAATCCTAACTTCAATCTGTATGCTTATATAGATGGTGATTATGGTGGTTGCAACATGACTGCAAAGTCTACATCTGGGGGATGTCAATTCCTTGGTGGAAGGGTTGTCTCATGGCAATGCAAGAAACAATCCTGTGTGTCTGCATCAACTGCTGAGGCTGAATACATTGCTGCTACAAGTTGCTATGCTCAAGTGCTTTGGATTCAAAATCAGATGCTAGACTATGGATTTAACTTCAAGGAGACTCCTATCCACATAGACAACAATAGTGCTATCTCTATCACTGAGAATCCTGTGCAGCACTCAAGGACCAAACACATCAATATCAGGTACCATTTAATAAGAGATAATTATGAAAAGGGATAAATTAAACTAGTCAAAGTTCATACAGATGAACAATATGCTGATCTGTTTACAAAAGCTTTTGATGAACAGAGATTTAAATATCTGATATCAACTATTGGGATGATTAACTTTGAGTAGATCTTTTCTTAAAACTAATTCTAATTATTTCTTAAAAAATGTGTGTCCTAAGTTGTCTAGTTCATCACTTTCATAAGCTCATGTTTTCTTTGGATATCAAAACCTTTTTGAAGACTTTCCTTAGATTCTTGAAAAAAAAAATTTCTGATCCTTCGGAAGATATATTTTTATCTTCGGAAGAAAATCATGTCTTCAAAATAAATAACTGTCTAAGAAATTTTACCTTCGGAAAAAGTCTAAATTTATCTTCCGAAGCTTAAATACTTGCCTCAGACACTTATTTGTTTTTAAGGACTTTTTCCTTCCGAAGCAAAACTAACTCTCGGAAGCTTTGTTGTTTTATATACAAAGCATTCAAGTGTTTATTTCTCTTCCGAAGCAAAATTTTCAAGACTCTCAGGAAAATCTTCCGAAGTCATTTTAGCTTCGGAAGCTTTTTCATTAAAACTTCCGAAGGTAATTTACCTTCGGAAGCTTTTCGAATTCCAAGAAAACTACTTTTTGAGCAAAAGTAAACTACTTTTTCAGAGGTGGGACCGACATTCGGATTTCAAAGTTTATTCTCTTTCGTTAACTTTGGTTCAAATCCTTTCACATAAATACCCAACGGTTCCCCCTCTCCCTCACTATCTTCTTCAATTCTACTATTCCTCAAACCTAATTCCCAAAACCGCCTTTGCTTTTTACCTTTCTTCAACCTTAAGCTTCTCAAATGGCCAACCTTAACCACAAAAACAACCCAGATTTCTCCATGCAACTTCACAGGCAACACAACCAGGTTGCTCTGTTAAGCTCTGAGAAAGATGAAAGTTTCTCAGAGATTTGCCAATTCTTAAATCTATCAAATTACTTCACCTCCCTAACCATTGATCCTACTCTGTATGAGGATAATTTGCTTGAATTTTGGAAGACCTACTAAGAGGTCATTATGGATGGGGAGAAGGCACTGTCTGCCACAGTGCAAGGGAGGACAATCTTCATCACTCCGGTCATCATCAACACTCATTTGCAGCTGGATGATGAAGAAGGTGAGTTGTCCTTCCCAAAGGAAGCTGTCAATCATTCCTTTGAGCAGATGGGCTATGAGGGAGATTTCTCTGTAAAGACCTTCAGGAAAGGAAATGTCTCATCCCAGTGGAAATACCTACTCCATGTGGTTATCCATAGCTTGTCAAATAAGCATGGAGGGTGGGACCAGATTCCTGAGGATCTCTCCTTCATAGTGCATGGAATGGTTCAAGGGGTCAAGTTCAGGTACTCTCAATTTGTCTATACCAATTTACTTGCTAACTTGGACTCCTTAGAGTATTATATGTTTCCTAGATATGTTCAACACATTCTCAACTGTGAACTTGGCTCACAGTTGAGGGAAACAGATAATATTCTTAAATTGGGACAGATGAAGCCCGGCATCTTTAAAATCATGAAGAAGCCAACTGTAGGCTTCTCAGAGGTAGAAACAGCCCTTGTCCCCAAAATGTTAGAGCTCATTGCTCAAGGTGACAACCTAGCAACACAAGCTAGTGTTGAACCCACACCTTCTACCTCTCTACCACTAAAAAGGCCTCAAGTAATCTTCACCTACCAAAGAAAATCCAAACGAACCCCTACTCAAGCTATTTAGTCTGTGCAGGTCCCCATATACCCACCTTTACATGAGGAAGTGGACACTAGAGCTCCCACTTCCCCTGAGGAGCAAACCACTCCCATCTCTTCAACTATCAGATCTGAGGTTCCTCATGCTCACCCTGATGAGCTCACAAGCCCAACAGCCTTAAGCCTTCACTATGAGTCTCAACACTCAAGTGAACAACCTTCAGGGGACAGTTACCATCCCCAGCCTTTAGATCTAAATCAACCATTCCCAACCTATCCTTCTATACTGATGAAGACTTAGGATTCAGTGAGTACCATGAGTCTCTCTTCTCTTCCCCTACTCAAAGAGAGATGAGTACTCCTGAGTCTCCTCAGTCTAGCGCACATCAGTCACCTATAACTGAGGTGGACACTTCTGAATCTGTTCAGGATGTCCATATGGAAGAGGCTCTCACTTCTGCAAGTGATTACATCATTAAGACCTCAACCATGGCAAATCAGCCCACTGACATCTCAACTGAGATTGCCAGTGAGAAGAGGAAAACCAGCAGCCAAGAACCTCTAGCTGGTGGTGAGAGAGAGGACTTTGGTCCAATCATCTTATCCCCCAACGATTCTTCTGATGAAGAAGAGGGGAATCTGAGACTAAAGGTGCAAAAACTATCAAAAACATGATCATATTTAGTCTCTAAGGTTAGTTATCTTGAATCTCAGGTGACTACCTTACACAACAGGGTCAATGATCAGCAACTTGAGATTTCATATCTTAAGGAAAAACTAGCTGGGAGACCTTTAAGAAGAGCTCAACCAGGAACACAAGAACCTGTGGATGTGATTGATTTATCCTCCAGCTCACCTATTCAAGTGGGTGATGCTACCAAAAAGGGGGAGAAAGTCATTACAGCCACAGAACCTGGGAGTTCTTCACAGAGAATAGACATTGAGGACTCACCATCCTCACTTGCAATTGTGCATTCTCAGCAACTTCTCAAGTTCACATTAATGTGGACTCTATAGACTCTATCATCAGGAGTCTCTTTGAGGAAGGTATACCAAGGGCTGTGTCATCCCCACCTCAAGGAACTTCAAACTACATCATAAGGTGGAGGTATGATGTTGATAGAAGAGCCCTTATTCTTCACAGAGTTCAAGGGCAACAAGAAGTATTTGACTTTCAAAATTTGAACTTCTATGAAGGTCTAGATCTAGTCAATATGCCACTTGTCAACCCAAGCAACTCAAAACAAGCTGACAGATTGGCTCAAAAAATCCAAGACAGGATCACTGCAGAGTTTAGCTTAAGAAGGAGACTTAGGAAATCAGGTAATTCCATCGGTCAACTGGATGTTGAGGTGGACGGACCCTAAGATTAGTTTCATAGGGAAAACTTGACTGAAGGCCCAGTGGCAGAACCTGAGACCCCTGTCTCATCATTATCACTGCTGCAGCGATTCCACATTCCCTCTGAGACACCTGCTGGTGAAGGTGTTTCTCAGCCTCTCTCTGGCCAGAGCATGGATGCTACACCAACCAATGAAGACCAAACCTCTATCAACCCTGAGTCACAAAGTTCTGTGGGTGACAAAGGGAAAAGGATTTTGACTCCTGAGGAAATTGAGGAGGAGGAGAGAGAGAGGAAGAGGAAGCTAAGAGGAGAAAGTTCCTCTGGGTCTTCAGGTTTTATGCAAGCTGCAATAAGGGCTGCCCCCAGACCAAATACTCAAGATGATGAGTTGAGGGCAGTCAGGATTACTTACCTGCAGACCAGGAACTATGACATTGATGAAATCATTTCTCTCCCTTTAGAACAACTAAATGAACTGGCTGACATGAAAGTGTCAAGAGAGATGAAAGAAAAAGAGGATGCAAGGTTACTTCTCCAATTCAAAGAGGAGAAGAGACAGAAAAGACTCTACAAGCATGCTCTTACTCTCTCTCCAGTTCAAGAAAGCCCTGTACAAGAAGATGTGGTTCAACAAGAACCTCAGGTAGACAAAGAAGAAGATAGGATCAAAATGATCAACTACCTGAGTGCCATAGGCTTCTATCAGGCAGATGCACTTCTTCCCTTGTCCTATGACTTTGTTGAGTTTGAGTACTTAAAACAACTTCAGTTTGAGTTAGTCAAGGAGAGAAAGACAACTAAGAAGAAGCTAAGGGAAGAAGCTGCTAAGTCAA
The DNA here is from genome assembly GCA_025215565.1 of Flaveria ramosissima. Classification (NCBI taxonomy): domain Eukaryota; kingdom Viridiplantae; phylum Streptophyta; class Magnoliopsida; order Asterales; family Asteraceae; genus Flaveria; species Flaveria ramosissima. The sequence goes on along the minus strand of CM046046.1, from coordinate 24,679,232 downwards.
GAGCCATCATCCAAAAGAGTATGAAGAAGTCTGCTGAAGACAAAGGATGATGAGCTTTTGAAGCTGTATGGATTCTCCGGTAGGAGACTTGGCCCTATGTCTCTATCCACAATGGATGAGCATATAAGGGTAATCAAGCAGAAGATCAAGAGTGGAGAGCTGATTGACTTACACTCTCTTCCAAGTCAAGTCCCACCTGAAGTGGAGGTTAAGGTTGAACAACCTGAGACAACACAACCCGGACCTCCTGCTGAGCCTCAGCAAGCTTTATCTTCTGATCAACAGCAGGGTCAAACTCCATCTCCTTCTGAACCTATGAGGGAGGAACACCCAACTGAGAAAGACAAGGATGATCAACAAGGTGCTGCAGACCAGTCTTCTCAGTTAAAGTCATCTAAGAGGAAGAAGAAGATGGCTTCTAAACCAAAGTCTAAGAAGAAGAAGCCTAAATCATCTATCTCTACACCTCAGGCTGAGTTAGATAAACCTGAGGAAGTGCATGAAGAGGCAGCCCAATCAACTCCAATGCAAGTGGCTCCTCTTGCAGCTGAGACACCCATCTTATCCTGGACCTTCTCTACCAATCCAGAAAGATGGCATGTAATCAGAGATCAAGGTGTTGAGAATGTCTATACATGGCAAGACATAATCAACTTACCTCTGCATGATCTCTTTGAGATGAGAAGATACTATGAAAGTCTGAATGATCCTGACCATCTAATGAAGAAGGGTATGGTCATGATTGTGCTGAAGACTACTAACATCTGAAGATCTTCTAAATGTTTTGGTAGCATCAGCCTAGGGGGAGTTTGTAAGGATTCCTTTAAGTCTGATGCAAACCAAAACATCCAAAGTCTCTTTGCGAGCAATGCACTAAAGAACTGAAGTAGAATTGCTTCGGAAGTTTTACACCATGCACTAAAAATATTCTAAGTGTAAAATCTTCCGAAGCCAAGACCAATATCTTCCGAAGCCAAATATGAAGTCTTCCGAAGCATCAGAGACAAAGTCTTCCGAAGCTTCATCCAATGAAGACAGATTTCTTCCGAAGACTTTTAGTAACATACTTTATCTGATGTACTGTTCCATAAAGCTGGACACCTTTCCGCTGCATCTCTGTAAAGTCACCAACTTACATGAGTTGGTGAAAAGGTCCATGCTTTTGGTAACTGTACATTGAGGTCTTGAGTCTATAACATTCTACTTTATGTACTTTATCTTTTTTGTAATAGATAAGGATGTGAGCTATGGCATGTCATAGTCACAAGGTCAAAAGACAGATATGCCTTTTGATTCTACAATTGATTTTGTTTGTGTCTAGTCATTTGTATCCAGCTGGCTTTCAAAGTATAGCCGGCTGTAGGTTGTAGTATAAGTATTCCATGTTCTAGTATCTTTCTTTATGCTTTGTAACACTTGTAATAGAACTTGAGAAAGCAATATACTGCATCCTTGAAACCCAAATCTCTTGTTCTGTCTCTTTATTATTACTTGTGTTCTTTGTATCATTATTGTGGTTAATCCAGTTTACTGTTTTATCAAGTTTGGTTAATCTCCTCTTTGTGTTGTTGTGTTGTAAATTGTTAAGCCCTTCACCGGCCCTGCAGATTTATATTACATATAGGTAAATAAACGATTTAATTTGAAAATGCATTATGAGTTTAAAGATTTACAACCTTTTTTTACATATGTGCATACTAAACTATTTACATATTTATACATGTTTTACACACGCGTAATGACCGTTTAATAGTTTACCATTATATATTTTTTAACTGTTTATAAATTATCAAGATTAAAAACATGATACATAAGTTCTTCAATTTCTTAAGAAAATAAAGGTCCTAATAAACAATTCACAACCTACATATCTGAATACATGAGTCATTAATAAATAATATACATAAGTACGTATAGTTACATATATGTTATAAAAATATTATTCAATTATATAAACATAGTAGATATTATAATTATACAAATAATAGAAAAATCATGGTAACTTAATCGGAGATATGAGAGAGAAGGGAAACATTTAATCGAAGATGAGAGAGATAAGAAATTGTTAATTAATTGAAAAGAAAAATTATTTGACTGATTACCATTATATATTTTGCATTTAATTTTTAATTTTTATAAATTAAAAAAATAAGTGGTCCAAATTAGTTTTTTAAGTTTTTAGTAAAAATGGAATTCTTATTTGAACCTAACCCCCAATATAACACACACATTTAACATTACATGCAAGTCACATATCATTTTCACCTTCTTTTTTTTAACGGACATAACTATTTTTAAAGACATCATCTTTTCAAAAAAGATTTCATCACTAGTTTTAGTTTTATTTTTTTATCTTTTGAACACCTATTATATTTATATATTTTTTAAAAGATCGTCCAACCGTTTTGAACAGATATGTAAATCTAGTATACACATATGTAAATCTATTTATAGACGTGTAAATCCAGTTTACACATGTGTAATTCAGTATTACACATGTGTAAAACAAATTTCATAAAATAATGAGTTTTTTTAATTTTTTATGAAAGAGGGAATTAAGAGAAACATTTTTATGTATTTATTATTTTTTATGTTATTTTCGTTTTATAATTTTTTTGATTATATTTTCGTTATTTACCATTTTATAATTGAAAACTTGTGATTTACATTGTTTTTAGATTAAAAAAAGAGTTCTTATTTGATCTCTTCATTATATACATATACATTTATATATATATATATATATATATATATATATATATATATATATATATATATATATATATATATATATATATATATATATATATATATATATATAATATCTATATATATATATATAAATGTATATATAGACACACACATACGTATGTATATCAAGGACTTATAAATCTGTTTATCTTTACCTTTAAACTACACAAACTTGTAATCTAACTTATGATATAATTTTCTAACATTCTTCGTACAGCTTTTTTCTTTATTGTAAACACTATGCTACCAAACAAGCTAGCAACTCTTAGAGCATTACACTAGATTTCTCATCTTCATTCTTATATTTATACTAAAAACATTACTTTTTTTACTATTTTTTTAATTAAACACTATATTTTAATATCTTTATCATTAACGTTTCACTCTTCTCCACTCATAACCACTTTTAAAAATATTAAAAATATTTATGAGGTTATACTATATTTTCTCAAATATGAAGGAACACGTACGATACAATCCCCATAAATTTCTACTCTTTTTTACTCACAACCAACAACAATCATTCCACGTAATATAATCCACTCACTCATATCAAAAATAAAGAACCGACTTTCAATGGTCTAAGCGTATATCATTTTAAGTAGCATATTTTACCATGTTGACTAACCAGTTTTGGTCAAATATTGCCCAACCCATTTGGCCATTTGGGATGGTGGGCATTAACTTACATGGATGATATTTACATGATCTTTTGGCGGTTGAGGTTGACTTTCTTTTTTTCATAAAAGATCATCGATGTTTGGTGGCAGCGGAAAGGATTCTCACATGTTCACAATTCTCACATTTAATAATTTATAAAACTTATTGACCATTTCAAGCATGTTGTTGTTTGAAACACAATCTCTTCTTTAATATTATAATGAACGTTACATCATCATATATCACCATCTCAAAATCCTAAACAACTTATTCCTTGAGGACGATATATATCCTTCAATATATTGGGTCAATCATTGTGAACATTGTTCGGTAATCTTAGATTTAGAATACAATATGATAGATCCATACGTAAAAGATGAATCTATATACGTCAAAACATGTACAACCCCATGTAACTTTAAAGATAATTATAAATATACAAATTGATTTACGTCAAACCGAGAGCATTGAAATCATCGAAACACAAGAAAAAACATGCTCATCTATAACTTCTCTAACCTTCTTTCTTAATTCTAGATAAGAACCAAATAGATCGTACCAAACTCAACCTAAATTCCAAGTCAACATCCATCTTTGTTCCGTTTTCAATATTATTCATTTTATTTTACATTTAACATAAAACAAAATAGAAAAAAACAAAACAAACCTCGACCGAAACAAATAGAATTAAATCACAATAGAATTAAAAAATGATAACAGAAATAAAACAAAACTACTACTAGTATATATCCGAAATTATGAATAATTTTAGAGAAAGCTAAAAAACCACGTTTTGTACATATTCTACGGCCTGGCGTTCATTGTTTAAATATAAAGTATATATATTCTTTTAGACCTGAGACAGTATATCTGCTTTAACTATGGAATTTGTCAATTGTGTTTTTGAGTATATACCCTCTAGAAATTCTGTAGAAAAACACCATAGTACAAACACAAAAGCGGTATGTACAATACAACCGGCTCTATAAAATATATAAACTGCAAAAAACAAAAAAAATAATAAATCAATTCGGAGGAGGTGGCTGGAACTGATCGGAGTCCGGCCATGAAGATGGAGCAAACGGATCATCAGATTGATCGTCTTGACTTCGGCCACTCGGCTGTCGGAAATCCAAATAACCTGACGATCGATTCGGGGAAAACAGAGGATAATTAACTGCCATTGATGAAGATGAAGAAATATTTGATGTTTGAGATTGTAATGACGCCATTGTAGATGCATTGAACATGTTTTGTAGTATGTTACTCTGCGATTGCGGTTGGCGGATATCGGCTGTGCTTTGTAGTAGTTGAGAATATTGCCAGTAGTCTCGTGCGGCGGTGATGTCTGGTAGCTGAAACCGATGGTGTGGTGGCATTGGTGGTTGCTGGTGGTGGATGGTAAATGGTGTTGTTGGAGGATTCGGGTTCGACATCGTGATTTGTGGGCGGATTTGTTGAGTTGGTAGTAATCTGACGTTTTCGGGGAAGTTGAGTTTCGCCCTGTTTCCTCTGAACCTTAGAGCGGCTTCGTCGTAGGCTCTGGCGGCCGCCTCTGCTGTGTCGAATGTGCCTAGCCAAACACGAGCCGCTTTGTGAGGATCTCGGATTTCTGCTGCCCATTTGCCCCATGGTCGCTGTCTTACTCCCCTGTATTTCCTTGTTCTTTCCCCTGTTTGTTCGGGTTGATTCGGTTCTGTGGGTGGGTTCAGCGGTGTCGTGGTGGCAATGTTGGTTACCACCACGGTGGTTGTCGTTGCTATTGGTGTTGCCTCTTCTTTTACTGTAGTATAGAAAATAATAAATCATAAATTCATGCACAACTTTTATTTAAAAATGCTTTTGAAAAAGTTTTTTAACTCTTTACTCTACGGTAACAAAAACTGCATATTATATTTGCAGTTAATGAAAACTTAAGCGCAAAATTTGTGAAAATACATTTGCTTAATTAATCTATATTTCCATCTTTTGACACGTTGTTTTGAAGGTAATTTGTTAGCATATTTAAAATGCGGTTTTCAATATACTTGAGTAAGTAACAATAAGGTAACGAAATTCGGAATCAACGTTACCACTATGGAACATGATAAGTGATGATTATTCCAACAAAAAGTACTTCTTTCTATTTTTAGGTGGCATTAAAGTGAAAAAAGAAATGAAACTTACCTTTTGAAGACGATGACTCTCCACCTCTAAAATCTGTAAAACCTCTATAATACGGTTGATGAATTTGTTCTGA